>CM053514.1:18989727-19013048 GCA_028627145.1 Eidolon dupreanum | reverse complement strand
TTAGGATCTCATTATAGTGGCTGAGATCTCCAGTGTAAGGATGAATTAACATTGTTTCTTAATGGTTTTGATGGAAATTCTTCTCATGTTTCCTTATTGAGTACGATATCACTGTATATTTCTGCTAGATATTCTTCATTCAGTTAAGAGATTTCCCTTTTATTTGTCACTTTCTCAGAATTCTCTTTAGTTTTAAATCAGGAAGAGCTTTAAATTTTATCAAATGCTTTTTCAGTATATTTATTACTTGCTATAATTTCTGTTAACTTTAGACTAATTCAGAATGTTTTCAATCAAAAATTGATGTTTCAAATTACATTTTCAACATTAATCTATATTATTTTCTTCATTAATAAATTAATTTTATAATGCAATTACATTGATAGAGATACAAGTCTGTTTAATCCTAATGTAGTAATATACAACTATAGTGCTGCATTTGGTTTGTTAGTTTTATTTAAACTTTTTAATGTATATTTGTAAATAATATTAACTATAGAATTATGTCACTCTGATCGAATGTTTATAAAATTTTCATCTCTCTCTGTGCATTGCAAAAGTTTTGTAAAATATTCTTTCCTTGATTATTTGGCAAAAGTTTCTTCATTAGATAGTCTTTCCTGGCATCATTTTGGGAGGTGGTTTTAGATTTTCTGTTTCTCTCAAGGTAATTATTCTATCAATTACTCTACCACTTCTTCAACCCATTTCATGATCTACATTTTGTAAAAAATATCATGTATCTCATCAAGATTTCAAATTCTTACTTTAAAATTATATGTAATATTCTCGTATAATTTAAAATTATCTTCATATATGTAGCTTTTTCTCTTTTCTCATCTCCAAAGTTGTTTAGTTGTATCTTTTTGTTTTCACTAGCTAAAACTTGCTGAAGGTTGTCTATTTTTTTTTTAAATAATCATTTACACTTGTTTTACTGTTAACTGTTGGTAATTTCTATAACGTCTTGTTGATTTGTAAGAGTATTTTACATTATACACACTTGAAATTATCTTCTTTATCTCAGTGGTTTCTCTTTATCTATGTTGTCTTTTTATGCAGAAATATTAAATTTTACATAGTCAAATATAGGCATCTTTTATGACAGCTGTAATTTATAGCTTCCATTTTCAAGAATTTCCAAACTTCTTTTCATGCACAGCTCTTCTCAAAACACTTACAATATGAAAAAAACTTTACAATATGAAAAATTAAGAGATAGAAGTTATGCATATCTCTTAATTTTCTTATAGAATATCTATTATTTTATATTTACTTTTTAATCTAGAATTTATTTTATGTCATGAGTTAGAGGCCCAACACTTTTTTCCTCCAAATGAATAAATAGTTATGTATTGAGCTATATTTCTGAGCTTCCTATTATGTTTTTTATTATTTAATATGACAATAATGCATTGTTTTGATCAGTTAGGCTTTATAATACACTTTAATATTGGTAAGATAAATATCCCCTCACAATTCTTCTATTTAGCAATTTTTAAGATATTTCTGATGCATACTTTAGTATGAACATTAAAGTCATTATATAAAATTTTAAAAGAAAATAACTTATTTTACTAATATACTTTTGTTAATATATACTTCTTCCTTTTTTCTGCTTTATTTTTTTGTAATCCGAAATTCCAATTCTTCCTACTTATTCCTCCAATTCTAATACCAAAAACTCTCCTAGAGAGATGATTCATTTGAAGCAGTGTGGATTGGGAGGCAGTAAGTAGTCCTTCAGCATACAGAGGCTGGGGAAGAGGACATTGACTTGCCCCAGACATTCTAAAGCAGGTCTTTCAGTCAGTTCACCCAAGGATTGATCCAGGGTCTCCTTGCTCTTTGTATTGTGATTACTGCTTTGTTCTTATTTCTATTAGGGCTATACTTGGTGCACTCTTGTTTTGTTATTAATCTGAACCTGTATGCTTTCTGTGATTTATGAAGTCTTCAGAATCACCAAAAATTTCATTATCTTTTTTTCTTTTTATGTTAAGTACTATTTTTTTATTGTTGTTTTTTGTTTGTTTTCTTTTCTGGTTTTAATTTGGTCTGGTCTTCTGTTTTTTCAAATTATAAGGGTTTTGAGAAGAGCTGTGCATGAAAACAATGCAAAATGAAACCCTAAATTGACAGTAGAAAATACAAAAGGGAAACATGTCTGATCACTACTGAAAATGTGTCTATATTCCAAAATTAGATTTCCCACGCCAAAAAAAAGTTTTTTAAAGAGTTATTATATAAGGAAAATAAAACATCCTGGAAGAGAGAAAAATGATGACTCCCTTTTCCTCCCCTAAAAAACTACAATGTTTAATTCCACTTACGCTATCAAGAAAAACAGGGATATAAAATTCCATTTTGTCTCATTGGTAAAATGATTAGAGCCACAGTTCTTTGCCTCTCATACAAAATAGCATTTATATAATTTATCAATTAATTTTTATTTAAGCATTTAATTTCTGTCCTTCTTTTTCCAGGCAAAATTAGTTATTCACTCTCTTACACTCCTATAAGTTTCATAGCTGTCACTCTCATAGTAGTGATCACAGATTGTTAAAAAGAGTTGCTCATATGTCTGTATTCCTGACAACACTGTTTCTCAAGGATGGGGCTGTGCTTTCTTTTGCTTTGAGCCTAATAAATATTTGTTGGCTATTTCTAACTTTAATAAAATTATTACTTATTTAAATTTTGTACTGTTTAACATTCTGTGTTATTTTGTGTATCCAAATAGATTATAAGTTCCTTGAAGACAAGAAACATGATGACTCTTCATTACTGCACAGCTCCTAGAATAGTGTTATACATGTAATAGATAATCAATGAAAGAATAAATTACTTAATGTTAAATACTGTAGGTAGAGCAGAACATTAATAAATGTTACTGACCAACATTTCTTTTCTTCTATTTTGGTTGTTTAGATATAAATTTTCAGTTATCATCAACAGAACATTCACTAATTGGTGCAAGCTTTATCCACAGTCCTGCTACTATCAAAAAGTTCTTGGACATAACCAACATCTCACACTTCATACTAAAATCAGCTATAATTCAAATGATTGATTCTAAGAAGGCTATTTCCCATAAGATACCAGGGTTTGAATATGCAAATCATACTCTAAGTACAAATCTCAGCCTGGGGGCGTTGGAAGTTTCAATGAACAACCATAGTTCTTTAAGCATTAACCCAAACCGTTTCCATGGCGAAGTAAAGGATGTTACCCAGGGCACCATCCAAACAGAGGCTAGAGGGTATAATTCTCAAATTAACAAGTCTCCCCAAGGTTACACACAGCATAAAGATGGATTTGCATCATCGGTAACTAGAGCTATCACTATTTTGCCAGAAAAACCTGGATTGACTAAAATATCAACTTGTGCTGAATTGTCTTGTTTCTTGGTGTTTTCTATGTGCCAACTACAGGTAATCACTTCCAATGTGGACACTACCCACTTGGGTATTATGGAGGTGGCATCAATTGCACAGGTAGTATGAACTCTTCAGAAGAGACAAATAAAATGATCTAGTTCACATTAATTAATAATATATTTTTCTATTTATTAATTTCTATTTACTCCATTTAGTTCACTAATTTCTATTCATTTTATTTATTTGTCTATATTTCTCTTCACATTTTAAAAAATTAACATGGGCGTTTCTGAGTTATTTTTTTAAATATTAACATTAAATAATAACTACATAATGTATTATACATATATTTATCATCTATGGTATTTTAGTCTCTTTGGAAAAATCCTGTATCAGTTATGTCATATAATTCACAGGAACCCCACGTACTGGGTATAATTTTTGTCATTATACAGATGAGAAAGCAGAGCCTTAGAGAGCTAACTAACTTTTCTGGCATTAAGCAGCTGAAGAGATAAACTAGAGATGTGAATAACATTGTAGTCTGGGTTATTTTAAGTTGAAAATGGACATTTAGAACTTTTAAATTACTAATTCTGGCATATGTGTTTATTTGCATAAACCAGGCCTCTCTGTAATTCTTCCAACTCTTGAGAATAAAACAAGTTGGGCATCATGCTAATTTTGAAAAAAAAAAAGTGTTTACTTTTTTTCAAAATCATCAGCATTGTTTTCTCTGATGCAAATCAAATTTTTGGCTTTGACAAAACAGAAGCTATTCTTTTGTTGTTGTTTTGTTTTGTTTGTGTTTTGATTTGTTTGAGACCAACTTAAGTAATAGAGTTGTTGGCATATTCTTTTGTTCTCAGTATTACCTAGAGGAACTCTTGTTTTATTTTATTTTATTTTTTTCTGTAGGAATAATGATAACAATAACCTTCAATACTTACATGTTTATAATATAAAATTCCTTATTATTAACAAATGAAACAACTTCATGTGTTTCAGTTACCTCAGAAGTGTTAAATGCCTAATAGAATATATCAAGTAGTTAGAAAAGCGTAAGGAATACAAACCAATAAACTTACGTGTTCCTGGCTTCTTGCTCTTTGAAATTCTGATTATTTCTGCCATTTATCAACATTTACCTGACTAGTATCTGTAACTTCATTGTTCTCTGAAAATGACTAATCCCATTGATGGTTAGCAGCCATCTCCAACATCAAATTTTGTTATGGAAGTAATTAGCACATATAGTACTTTCTTACCCAATTACTAATTTTCTTCAGTCATGCTAGTAGTAAAACAAATACAAGGAGAAAAATAATTTTATAGATAAATGTAGTAGTTACTGTTTAATAGCAGTATCAAATTTTTAAAGTTTCAGAGAATTTTACTTTTATTATAACTAAGTTTATGGGTGACATGTACATACTACAACAATTTAGCCTTTTTTTTCTTGATTTTTGCAGCCATTTGTAGACACCCATGTGGAAAAAGCAGGGAATGTGTTGCCCTGAACATATGCAAATGTAAACCTGGTTATGCTGGTTCTAACTGTAAAACTGGTAGGTATAGCTCCCGTTAGTTAGTAAAATGAATTTAATTGATAACTGATATTTCTAACCGTGAGCTTTATTTTATACAGCTGTATGACCCTGATTGCAAAAATAATGGAAAATGTATTAAGACTAACATTTGTGAATGTCCCCCAGGACATGGTGGAGCAACTTGTGATGAAGGTGATAATTCAAATTAAAAATCATATAATCGAGCCAAAACAAAATAGTATTTTTTTTAAAAACCTTTTTTAAAGATAATTCAGTTTTACTGTATACATACTAATATGTATTCATTAATGCTGGTGAGGGAGTCAACAATTTTTAATCTTTAATAAAAATAATTTATTGGGACGTGAGAAGGCCCAGAGGCAAACTTGAAGGAGAGAAGAGAAACACAGCTACACCTGGCAGGAAGACAGTTCCCTATGAAGATGGTGGGCAGGAGCTGTTGCACAACTCCAACATCTGCCTTTGTGGGTGGTCCTACTCATTGTGATCATCACCTTCTTCGTAGGCATGATCCATTACTAAGTGTCCATCCTGCTGCGGAGTAACAAGAAGCTAACCCAGAAACAAGTCATAGAATGTTATTGAATAAAATGAGAATTATAAAAAAAGCACTATAAAAAGGAAAAGGCCTTGTGAAATAATGAACTTATTTCTGTTAGGGTTTGAGCAGATGTTGGATGACCAGAGGTATGTAGAATGTAAGTCTGAAATGGTTATTTCCAACTATAAACGTCTTTGAAACACCTTAAATAATTATATAATTTGTCCATTATACCACATGAATCATTTTTTCTAAAATATAGGCCAGAGAATTCAATAGATTAACAATAAAAAGAGTAATTTGTATACTGTATTATGTAATATTAGGTGACCTAATCACCTAATACTTTATATAATAATTTAGGAATAAATATGTTGGCTTTTCTGGAAAACACATGGGAAGTGTTGCTTGTCATTAGATTTTAGCTAAGACTTTACTTACTAGAAGCATTTTCGATTGTTGACTTAACATGCCTCTCTCTATGTCTGGCATTTTCATCATCTTCCTCCTTTGTTATACTTTTGTCAGATTGTATGAGAACCATAGTAGGCATAGTAAATTAATGTAAAAACTATACTTTAACTGTAAATATATACATGAAAAACAGATCAAACTATTATAAAACCATAGCACTGTGGATAAAAATATACAATAAAATGTTACTTGGTCTGAACTCTGCAAATTAGATAAGAGAACTAGCTTAAATTCACCTCTTCTGCAAATCCTACTGTTATGGACTGAGTTGTGTTCTTCAAAATTTATATATTGAGGTCCTACCCCTAAATGTCACTATATTTGAAGATAGAGACTTTTAGGAGGTAATTAGGGTTAAATTAAGTCATAGAGTGGGGCTTTAATCCAATAGGATTAAAGTCTTTATAAGAAGAAGAAGAGACACAAGGAGAGTGTGTACATAGATAAAAGGCCATGTGAGGACACAGTGAGAAGACAACCATCTCTAAACCAAGGAGAGAAGCCCCAAGCTAACCCTGCTAACACCTTCATCTTGAACTTCCAGCCTCTGGAACTGTAAGAAAACAAATTTCTGTTGTTTAAGCATCTAGTTGTGGTCTTCTGTTATTGCAGCCTGAGCTTACTAATACATCTTCCTATAGTCCCACTCAGTCACCTAATCTATTTCTTCCCTCTGTGTTCTTCTTCAGAATATTGTCTTTCATGATACTGATTCTTATGTATCTCTTTCTTGCACTAGCTGGCAACCTCAAGAATAAGAATATGCTGTATTTACTTTTGTATTCAATAACTCTGGTACCTATTATAAAACTAAGTAAACAGTACCAACAATAAGAAAATATTTTGTATTAACAAGCATCTTCCTAAAATATGCAAATACCTTCGACAGAGTTGAGAAACTTAGTACTTCATGTGAATGGGATTTGGTTCAACTTGCTTTCTTCTTAAATTCCACTTGGTAAAGGATTTATTGAGCGAATGGGCTTCTGTTTGGAAGGGATAGCTGTTAGATCACTTTAGCGCATAGAGTAGAAGGTGTGATACGATTGAGTACTCGGGCCTGGGTATTGAGGGGGAAATGTGAATAGCTGAACTAGTAGGGAATTCCCCTTATCATCTTGCACCAGGTTCCTCAAATCTGTTACGTCCAGTGCTGGATGGGCCCACCCCAATTTGAAGCACAAGGTGATATTACATTATTATGTATAGTTTTTAAAAATCAAAATAGGATCTAATTCAAGATGATACCAAAGATATACTTCTTTGACACTGTCTTCTATAATTTACTTTTCTCTATTAGGTTTTTAAATGTTGGTTTCCATCGTTTTTTGGTCCCCTCTTTTCTAAGTATTATCCCTGGGCAATTTATTCATGACTGATGATTCAAAAAATTGTAACTAAGTAATCCTCCCTTTTGAGCTCCACTTGGAATTCCATACTCACTTCAGTCTCTATGTATCCAAGTTAAATTCATTATTTTTTCCTTCCAAAACTACTCTTTTTCCTTATATTTCTTATGTGTCTTAGTCAGCTTGGGCTGCCATAATAAAATACCATACAATGAGTGGTTTAAACAACAGGAGTTTATTTTCTTACCATCCCGGAGGGTGAGAAGTCCAAGATCAAGGTGCAGGGCCATTGGATTCCTGGTAAGAGCTCTCTTCCCAGCTCGTGGATGATCATCTCTCTGTGTCCTCACATGGCAGAGGATGAGCAAACTCTCTGATGTTTCCTCTTGTAAGGACACTGATCCTATTGAATCAGGATTCCTCCTTTCTGATCTCATTTAACCTTAATTACTTCCTTACTCCAAAGATAGCCACACTGGGGTTAGGGCTTCCATAACAATGTGAATGCCAATTCTACACACTCATTTGCCTAAACCAAACACATGTTGCTCCCAATTACTGACCAAGTGTTATCAACTTACATCTTTAGTGTCTCATAAATTATCTCCTCAAGTCAGAATATCTTCATGTCTTTCCTATGATATTGTCTTAACTCTTCTTCCTATCTTCAGACTTATATAGTCCTTTAACCAAAAGTAGTCCATCCTTTATGCTGTTTTTATACAGACTTCCTCAAATTTTAACCTTATCCTGTTTCTCACAGTTTCTTGGTAGTCTGAGCACTGGCTACTTCTCTTGCTTCAACTCCTGTAGCAGTCCTCCTTCCCCCTATGCTTCACATGCCCAAGGTGTGGTGTGATGTTTGTGTGTGTGATGTCTCTGTACCTTTGCTCTTGCTGTTTCCTTTGCCTAGAATGCCTTTCTCTCTTGATCAAATACATCAGATTTAACTGCAGTGACACTTCCTCTTGAAAACTTTTCATTACCCCTCCTGATAGACACGATTCCCTGTGTAGTATTCCTACTCTTCTCCCTAAGCATTTCTATAAAAAACATAGACCACCACATTGAACTAGGTGATTACATGTCATATTCCCTGCTATTATACGCAAACATATTAAGTCAAAGGACATATATATTTTGACATTCTCTGTGTCTAGCTTAAGGCATGACACTTAATGCATACATACTAAATGAATGCATGAGTAAAAGAGAAAATGGAAACAAGTGACCTGAATTAATTAAATTCAGAAAAAAAAAAACATTTTATGTAAGAAAATAAGGACTTTTACCATAACATATTTTTCCATTACCATAAAAGCCTTTTGTACATGAACCACAATGGTAGGAAGCAAAGGTATTGAGGCACTCTACTCCTGAAAAGCAAGGCTTGGATTCACACTTATCAACATCTTCCTGGCAATTTTTGCCTAGATAAAATATAGATTGAGTGTTCAAATGATTTAGATTGAAAAACAATATATGTCCAATCAACTAAGTGCTCATTATTTAGTTTCTTTGCTATTTATGTATGCCCTCCTAACTCCCCAAAAAGCTGTTATACTGTTTTTAAAACTTATTACATAATTAAATAGAAAGTAATTAATTAGATTCTATTTAACATTAAACCAGATCTTCAATTACATAAGAATTTCCCTATACATAAGAAGACTTCAGAAGTACATTAATATTTTAAGGCAAAAAATTACTATATTACAATAGTGATTTGAACTTTGTTTAAAAATTTAGTACCATATATATTTTTAACTTATTAAAATGGTTGCCCGCTTAAGATCTACTTATTCAGTCCAGTATTTCATTGGTTGTGAAAATACAAGAAAATTTCAGTGTGCTGGGACAATCAGTCTTTCCTCAATAAAATTTTTTGAGATGAAATGTTGCACTTTGAAATGTTTAACAACTTTTTTCAATGAATAAATTCATAGTCATAAATGGATGGTAACTCATTATAGCAAAATCAATGAAGCCATCAACATTTGAATTCTTCCAAATGTATTCTGTAGCATAATAGTCCCAAATAAAAAAATTGTTATTTTAAAATGCTGAAGAAAATTAGAGAACACCTAAATATTCTTCTTAGTTTTATTATAATGTTAAAATAAATGCCTTAAAGAGAAACATCAGATCAGTAACTGCATATTTTCTTATTTAATATTTACATTTATTTAGATTAACTAAAATATTAGCATGAGTTTTTTAAAAGCTTTGGAAAATTAAAGGTTGTCAGTTATATATTTATTTGAGATTTCTGGAATCAGACATTTTAGGACAATTAAGAGTTAAATATGTGAATATTTTATATAATTTCAAATCTAACTTTATACCATGAAATTTCTAAGTTAATGAATTAATAAAACCTCTCTTAAATGATAACTTTTTAATATTTTCTATGGCTAATTTCTTTATTCCATATTATATTTTAATAGTAATACATTTTAATATATTTCTACCTACCAAATATAGATAGAAATGTTTAGAAACCTGAAAAACACAATATACACATAGAATGTTTCTATTAAAATTATAAAAAAATTGTAAGAATACATATATGCAAGAAATTTACAATTAAAAAAGGGATATGGATAGCAAATATATTTGTGATGACTTTTACTATAATTTTTAAATGTGTATTACAAATTTTAGGAACATCCATTTACTTGAGTACTCTAGAGATGAAGGTTCCAAGGAGCTTTCCTTTCTAATTTGTTCACATACTAATTTTGTTCATGAGGAACCAAAACTTACATTTGAGCTCAGGTGGACAATCACAGGAATAATTGTGAAATCTACTGATACACCTGCCAAGGCCACAGGGACTCAACTGGCACTCAATGGCATCTACTTCACAAAGATTGCCCTAGAAGCCAGGCAAGCAGACACACAGGTATGCTACACTTCCTGGAGGAAATTTAATATCAGACACACATGATCTACCATTTTAGCAATCACAAGACTTCACAGTCAATTGAAAAAGAAATAAAAAATAAATGCTTTATTTTGCAATAAAATCATCTTCAGTTTATGCTCAGAAGTCATGATAGGCATGTATGTTTATGTACAAGTAGTACCAGATCACACATTTTTTGCAAAAATACGTATATTTAATATAAAATAGTATATAAAAGTAGTTTGATAAGACAATTATGTCTACTCTCAAGAGCAATCCAAAATATAAATGCTAGAAATAATTTTTTTAAATGTTACATGATCAATTTCTGTAATGCAAGTGAAACACCAGAAAAAAATTCTTTAAGGTAGACAGAAGTTAATCACCAATCTAGATAGTAAACAGTCAGTTGGTTATCATGATACCACAACATAGTACACGATTGCACTTCATAATATTACTTCTGTGTGAAAGTGTCTCCCAAGTTTCAAGAGAATACAGGGCACAAAAGAACAGTATTGGGAGCTCAAAGCTGACAAAAATCAAAACAGTTTAAAAAAGAAGACATAGCTCAGTTATTTCAAATCTTATATTTATATTCTTCATTTTATAATTCAACATCTGAAATTCTTTCACTTGAAAGAAAAAGGCATGTTGACCCTGAAAAGAAATAAACTTCTAAGAAGGAATCTTTGTGCTTAATGAGGCTGAAATGCATAACCAGAGACTAGAAGCTATTGCTGGCAGAAGCCTCACATGAACACATTTCAAGAAAAAAGACAGACTGAGTTGCCTGCCTCCTGCTCTTTGTTTCTGCCATCTGAGATGACCCTTAAAAGAGAGTTCCTGAGATTGTCTTTCAATTACTAGACCGAGACAGGCCCTGTCCAATCAGAACTGCATGGTTATATCCTCATTTGCATCTTTACTGACCAGAGCAGCTCTATAATGACCAATCAAAATGCACAACTCCAACCAATCAGGACAGTGCTATTTGGACCAATCAGATTGTATAAATTCGGAATCCTAATTTGCATATAAATGCACCAATCAGGGACGAGAGTGGGAACTTTCCTTATAAAAGTGGCCTTCCCACTTGTTTCAGCAGAGAGTACTTTTGATGTCTTTGGGAAGCTCTGTTTTCCTGGCTTGCAAACTGTTTATCTCAGTAAAATTTACCCTTTCACCTCACCAAGACTGGGGACTCCTGTCAGCTTTAGTTTGATGCCAGTGACATTTTGTTGATAGATATCAGTCTTAGATTAATCATAGATCTTTCACAGATAATGACATGAATGAGTTTTCTATCCTTGTCATAATTAAGTCCGGAGGAAAATGGTCTAGGATTTAGTAATGCAGCTCTGTGCTCTAGACTTAAACCTCTCTGCAAGGTTTTAAACTCTTACAGAAATAGGCAAAATTTTGGCAGTTTAATTTTCCATGAAATAGTTAATAGTTTAGTTCTTATTCATTAATTCAGAATGTAAATTTTATTTTAAATTTAAAATAGTTATTAACATCATTAATTGAGTGGCATTTGTATAATTATAAATAATACCTCAATTGTGACTTAGTTTCAGTGTTGCAGTCATCACTAATGGGGAAGAGTGAGTTGCTGGGAAGTTTGAGACTCTACTTTTCACATAAGAAGTCCTGCAGAGGAAACATTTGCTCCTTCAGGATCATAGAACAAGGTAAAATGTATGTCAGACCCTTTTGGATCAAAAACCATGAACTGGTACACAAAGTTTTCTACATAAAATGCCTGTAATTTGTCTTGCTGTATTTGATTTACAGGGGGTTGGTTGTCTGTAACAGAAAAAACATTTACTTTTTGTACCTCGTTAGACAAAGAAGAGGAAAAGTTTGATACAGAGAGCTCCCATTGAGACAGACTTTTGATAAAGTTTGAAATTTGCTAAAATTTCTATTACCTGCCTTCGCTTTTTCCAAAACATTTCAAATAAATTCAACCCCATTCTTAGAAAATGTAAACATAAATGACAGGTACAAACTTCAAGCTTTGTTATGAGAATGTGAAAACACTTTGAATATAGCATAATATGCATTTGCATTGCCCTGATTGGATGTAGTGTCTCTTCTATGTGAAATAGTGTTGGCAGTCTCACTGTTTGCTTTCATTATCTATTCGCCCTCTGTCCTTCTCAGCTTTATTTTCCCTCTCTACAACCACCGCCCCACCACCACCACCAACTTCTCTATTTGTTGCTTCCATGAGTGGATGATTCATTTGGCTCTCCTGAACTTTCCTTGATGTATCTGTTGTACCAATTACAATAATTGGAAGCCATTAGTCATTACAAATCATCTGCTCCTCAGGAGTCCTTGGGGTGGCTGAGCTCACACACTGCAATGGTGGTCGTTTTAGGGCACAGAATGCTATCTTTGTGCTCATGAAAAGATTTAAAACATTTTATATTGTGTTTTATTTTAAAATGTCTTCTTTTCTTGCCCAGGTGCTTAGTAGGTAAAAAGAATAGCTTTATTTCATTATACTGGGTACAAACACTCTGCTTCCATCAACAAAGCACTAATGCTAAGAGACTGTAGTTCTAACTCTCATTCTGCCTCTCTATATATATAAATATCTTTACATGATTTACCGATTTTAACTTCCTCAACCTCAATATGAGGGGTTTGGAACACATATTTCAAGACCCATTATATGTTGGAACATTGTGAGTCTTTGAAGAATACCAAAGCCATTAAAAACATAGATACCAATTCAGAAGTTATATTGTGATTTACCTTATCTCTTGCACTAAATTCTCCCCCGAATTTCCATTGTGTTCCCATAATATTCCATAAGTCTTGCATCTGAGCAATGAATCATCTGACATATGGTCTAGCACAGTAATTAAATTTGCACATATAATAACATATATAGTGATATTAGAAAGTACTATATAAATATAAGGTTTAAGGACTCCCTTAGATAAAATTATATGAAACCAGGGAGTAATTATGAGTAATTATATCTTGTATCTTATGATGCCTAGTCTTTTGACTACCGAAAGAGAATGTGAGGAACAGCCATGTGGAATTATACATAGTTGTATTTAGAGAAGTGAAGAAATTTTATGGTATGTGACTCTAATTTGTTTTTGTTTTTGTTTTTGTTTTTTGAGTGTGATAAAGTATCCAGACATTGTACCAAGATTATACTCACAGAGTCACAGAATGATGGGGCTGTAAGGCATGTTATCAATGATCAAGTCCATATAATCTTATTTAACAAGTGATAAATACATGGCTTCTGGAACTTAAATGGTTTTAAATGCCTTGTCACAAAACTGAAAAGAGGTGAGGCTGACAATAGGATTTAGACCTTTAGTGTCAAAGTAATTTTCTCTCTCCATAAAATCTACCAACCTTTACTGATGGACATTTCGACTACTTAAGTGGTGTTTGAGAGGCCATTTTGCTAGTAGCAATTTGACTTGCACAAATTGTGTGTAGTTGAATTAACAATTCCCATTTCTTTCATTAATAATTCACATTTGCTTTCCTTATCAAATATTAAAATACAGATCCCATACCCTAATGTAGTATAATCATAGAGATTATATAAAATAAAAACATTTGTTATTATATTTCTTTCCAGTAGAGTAAATTATGCAGTTATGAAAGAAGCTAAATTAAATACAATGTTCATGTTAAACACATTTATGTAACTTGTGGTTTAAATATCACTTAAAATTATGTTCTATAAGAAATATTTAGATTAGTAAAGAATAACTTACTTTCTAAAAATTACCAAGTAAATTTTTAAATCTTAGGTCTACATATCAAACAAGGGCTGGTAGGACTTTTATCTCTTTCCATGTAGCAGAGTCCATCAATAATGCAAACATTTTCCTAATAAAAAATTAAAAATAATTTTTAAAACTGAAAAACACCAATCAAGATATAGCTATAATTAGTGCTCTGGGGGAAAAAAAAAAACTACAAAAAGAAGAGCAGCATATATATCGATGATTCCAAAGAAAGCATATCATAAATCTCTTTTGATCAGGAAATATTTTTTTCATATCTTCTAGTCATAAATGTGTGTTAGGAAACAAATAATTTTCTTTATGTATAAATGCTTATGGAACATATCAGTATGGAGGAAATATGAAAATATGAAATGTAGTTGGATCTCTGAGCAGAATTATAATTTATAGCTTATAAATAACATGGAAGAAAATCTTTTCTTTCCATCCTTTTTACTACCAAACTCATGTAGGAAGTGTTTTATTAATATATTAAAAAAAAAAAAAGTGAAACTGACCTTTTCCCCCAGCACATCTCACAGAATCACATTGGTTTATAGTTATCCTCCCTTCTTCTATGAGCCCATTATGTGCTGTGAATACAGCAAAACTAAACTAGATACATGGCATAATTATCTACACATGACAATGGATATCATTACACAAAATAGTGGAAGGAGATGCTGACATGCACAGAAATATTAAATGTAACAATTACTTCTAACCTGGGAAGAAGACCAAATTTTGTTAAGGGTATATAAATTTAGTTCACTTTATAAAATTTCCTTTGACATTACTTGGAAAATTGCACAAAAATAAGAACAAAATAGCTCAAGAGGATAAAATAACCATGAATAACATCATTTTAAGAGTACTTATTGTAGGACAAGTAGAAATAAAATATTTAGGGGAAAATAAAAAACAATTCAAAACAGAAACATTCTTATTGATAGAATCTGATTGCTAACCTTAAAGAAAAACATTTAAAATTTTAAAATAATATTTTTAATTTTTTATACATATAAATATTATTTGATGTGCTCTTAAGTTTTAAAGAGCCAAGTGATATTAGATCCAAAGCATCTGTTAAATCAGCAGCTGCCATGTGAGAGAGACTTATTGATAAACCCAGTAGAGTGGATATAGATAAGAGGGTGTGGCTGTGAGGATTCAGCTCAGGCTGTGTTCTGTATCCCTAAAGTGGTAGGTATTTGCATGGTTCAATGAATTTAGTTGACACAAAAAATTCTCTGTAAAAATGCTAGTCCTATACTGCTCAAATGCATGTCACCTGCCACAAAGAGATTAGGTAACCACAAAGAGATATCTTTTTGGAAAATGATTATAACTACTTAAAAAACAAGGTATGTGACATTTCAAAATGCTAAGGGTAGAAACCTCTTCCTTGCCATTTGGAACAAGAGTTAGGGACAGAGTAACAATTTCAATTAACCTTGTATAAACTTAAGGAAGAATTTTCTATACTAGTGTTTCAGATATGAAGGCTTTAAAACTATATTATGTCAACATGGAAAATGAAAATGCCTATGTGAAAGTGTAAAAATAAGTGAAAAAAATACATACCTTTGTAGTGCATGAGTTCTTTTCATAGAGAGCACAAACTTCACAAGCCCCATCATATGTGATCATTATTTTGGGATTACTGAAGCTATGACCATCGTTAGATACCTGTGAGATGTAGTTCTGTCATAACTTGTTCTAAATGCTGCTTCATAAATTGTGAAATTTTAATATATAAGTCTTTATGTATAAATATGTGGATATCTTTTCTTTTTTACTTTTAATTGCCACTTCGTAATTGGTTTCTCACACATGAGATCTACAGTACCAGACTGATGAATATCAATAGACAACTGACAATCAACAGTTCTGCTATTTTGAAAAACAGTATGTGCATAGACAGCTTCTCCAAGGACCCATTTACTGCTGTTATATTGAAAGCATAATGAGAAAACAAACTCTGTTAAAGTATAGGAATATTTTGCTAGTGAATTACATACAAATTTGATCAGCATACAAATTTGAAAATATCTGGTATAATGAAATATATAATGAATTAACAAAAGTGAGTTTCATTCGGAATAATGAAAAATGTATACATCTTTATCTGATGTAAACTACCCTTAATGACTCACATATTTCTTGCAGTTCAAATAAAAAAGTTACCAATATTGGCCATATATATAATGGATCACTATGTAATGACTTTTGTAGCAAGAGGAAACATTCTTGATTAAGTAGTTGACACATAGTGCATTGATTTTCTGCCCACAAACTTTTTAATTTTTCCTGAAAAAGCTCCCACTTTCTACTTCTACTTAAAACTGTCCATTCTGCCCTCCCTTCATATGTTCCCACAGAACCTTTTATATGACCCACCTCCCTGACTACACTTGACTGGTCCAAGGGTAGACTTAAGCTGATCCAAAGCTTAGATTACTTGGGATATTAACTTTGTACTGGAGGGGATATTGGGCAATTCTGCCTCTGATGTCTTGAGTAGCAAGAAACAAAACTATGGAGCTATTGGCAGCTATGTTTTTTACTATGTGGCCAAAGGCAGTATCTAGTGAAAGGGAAAAATGAAACCCACAAACTGAGAAAAACAGAACTGAGACAGACAGATACATCACACACATTTTAAATGTATACATACTGAGTCTTCATAGTGTTTTTCTCTGAGAATTGAGCTACATTTTTATTCTTGATTCTGTGAGAAACATACTGTCCTCATGATAAATATAATTTTTACTCAAGATAGCTCAAATTAATTTATGTAACTTGAAACTAAATAAATCCTAGTCAGTTCACTCTATTTAATAATTCTGCTGAGTGAAATAAGTCAGACAAAGATAAATACTATATGATTTCACTGATAAGGAACAAAAAAAACAAACTAATCAGACCAATCAAAAAAAAACAGACTCACAAATATAGTGGACAATTTTAGTGACGGACAGGGGGCAGTTGAGGGCTGGGAGAATGGGGTGAAGGGTTAAAAAGTACAAATTAGTAGTTGATAGATGGTCATGGGGATAGGGAGCACAGCTTAGGGAATGCAGTTAGCATTAATATATTGGCTAGGTGGAAAATCATAGGAGAGAAGGAACAATTAGGGAGATCATTGTATAAACTACATAATTGTCTAACTAATGTACTATATACTTGCAACTAATTAAATAAATTTATAAAAAAATATTAATTCACTGACATGTCATGCTTAACCTATACCTTAAGTATTATTTTTCAGTGTTGAAAATGGATTGGGATCTAAAGAGAAAACAAAACAAAACAAAACAGAATAATTTTCTGGATACTGGTAACTACATATAAAATTGAAAGGATATATTTCATTGCCAAAATTTAGATTCAGATATTTTAAAAATCTATGACTGTAGAATGCTTTTAATCACTCAAAAAAGGGTCATGGAGCTTGCTGATACTTCAGTATTGAAAATCAGTAGGAAAAGGAAAGGAAGGCAAGTACATACCAATCTGCGATTAGTAGAAACTATCTTACTAAAGATTTGATAATTGAGAGTGGGCCTCAGTATGAATCTCCATATTTAAGAGGATTATACAGTCCAGTCTAGCAGATTTGTCAGTGGTTCCTCTTTAGTAGAGGAGACTGACAACAATGTCTCAGGGTAGTCATGATATTGACACCTAGATGAATACAGTGTTTCTTGGTTTCAAGACTGCAGCCAATGACTGAGAATATAAGGGTCATTTCCATCTCTCTGTTTGGAGAACCCTACCAAAAATTAGCAATGAATAGGGTTTTATTTCTTTGCCATTCATCAATATTTGTGAGTATCTATATGCGCCAATGAAGAGAAATAACAGGAAAAGACAAATAAAAACATATTTTTATTATTGCTATAACCAAGAATCAAATAAGGTATAGTAAGAGAGAAAGAAGACATTAAGTCTAACTAGCACGGTCAAGGAAGGCTTCAAAAAAAATGACATTTCTCTTCCTGAAAGTAAAAAAGGAGACTGACATTTTGACACTGGGAGCAGAAATGGAGAGAATGCTTTTCAGCCTGGCTGAAGGGAATAGCATATGAAAAGACAGGGATGCATGGAACAGCATGGTATTTTAGTACAGAGTGTGAAGGATGTTCATGTCTCCAAAAATAGACAAGAGCAAGATCATGAAGGGCCATTCATTTCTAGAATAACAACTTAAATTTAATCCTATAAGTAAGTTTAATAATGAGATTCTTTAGAATTCTGGTTGCTTTTTTAGGAGGGAGTGAAGAAAACATTGGTGGTTTGTTCTCTAGTTACAAACATTTAAAATTGTTACTTCCAAGGTAGAAAAGAGCATCTATGATATGTTGCCCTTCATGTAAAAGAGAGGGATGTACTTTTTCCTTTGTACAAAAGAAATACGTTAAGATTGTACCAGAAAATAATTAGAGTGGATACCTTCAGGGGATGGAGATAGATAAGGATGAGAAGACAGTGAAATTTCTCTGTGTATACCTTTTGAATGGAGCCACCTCTTGGAACCATGACAATATTTTGCATACCTTCCAAATAAGTAAAGATCAAAAATCAACCAGAGTGTGGAGGAAATTCACAATGGAGTACAGATATTTAAAAATAAACATAATTGGATTACAAATGAAATTCATAAACACCAAACAGGATGGAAAAGAAAATAGCTAATCTAAGTAAGTTTGCTTTTGGCTATAGCTCAATATAGTGTGTTAGAGAATTCTAGAATGTACTCTTATCAACTCTTTGGAGGAGGGAAGTTGTTTGAGAATAAATATCACACCCAGTAGTATGCCTAAATGTAAGTACAAAATGTACTTTCCAAGAGAATATAAGCTATAAAATTCTCTCTTGGCAAATCATTTAATAGTAGAGTAATATCATATAATTTATTCTGCCAAGAAAAATAAAATATCTACTCTCCTGAGTGACATTGAAGCAAATAAATCTATACATAGATTAAATTTTCTATTGTGTATCTTATTGTTTCATTGGCGTTAAAATATTTCATGACTCACTTAGAAAGATTGTACTCATAAAATCTTGAAATAAACATACATCTTTAGTATAACTACTTGACAAAAACACATAGGAAAGTTATTTCCTCCTGTAAATTTTCAATCTGAGGATTACATTTGGTTTTATCGATTTAGAGAAAAATAAAAAGAATGTTAAAATATGATTTGCTGTTTTAAGTTTTTAGCTTACCCATGTAAATACTTTCTAAATTCAAAGAGCTTTCCTTAAAATAAAATTCTACTTGAATAAAAAAAATAAGAAAAATAAGACTATATTAATAATCATCAAAAATAAGGTATGTTCAAACTGAGTGGTCACATCTGTGATAGTTTACTAAAGTTAACAAATAGGAAAGCTTAAAGGTTAAGCAATTTAATATTTTTTCTGTTCACCTCTCTGTGTCTATGACACCTTTTGGGATTGTTACTAATCAATACACCAAACTAATCCAAAATAAAATTAATCTGAATAACTCATAAACTTAATTGTTTTTCAACTCTGTAATGAACATACCTGCAGTTTAGTAACTTCACATTTAAATGAAGGTGATTCTTTAAAGTCTTGACCCAAAACTCTCACCATCATACAATTATATTTTCTAACATTACAGAATCCAGCATTCTCAAGCTCTATATGATTTCAGAAGTCTTGTCTTTGGAAAAAAATGATAACAAAATAAGACATATATTCTTTAATTTCAGAAAAAAATTATTTTCAAGGCCAAAATTAAAAACATGTAAAATAATATTTCAAAGTCTATCTCACATATTATTTAATACATTAATTAAACCATTAAATGTTCAGAGTAATCTTATATGAAAAGAGATGTTATCTATCATCAAACTAATAAAAATAGTATTACAGATACTACCAATGCTTAAATATTAATGTTTTAGTTAATGTTGATATCAATTAAGGACAAATATTAAGAAATTACTACTACAATAGCCTACATTTTGGTTTTGGCATTTCGGTTTATGTCTCATAGATGGGTTATAGGAAAAATATTTTTGTAATAAAATTATGTAGTTAACAATGTAATGTATTAAACATTTTTTTTGAATCTTTAAGCTTTAGAAAAGAGTTATCAAAATTTATGTATGCTGTCATTCTAATATGGTTGATGTTTTTATGTATTATTGCTATTGTGCATGCTACCATAATCTTAGGTGTACTTCTCAGTCATAGAAGAAAAATTTCTTCTAGCCATCAGAGTTAACTGACCTTCACTTGGTTATATCTCTGGTCTTGGTAAGATCCCATATTGCATAAACAAGATTTGGTTGTCAAAATAGATCAATGCAATATGTAAAAGTAATTTTGTCTAAGTACTGACAAAATCGAAGTGAGTATAACTTTACTAGCAATACGATGCAAAATCATAATGTATGTGTACCCAGAATCCTAAAAACATTTACGAAAATTTTTTTAAATGTTAGTTTATTTCTTTGTATATTTAACAAATGATTATTGAGCTATTTCTATTTTTTCTGGTATTATTCTAAGTACTGGGAATACAGTAATGAATACAACAAAACTAACTTCACGTAACTTACATCCTATTAATGTGAAGACAAAAAATAAACACATGAAAAATGAATATAAAGTATATAAGTATTTTCAAGTCTATGGAGAAAAAAGTATATTAACTATATTAAGGACGATGAAGACTATAGGGTTGTGTGAGAAAAAGTATTTCATTTTGAATGACCATGAAAAGATTATCTTGTAATATGATATTTGAACAGAGATGAGAAGAAGTCAGTCATGAAGGCTGTCGTGGAAGAATGCTCCAGTGGAGGGAGCTGTAAGAACTAAGGACCTGAGTTAAGAGAAGGCTTAGCCTCTGTGAAGGCAGCCAATAGCCACTTGAGAACACTGGAGAACAGTGAGCTGCAGAGAGAATGTTAGATGAATTCAATGAGAGAGGAGCCTCAGATTACGTAGAGTCTTCTAGGCCATGGTAGGGACTGTGCATTTTACTTGGAAGGAAATGGAGAATCATTATAAGGTTTTAAGTAGAGGAGTAATATGGGCCGATTTACATTTCAAAAGGATCACTTTAGCTGCACATGGAGAATAAAATCGAGAGAATCTATAATAATTCAGGTAATAGGTAATGGTGGTGTAGACTCTTTGTAGCAGGAAAAGAAATAAAATTGTTTGAAGCTAGAGCTGGATTCTCTAATGTATTTCCTAATGTATTAATCAATGGATTTACTAATGAATTAGGCACAAGGCATGAGAAAAAAAGAAAAGTCAAAAAGACTATACTTTTTTTTAATAGGTGAGGCAACCCTTGGTTGACCTCACAGATCGCAAGGACCTTGTCAGTTTACAATCCCTTAATTTTAATTTTTTTTTTTTTTTTATGCCTACAGCACCTGGTCTTCCTAAATGGTCTCCCATCCAAGTACAAACCAGGTTCAATCCTGCTTAGCTTCCAAGATCAGATAGGATCAGGCTTGATCAGGGTGGCACAGCTGTAGGAAACTATACATTTTTAATGTGAGTAATTAGAGGGATGAACTATGCATTTATTGAGATGGAAAAGTCTGCAGTTGGAAAACATGGTAGGAGGAAAATCAGGAGTTACTGGCTTAGTGGTTAAAGGAATGAAATTGATTTTTAAAATGTCTTCCTTTAATATATTGAGATAAGAAAGTCTGTCCCCTATAAATGCGTTATAGAGAAAAATTAAACAAATTAGTATAATTAGTGAAATATTGTAAACGATGCTTTAAAAATACTAAATTTGGGTTCTAGAAAAACTTATTTTCTGCCAGTAGAGGTACCAGCTGTGTGCCAAGGCCCCTAGGTCAAGATAACAAGGAATTTTCAACAAATAGCACAGAGACCAAAGCGGGGGGAGGGATATGAGTGAGGGTGATAGTAGTAGAGTATGACTTTCGACAGATATTTTGGTAGATCACATTGTGCCTTATAGGCTATTATAAATACTTCAGCTTTTACTTTAAAATGTGACACTTTTAGAAAATTATTATTGTATTAGTTAATATGTTTTTTCCCCAGGTATTATCTGAACAAACCCTGTTAAAATCCTGAAGGTGAAAAGGAACAAAGATGTAACATTCAAAATATCAAAGTAATGAGTTCTTACCATGTGAATCACTGCAATCATAGGAACTAAAGCCTGGGGAACATGTGCATGCCTATTGCATACACTACCCATTGCTACTGCATAAATTGGGGTATTTCAGTACCAAGAGAATGTTTTCAATCAATTTGCCATGTTCTTCTATGTTTTATTTCCCCTCTTCCAAAATTCTCCTTTCACATTCATTTTCTAAAAGAGCCACACCTGCCTCTGCCCAGCTAAGATCATCTTTTAGGAGAACATCCTTAACACTGTCTAGTCTCTTTCCAAGAAAGGCAAGACAGTGCCTTTCTATGCTGGAGGTGGCTAGAGTCTGCTGACACAATACCAACATACTGTATTCTTTGAAGCCAGAGGGTGTGGGCCACGTGGGGACAAACTCTTGGTGGACATCCTCTGTATGGTCCTCAGAGAAAAAATAAGTGAACTCTCCTAGGTCACTCTGGCTGAGACTTTGGAAAGCAAACGAAGAAACTCATAAACATTTTGCCGTTTCCGCCTGTTTTGTCGATGCCACCCTGTTTCTTGGCTGTGGCTAAGCTGGTCCTATGTGTGTGTCTCATTGCCCAAAGTTTTTAGTGGATCTTGTTTCCCATTCTCAGGAATTTTTTGTAAATTTAAATCCAGTTTGGTTAGATTCCTGTCCGCTGTTTCTTGAAGAAAGAAATTCAAATTATTTTCTTCTCTAGATGTATGCTTGTTTTTCCTTCTGACAAGAGCTTCTAAATTTATATATTCAGGGGTGACATCTAGTTCTGGTATTAAGGAAGAGAATTTGACATCTTTGAGGTCTTTGCAATCTGAAACAATATCTAGTTGAGAAACACTGTCCAGGCAATTAGAAGATGGATACAATGAAGTGGTGTCCAAGGAGCAGCTGCAATAAGACAGTTTTTCAGGAGATGGCAGAGAAATTGGCATTGTGTCAAACATGCTTTTTCCTGGTAAAATTCTTCCACAAGGAAAACAGAAAAGAATAGTAATTTGGACATGAACTTTTTTTTCCAGTTAGATGTTTCAAAAAAGGCAGACTGTTGTTGAGTCACCACTCCTTTTAAGTTAAATATTAATACAATAACAAATAAAAATCATTCACTTTCTTACCTCCATACATTAATAAAAGCAAAACAATTATTAAAAGTTTGATCAATTTTGATT
>CM053514.1:18971195-18989227 GCA_028627145.1 Eidolon dupreanum | reverse complement strand
TTGGTACTGCCTGACTCTTTCCACCATTCTGGATTTCCTGTCATCTCTGCTCATCTGCTGAAATAGCTCATCAGTTCTTGGACCTCAGCGCTACCTGCAGTGACTTGGTATAATTTTGCATCAGACATAACTGCAAAGGTTAAGGATAAATTGTATTTATTCAATTGAGCATAAAGATTTCTATATATCTCTATGTCTGTCTATCGGTCGATTGATTGATCAATCTATCTGAGATGACAATCTATCTGAGAACTCGAATATGGTCAAAGAGAGAAACAATTTTGAATAGTCAACCTTTGAAACTGAGTGGGTGGTAGTGACATTAACAAAATAGGAAATATTTTTTTGAGTTTTAAAATTGTGTTATAAAAATGCAAATTTTTAAATATTGAGCTTTAAAATTCAGTGTAAACATTTCTGTTGAGGTGATTATTTGTATTTTATGGTATTCTCTGATGTGAAAGTTTTGTTTTCATTTTTAATAGTTGTCAATGTTTCTTAAATGAACATAGGTAAATTATTTTTTCCATTAAAACCTACAGAACTTTCCACAAATATTTGGAAATATTCTTTGAAATTTTACAAAAATTAGCTATTTTTCAATGGCAAGAGTACTGCAAAATACCAAAAAGACATTTTTCATAATTCTCATCTTGGCCACCCAGTGAAGCTGATCCAACTCTCTGGATTTTCTCTTTGCCAATGATACTCTATTAACTGATCTGTTGTTGAATGTCATTAAATATACTGCTTTCAGCCATGGTTAGCTGGACAGAAGACTTCTCAATGCACAGAAAATGAAATGCAGAGTTCCCTAAACGTCAGGCCCTGCTGCTCATCCTAATCCTTGTCTTGTTATGCTCTCCCTTACTCTTTGAGATCCACCACCTCTGTCCTGCTTTCACTCTTGTGAGAACACCATACTCTTATAGCCTTGAGGCCTTTCATATGCTGTTGTTGCTGTCTGGGGTGTTTTTGCCCTCAATCTTTATCTGACCAAGGACTGTTTACTCTCAAACTCACAACGTCAACCTCCTGTTCTCAGAAGAGGCTTTCTCTGGTGACACCTCATTATAAATTTCATCCTTCAATCACCTCCAGTATTCTCATCTACAGCAATATAATCTTTTCATTCATACTATTAATTGCAGTTTATAATTGCTTCTATATTTCTTGCCACTGTTTAGCTGTACCTATGTTATTTGGGATTTTCTAGTTTGGAGAGTCTAACGATTTCAGGATGGAAATATTTATAAGTGTTACTCATATAATAATTATTATTTGCAAGTGTTTGCCTAGTTTAATAACACTGGTCTGTAACAGTATTTCTCAGCATTTTCAATCTTCTGTATATATAAATGAGCCCAGATAACCTACAAGAGAGGGGTTTGTTTTTTCCAATAACCTAATCACATATTAGCACACTCCACCTCCCCCCCAAACAAATATGTCATTTATCAGCTTTATTCTTGTCTAAGCAGTCCAAGTAAAAAAATCACTATTAGGTAGTTCTATTTTGAGCTCCTTGCATCTGAGGATTTAGTTCACTAGTTCTATTGAACACTGCCATTAAATATATACTTGTCGAGTCTCTACCTTGTTCAGAACATGAGGTCCTGAGACCCTACTAAAAAGGAAGTCTATGTTTCAAAGAGTACAGAGAAAAAGAAAAAGAAGTTTAAGATTAGTTATCTATTGTGATATCCATGATGGTGTTATGAGAACTCTCATCAAAGACCCCTATTCTCCAACTTCAGCAGTCAACAACCATGGTCAGTGTCAGGCTCATGAATCTTGTGTGAATTCTATGTCTGTATCTCATACCCCCTCTTAGGTGACAGGCCAAAATAGAACTTTTGATTCCTCTCTTTTCACAACCTATGTGTGTGTACCCTTGTCTTTCCTATCATAGTTGCTCAAGCTAAAAACATAGGTTAAATCCTTGATTATTCTCTATCTTTTCCCCTATCCAATGCATGAGCTCTGTCCCCAAAAGATATCTCAACTCAGTACCCTCTGTCCTTTGCCACTACTATAAGCCATTTCCAATTCCTCCAACCTTCAGGCTATCACCATCTTCCCATTGAATTAATGCTATAAAGTAAGCCCCCTAGATAGAGTATTACTTCAGGAATAGTAACCTTTTAAATACAACCATCAGATCATATTATTTAGCTACTTAAAATCTCGTAACAATTTACACTGCACTATGACAAAATCTAAGTTCTTACCATACACTGGAGACTCCATAGACCCTCTCCCCTTCCTATGACTCATCTCCTAAGGCTCAACCACTCAGTCTGTTCCTCCTACATTGTTTCTCCTTCAGTTCCTTAAATAGTCATCTTCATACTTATATAATAGGATATTTGCATTTGCTGTTCTTTACCAGGAGTGCTCTTCCACACATCTTTTCATGGCTGCCCGATTCTCCTCATTTAGAGCCAGCTCAAGTTCATCATCTATTCAAGAATGATCTTCCCCAGGTACCCTTTGTAGGATACCAATTTTTATTCATTCACCAGTTTTCTTTAACACCGGAGCAGTTTTTTCTTTCATACTGGACCAGATTTTTCTTTAATACATTGACCATTTAACATATTTCTTTAACATATTGATCAGTTTTTTTTATAATAGTTATTGCTTTCCAAAATATTTTTTTTATTTTTGTTTTGCAACAAGCATTTTATTTTAAAATAAATTTAGATTCATATAAAAAGTTGCAAAAGCTTTCCCTTAAACCCCATTCATCTTTCACTAATATTTATATATACTAAAGCAATGATATATTCATCAAAACTAAGAAATTGACCTTAATACTCTAAAATAAACTGAAGACTCTATTCAGATTTCACCGATTTTTCACTAATGTTTTTTTCTGTTCCAGTACCCAATCCAGGATATCATCACAATGCTTCCTTAGTCCTTTCCAATATGTGACAGTTTCTCAATCTTTCATGGTTTTCCATGATTTTGACATTTTTGAAGAATACTATTCAGGTATTTCATAGACCATTTCTTAATTTGGGTTTTTATGAATTTGTTCAAGTTTAGACTGGCTTTATAGCTTTTGAGAAAGAATACCACTAAGGAAAAGTGCCCTTGTTATAGTATATTATCAGTAGATAAATGACATCAATATACACTATTACTGGTGATGTTAACCTCCTATACTTTCATATCAACAAATATTTTTGAAGATTTTAAGATCTTGGCAAAGAATCCTAAAGAAATCTGGCCAATTTAAAGCATAAATTTAGCTTTACCCTAGCTATAATAGTAAACCAAATGTCTTACTGATATTTACATTAGCTAAATACAAACTATCCAGAGAATCATGCAAATACACCAACATTGATAGTTCTATGATTAGCTGTTCATGTGTATTACTTATGTTTTTTTACCTTCTGCACAATACCCCATCCATTCCTGAGTAGGTTATATAAGTATACAAAAAATTGTCCACAGTTTCTTACAGACACTGGGATTTGAAAAAAACAGCAGTCTTCTATAGTGCTAAGCAAAACCTGCCATGCGGCACAAGCTGTCAGTTGCTTGATCTCCTCAAGTGAAGGCAGTGTTTCTGAACCTCTCAGAGACAGCCATATGGGGGCTTGTGTTCCTCAGTGGTTCATCTTTTGCATCAGAAAAAAAACAAAAGTTAAAAATCCAATTTATTTCCATATATAGTAGATAATCAATTTTGCATTTTCTTCTAAATAATCTTTAAAATATTAAATTATTAATCAGTTTAAAAATTCATTAACTTGTATCTGTGTTATAAAAGAAAAAGTAACTATGGAATAGTAAATTTAAGGGTATATTTTCATAATTAATCTTATTCATTTTAAATACATTTTTCCATTTGTTACATTTGTATTGTGAACAGGAGAAATTCAGTACTAGGTAAGAAATTGAAATAGCTGATACATTTTAAGACAAATCAATCTGAAGTCATTTTAACATGTAGTTTGAAGATAAACTGATCTTGGAGATTTCTTGAAAAATTACTGGAAATAGTATATGTAAGAAGTTAATATAAAGTTCAGGAGGCATCAAAAAATCAGGGGAGAAGGAAACAATTGTTCAAAATCTAGTGAAAACAATAAGTTGGCAATTTGGGGGTAATGAAGTTAAAGCCTCACTTAAGGCCAATTATCCAAATCATTTCCAGATGGAAAATAGAAAAATAACCCAGAAAAATGAGAAGAGACTATATACGATTTAAGAAGGACTGAGGCACTTACTAAATGCATAACCTTGGGCAAGGCACTCAACATTTTTTGCTGTTTTATTGGATGGATTGTGGTATCCACCTCACAGTGCTATAGTGAAGTATAAATAAAAGAACTTCTACATAGCAATGACTCAATAACTGTAAGCCAGATTATAATTATGAATATTATATTAATAATTATCAATTATAATACATAATATATGATATATAATTATGTTATATAATCACATTATGTTATATATAATTACATAATGTTGCTATTATATAATAATGGCTAATATTAAAATTAATATTTTTATGCTTATAAGCAAATGGGAAAAGATAAATAGTTATGATTAAATAATTTAAAAATAAGACAAAAGTTAAATAAGGAGAAAACAAATAGCATTATACTTAATATATTACTTTTTGTCACATTATTCTATTTTTTATTTCATTTTAATCAACAATATTATCCATTTAAAAATTCTATGATCACAAATGGGAAAAATAGACAAACATATAGTTTAAAGAATACATGAAAATAGTCAATATTAGAAGAGTTATTTTTATCCATTGCTACTGGACTTATTTTTTAGCATTTTATTTTTAAGAAACAACTTAACTGTGTGTATTAAAATCCTCAATAAGACATGAACCTTCACTAATTTTACTTATAAAAATTAATCTTACCAAATACACTAAAATATAACAATGATTTATATGCATATTTGTTAATTGCAGAATTACTTATAGTAAAAGCTTGAATGCTCACACATATGGTAGGGTTTAAATAAATATGGTATATACATATGACAGAATATTATTTTTAAACAGATATCAAAAAAATTTTTTAAATAGAAAAATGTTAATGCTATAACTATAACTGAAAAAAAACATGTTATTCAGGTGAACATATAGCATGAATCTTACAAAACAATATAAATAAGAGGGCACAATAGCAAAATGTTAATGGTAATATGAGTGTATGGGTGGATTATGAATGAATGTTATGCTATTACCTGTTCTTTTCTAAGTTTTCTATAATGCGCATTTAAATATTATAAATAGAAATTTATTTATACACTTTGTATTATCTTGTGTACTAAAAGAATATTCTATCAATTCTCCAGCTGAATGGTAAAAGCCTCATTTCAAGAGGGCGTAATAGAATGGAAACAGGGAATACTTCTCCAGGGGGAACAAAATGACTATGTGTTATCTGACCTCTAGGAAAAGAGCCAGGGAAAAAATAGCCAGTTTACCAGTTTACCTTTCCATTTTTATGAGGTTCCAGAATCAAATATAGTTAATTTAGCCAAAACAAACAAACAAACAAACAAACCCCACAAATGTTTAAGGACATAGTGAACTACCTCTAATTTTCTCAAATTTTACTTTTAAACTCTGACTTTTTAAAAGTTTATTACAAAAGAAATGTCACAAGAGTGATAAGCAGATAAACCACAAGGAGAAAATAAGAGAGCTACCATGTTACAACTTAAAAATCAAACACTTAAAATTAGGATATCTTTCCGGAGTGTTTTTTTAGTTACATGCTTAAAAGGGAACATAATTTCTGCTTCTACATAATCCTCAAAATGTGGGTAGCAATAAGGAAAATGAGATGTCTATTTATGATTGGCAAAAACTGAAGCAGGTTTTCAGGTTACTTGTGGTTAAGTACATGAGCCCTAGAAAATGACAGCTGTGATCAAAACTTGGGTTGGTTGGCCTGCTAGCTGGGTGACTCTAGATATGTTTCCTGCACTGTAAGTTGGAAGTGAATGATGACAGACTGAATCTAGAGTTGTAAAAATTATATAAGGTACTATAGGTAAAAGCGCTTGGTGGACTGCATGAGCATAGCATTAACTATTACTATTATTATTATATAATACATGGGAATACTCCTTTAGATTACTTTAATCTTGATAACAATATCAAAATAATATTTCAGTGTGGGAAATAAATTGGTTGTAGTAAATCTTAGTCTTTATATGAAAAACTACATAAGAAAAAAGTACCTGTAGTTCTTAGTGAGTTGAAATACATCAACACATTTGGTTGGCATCTCAGCAGGTCTGTCAAAGATGAGAAATTGATATCGTCCAGGAGCTAGGGAATGGTTATATATCACATCTTGAATGGCTGGCTGCTGGAGGTGCAATGAGTCATAATGGTTATTCGATAAGTGCTCTGAAGTAACTGGTGTCCCCCAGGAGAGCGTTCCTGAGCTTGGATGAAAAGATAGGTGTCTTTATACATGCACTTTCTTTGTTAATATAGTTTAGTATTCAATTAAAATTGATTTCCAAAACAAATAACATCCACCCACAATGGCACATAAAGACCACCTGAAATGTTAGAGTCTCTTAGTAAGTCAAAGATGACTTAGCTTGCACTTTCCATAAATACAGTAAACCCATCAACAAACTCTTTAGAATGTATTTTTGAGGTACCTAAGCTTCAAGAACTTTATTTTCATTTACTGTGGACAAAGCAATATTGCTGATTGACATTAAGTTAGGATATGTTTATTCCTACCATCTGAAGTCACAGGCCAAAGATTCCCCTTGAGAATGGTCTTCAAAGATTCCCCTTGAGAATGGTCTTCCAGATTTGAATGCCATTATTGATCCTCTATGACCTACTTTCCTCTGTAGTAGCCACAAGTTCCCCTATAATCCCAACTCTTCCAAGTCCTAGAGTGCAACAAACTAAACCAATATCTTAATGCCAATCTAATTCTTGTAAAATGCCCTCCTACTGAAGTTCCCTGTGTTCTTTAGTACAGGAAAGAATATAAAGTTTTTAAGTACAGCTTTTTTTTTTAAAGATAAAGTATTGAAATTCATTTTTATTAGTAAGCACAGGAAAAGGAGTGGGGAAGAGGGGAATAGTTTGGAAGAAGCATTGAAAGAAGATCAGAGAGAAGGAGAGAGTTCTGTAGATTTTTTAGGGAAGACACTTTCTGAGCAGCACTTGGCCTAGAAGATACTTTCTCTGTCAAACTCATAGAGGCAGAACATAAAGCTCCTTTTCCTAGCATAAAGGAGGCAGTGAAAACAAAATGATCTTAGAAATACAGCTCTTGTTTGAGGCTCCTGACTCACAAAACAAGAAACACAAGGCAGTGTCCTTATTCGAATACCACAGTATCTTGTCGATACAGTAGATAAACAATCTCTAAATATTATATTTGTTGAAGGAAAACACTAATAATAAAGATAATATTTATAAATAGAAATATTAAAAAATTCATTACTAAAGTACCTCTCTGTGGAAAAAAGTTTAACTGGACAAAACTCAAATATTTATTACATAATTTTAGGTCAAAAAAGTGTTTATAAACCAAAATCAATTTCTGAACTTAATAAGGAGCACAAAAAAACTAGAGATATTAATTTGTAAGCCTTTTTCACAAGTGTAGCTTATAAAATTGTCATTATCATTTCTTTAGCTTTTTACTTTATTGCTTGTAGTTATAGCTATTCAACTGTACAAAAGATATTGTTTTGCAAGATAAAAGATCTTCCTAAAGAACCTTTTTAGTAAAATATTTTAAAAAGGCCCCTCTTCCTTTTGTCTCTTTGTCCACCAGATTTAAATTTCTCAAGAAGAATTTAACCTAAAAGTCTCGGTCTATCAACACTAAATAAATATTTTGTGTATGGATAGAAATCAGGGAAGTGCTATCATTTCATCTAATTTGAAATAACTCGAAGATCTTGTCAATATCAGAACATTGTACCTGGCTAGAAAACAAGCAAAATATTTAAAAAGAGATTACTAGTGAGGTTTACATGAATTATTGAAATGTTTTTTTTTCATCTCTTCTTTGAATAGAATTTTATATTGGGGGAAAAAAGGTAACAACTTCTTCTTCATTCTATGCAGTTTTTCTCCTTCCTAAGTGCTTCTGTAGTTCTCACATGTCTTCTAATTTTGCTGCTTTGAAGAATTATTTTCTAATCCAAAGTTACAGATGTAACAAATGTAGTAATTACAGTGTAACATCAATAATACTACAGAAGTGCATAATATTTAAACAGGAATTTTTATTTTTATTTAATATTTATTTTAGAGGAAAATTCTTAATTCATATACTTAATAATAGCTCATATTTTATATTAGTTATGTCACAATTCTTCCTTCCCCAAATTTGTCCCTTAAAATGTTTGTGGTCTGTGGAGAAAAATTTTAAAATTTTACTAGCGTAAATAAGCCACACTCTTAAAACCTCATTATAATCTTAATTCTAAAATGTATGATATAGGTAACTAAATGAGAATTATAAGATGGTTTGGGCTTCTATTTGAAAATTTGAGGGTTTGGCTCCTCAAGTACTTAAAAGAATAGGTTTACAGGCCCATCTCACCTGTCAGTCAATTTCATAGCATGAATAATGATAGAGCTTTCTAGCAAACTCTCAATACAACTTTCCCTCAAAATAAAAGTATATATAAAATATACATTAAAATTTACATTTCTATTTGTTCTGCTTCCCAAGAAAACTTAAAGCAGCTGAGTAATATATAATAGAGTCTGCAATACTTGGATTTCAAAAACTTTGGGAGAATGTGTCGAGTTATGAATATAATAGATATGGAATGTAAAACAACATACAAATGGTTTTCTAGTTTTGTTTGTACATATTAGGTAGTTTGCATTAGATTGCTTTTTGGTTTAATACAATGACCAAGACTAGCATTCTTTAAGATTCATAAATGGTTGATGAACAAATGTGTTAAACTAAATAAATCATTGTAATTGTAAGAGATAAATATGCTTAGCACTTGAATATAGGAACTTTATATCTGAGTTTGTAATGATTAAACCTTTAGTATATTGCTTTATTGGAATTTCAAATATTTGTGAATTTTAAAAATCTTATAACTTCCTCAAAAGCATGGGAAAAAGAAAAACTACCTTTGAGCTCCAAATTCAAGGAGAAATAGTAATTAATAATTAAGCTGTCTACAGCCATGCCCTGAACAAGCCCGATCCCATCTGATCTTGGAAGCTAAGCAGGGTCGCCCCTGGTTAGTACTTGAATGGGAGACCACCTAGGAAGATCAGGTGCTGTAGGCATAAACAATAAAAAAAAAGGGATTGTAAACTGACAAGCTGACAAGGTCCTTGCAATCTATCAGGTCTACCAAGGGTAGAACACAGATCAGATTTATTTCTGAAAAATATAGGAAACTTATAGTATAAGAACAAGTCATCTTTCATTTAATGTTCTCATATGTATGAACACAAAAACAATCAGAAAAAGCTAATGTTCTAATTTCATTGTATTTTAAACTTTTTTTTTGTCGTGGATTAAAGAAGTGGAAGGAGCGCTGTTCTCTGCACAGAGATTTCTTTTGCAGTAGGAAAACGAATTCTAACAGATATACCCCCGCCCCCAAATCACAAAATTTAACATTGATTTATTGTAAGAATAAAATGTTCATCAATCATTTCTGACAATAGGGTGGGAGTGGGGTAGAAACGGTGCAGTTCGGAACTGAATTCTTAGAGTAATTTGGCTCCACTGCGGCTAGGATACCTGACATATCCAGCAAAAGTTCTTATGGTAAATTAAAGGGACCTTAAGGAGCAGGATATCAGCAGGAAAGGGAACAAAAACAGGACAGAGTCTTAAAGCAGAAGAAAAGGAGGCAACAATCGCCTGTGAACTAAGGAAAACTAAAGAGCACCAAGGCTGTAAAGTGACCGTTCAAAGACAGCAGTAGGACACAGCGGCCAGTGAGGGACAAATATCAGATGCGGCCATACAGATGCATAGGGACGCTCTACGTGTCATCCGGGACGTCAGCCCCCTTTACCCAAAGTCCCAGGTGACGCCTCTGCACTCTCTTCCACTAGCGCCCTACCTCGCCAACCTCGCCCCGGGGCCAGCAGCATCAGTGTCAGTGCCAGTGCGCAAACTCCGTCAGGCATCGCTGCTGTCACAGGAGGGAATGAAGGCGTCGCTGAGCCTGGGCCGTGGGTGCAAGGAAGATAGGATCACTGCAGCCTCTCAGCCCTCGAATCACAGGACTTCCTCAGTCCGCTCCCGCTGATTTTCAAGGTCGCCACCTGATCTCACCCTGGGGCGCAGTGCAGCGGTCCTTTCCCGCGACAGCGATACAAGCCTGGTGACTCCGCCCTCCCAACTCTCCGCCTGCTTGCAAGGAGGCCATGCCCAACTTGTCCCAAGAGAGGGCACTACTCCCTGCAGATCCTGTTGTGGCGCCTTTGATGTCAGCAGCAGTCACACATCCAGGGATCAAGCGCCCAGATAAAGCTTGGCACCTTGCCTCTCGATGTTCTCTAACAGTCTTTAGGAAAACCTGTATTCAAAAGTATAAGTAAAAAAATCATTTGTGGTACAAAACTGGTGTAGAGTCCCCTTTAATATACAGAGGAGGCACCCAATCTTCTAGAACAAAAATGAATTAAAACTTTGGTGGGAGCAGGCAGTTGATATTCATCTTAAAGTCTAATTGTGGAAGAACAATTTAATATAAGCAGGATGAAATCACAGAGATTTTTAGTGTATGTCTTTTGCTTCAACTTATAAAGCCTATTTGAAATAAAGTAATGGCTATAATCAGGATTACATCTTAACAGGTTGTTTGTAAATTCATTGTTCAGTTATATCTGTAAAAATGCCATCAACTTTTATACTTTCTTGGAGGACATCACTTACCTAACTTCTAACAAATGATGAGCATGCAGTTTAAATTATAGTGGGTCTCATTTTTCCCTTCCATTTTTGATTGGTGAATATCAGTTAATGAGGTTACAATAGACTTGTAATAAAGAACCAGTTTTCCTCCATAAAAGTGAGTTGAGCTGCGAAAAAAAAAAAAAACAAACAAAATCAAGAAATTGTTTTTCAAATCTCAGTGGAAATTTTATGTAAACTAGTTTTGAATCTGCAAGAATATACTGAATAAAAATTAGTTATAGGACTGTGTGAAAAGCAAAAAGTAATTTAAATAATGTTTTACCATATCTAATGAAGTTCATCAAAAATTGGTATATAATTCAAAATTTTTAACTTTTTTATTATTGAAAAGGAGAAAAACAATAGATGCATGGTATTCTAATTATGAATACTAATGATTCTTGTGAAATTCAGTAAATATCGAGCAGAGAAATAATATGGACTGTCTGAGGGAAGATGAAAAGAGTACAATATAATTTGAATGAAAAGAAAAGCCTGTCAGAAGAAAATTTCATATGATGATTTCCTTGTAAAAGGAAATAACTCAGCTCTTATCAGATCCATTTTTGAAGTGATGGTGAACTTGTCTGCGTGAATATTACAAATTCGAGGCCAGAAAAACATAGTGCTTAAGTGCACAAATCCTGAAGTCAAGACACCTGGGTTCTATTCTTAGGTCTGCTACCTCTTTATTGGCTGTGTAACCTTGGACGGCACACTTAAATCCTCTTAACCTCATTTTTCTTACAGTGGGAATGATGGTAATAATAACTACTCCATAGAGTTTAAGAAACAAAGGTGTGTATATGGTGAGGGTGAGTACAGAGGAGAGGTCTGCAGAAAGAGCACTTAGATAAGTGTCTGGTACAGAATACATAACATGAATATATATAATAATTTACTGTTAAAAAAACAAAGGTGCAATACTATATAATTGTGCCTTTTATATCATTATTATATAAAGGTGTATCATTTTTTCAGCATTATCTTACTACAGTGTGCAGTATAATTTGGAGTACCTTAAACGAAAAACACATTTATATAAATTCCTTTGTCTATATATGTTTTACTTCATGAGTGAGCCTGGCTTTCTCCCAGACATATCTTTTTTTTTTCTTTTTTTGAGGGGAAATTGATAGAAATATTATCAGGGAAGAAGATGGTGTCACCAAATCAATACTTGAGCTTCACAGATTAATGTATTGGCTCTGAATTTATATTCAGAATATCATTGCTCCCAGAGACACTAAATGGAACAGACATTTCACTCTCAACTGTAAATTACTTTTTATTAATAAGGAGTCAACTAGAGACTTGATATAGTAAAGAATATTCAGTGAGAATATTCCTTAACTGTTAATTTTATAATGTCTATTGTGGCATGCCTCTAATAATGTGGATAAAGTGGGAGAGGGTAGCTGGATGACTGGCAAGAAGCTGGTTATAAAAATAAATCTTTCTACACCCATTTTCATAGCAGCGTTATTCACAATAGCTAAAATGTGGAAGAAACCCGTGTCCATTAACACATAAATGGTAAATAAAATGTGGTATATCCATATAATGGAATATTATTCATCTTTAAAAAGGAAGGGAAATTCTGACACAAGCTACAACATGTAAGAAACTCAAAGACATTATGCTAAGTAAAATAAGCCATTCACAAAAGGACAAATACTGTATGATTTTACTTATATGAAGTACTTAGAACATTCAAGTTCATAGAGGTAGAAAGTAGAATGGTGGTTGCCAGGGGCTGCGGGGAGGGGACAATAGTGAGTTATTGTTATTAGGTAAAGAGTTCCATTTGGAGAAGATAAAATAATTCTGAAGATAGATGGTGGTAATGTTTGCACAACAATGCAAATGTAATGATTGCTACTGAAGGTACATTTTAAAATGCTTAAAATGGTAAATTTACATTTTGTATAGTTTACCACAATAGAAAAAAGAATTTTTTAAATAAATCCTTCACACATGAGACAGAAAGCAAGCCCTTTATATAAGCAGATCTCAACATCATTGACTTCAAAGAGGTCTCTTGGAACTGTTCAGTAGAGTAGAAATGGCTTGATCTCTGATTAAATTTACTTTTGGACATAAATTCATAATTATAGAGATGACAAACTGATTATATATAAATTAGCCATGCCAAACCACATAGATTGCAACATGGTGATAAAAGCTTTGCCAACTAAGCAGTTTTCCTTAGAGATCAGAATATTTTACAGAAGACTGAGAAATAACTTTTTGAAGATTTTGTTTCTTTCATTTTTATACAATAAAAGCAACTTAAAGATAGCCATTTTAATAAATAAATTACCTTGCTTCAACTTACTATTTTCCAGAATGTGATTTAAAATGAGATTGGAATACTCAAGTTCCTTTGAATGGATTTGAAGAAGATGTGTATTTTCCCTTTCATCAGCCATCTATAGACATAGGTGATACTGTTTGCATTTAAAGCATATATTATAAAATATCTTTATAATTAAAATGTCAAGATAGTTAGAATCATGATTATACCGGAATGTTATTTAGATTTTTCTAGAAGCCTTCAATAAAATGTAGCAGGTGGTAAAGTTGTCTGACGTTTCTGTTTTTGTTTATATGACTTATGTTACCATCCTTTTCTAAATCATGAAGCCTTTGAGCCTCACAATTATAACTTGTAATATATGATTAATTAAATTCTATGACTCTAAAGGAAATTTTGATGATGTTGGAGCAGAAACATTAATAGTTAGATTTTAAAAACGATCTAGTAGATGTCAGTAAATTTAGTTTTTGTCCAACTCTCCCAAAAACCCACCCTAATCTAATTTGAAATAAGTCAGAATTTTACAAGATGCAGTCATTTTTTAAAATAACTTTATTGAGATGTAATTTACATAACATAAAATTCACCTGTTTTCAGTGTATAATTCAAGGAATGTTAACATATTTACAGAGCAGTACAATCATTACTACAATCTAATTTTAGAACATTTTCATCACTGTAAAGATAAACTTCATGCCAATTTATAGTGGCTTTCCATTCCAACTTCCAATCTTAAGCAACAACTCATCTTTTTTATGTCTCTATATATTTGCCTTTTTTGGACATTTCATATAAATATAATCATGTGTTCTTTTGTGACAGTTTTCATTCACTTTTTGAAATCATCCACATTGTAACTTTATCAGTACTTTATTCCTTTTTGTTGGCAAATAACATCTCATTGTATAGATATACCATACTTTATCCATTCTTCAGTTAATGAACATTTTGAGTTGTTCCCACTTTTTGGTCATTCTGAGTAACGTTGTCATGAACATTTGAGTATAAATTTTGTGTGTACATGCATGTTCCATTATTTGGGGTACAGTTCTAGGAATGAAGCTATAGGGGCACATATGCCCATTTTTCATTTTTAAAGAAATGTCAGTATTGTTTTCCAAACAAACTTGCTTTAAGGAGGAAAGTAAATTTGTATATAAGTGTGTTGTTGGAATGTATTTATTTTTCTCTAAAATGAAAATCTCTCAGAAATTGTTTGATCAAAAAATTAGGTCTCTTGTTTATTTTCATGATTTAATTTGAAATTCTATTGGCAAAATTTTAAAATACCTTAAGCCATGATTTTTAGAAAACTACCTCAAATAGAGCAATGCATTTTATTTGATATTAGATGAAATAAAGTAAAACTTCTTAAATATCTGTTTTTTTTAATTGAAGTGACAAGTTATGAAGTCTATCTCTAAAAGCTTCTCAAATTCTTATGAATATTGCATCTGAAAACATTGCTGACATTTCTGAAATTTTCTGCAGCTTTTCTTAATGAATGATTTGTCTTAGCAATTCTTTTTTGACTCCAAATGCTGCTCAGAATGTTAAAAAAAAAAGTTTTAGCATACTTTGTAGAGGAAAAACAATTATAAACAATATGTAAATAATTGGGTATGGCTGTGTTACAAATGAAACTATTCACGAAAATAGACTGCAGTCAGATTTGACCTGTGGGCCATAGTTTGTAGATCTTTCACAGATTATTAAAAGATTACATGTACTATTATCTGCTTTCCTTGCACATACTGAATCTCTTTCTTCCTAATTTTTAAATAAACAATTTTACTTTTTATTTTATTGAAACAATTTAAACCTATCTCAGAATTTCTGTATTTTCTTACCTGCATAATAACAAAAATAATGAAAAAGATATTCTACTTATATCTGAATAAAAGTTACCCAATTTTAGAACTGGAAAAATCTAAAAGATATGTTCATTTAAAATGGAGATGACAAGTTTTGAACTCCATTTCTAAAAGGTTCTCAAACTCTTATAAATATTGCACCAGAAAATATTACCAACATTTCCGAGATTTTGATCAAGGGTATTTAGACTTATTTTAAGACAAACAATTTATTCAAAAATATAATATGTATCAGAGGCCTTGATTAAAGATGGAGTGGAAGTCCCGGAACCCTACCTGTGGGCTCTGAGGCATATAGTTTGGGGGCATATGGCTTGAGGGCAGGGTACAGACTCAGATGTCCACAGAAGACATTACAGGTCAGGACATGTATATATGTGACAATGGTTTGGTGCAAGACAACAAGAGACGTAGGACAACGGTGTGAAGAATGCATTGATCATATAGAGGAAGTAGATGCTACCACCAGCTGATTGTTGTACTAACAGAATTTGGGCCTAATTTTCCAGATGATTTCTTTATTTAAAAAAAAAGCCAAATATTCTTTCTTATTTTATTCTTCTATTATTTTTATTTATTTTTATTTTATTGAAATACTACAATTTTAAAATAAATAAAAAAGAAATATTTCTTATCGGATCAAAAAAAACAACTTTAGGGGACAGTTGCCAATCAACAACCTTTGCTGAGAATCAAGATCCTCATTTTATGGGTAAGAGAATGGAAGAACAGAAATTATGACAGGGGTAGGGCTGGCATACATTTTTTGACTTTGGTGCCAAATGTACTTTTTACTTTAATTTATCTTTAATTTATCTTTAATTTGAGAAGACAACTAGGCTGATCATGCAGCAGATAAGAGTACTAACTTTGTGGTTGGGCTCATCTATTTTAGAAATCCCACCTCTGGATCCTATTTTGTCACAGCTTCCTCATTTGTAATATGAGGGTATATATACATACCTCATAAGGTAGTGGTAAGGATTAAATGGGATAGTGAATAGAAAACATTTAGCCCATTCCCGACATATGGTAATCACGTGAGAAATTGAGCTATTATGCAATTTTAGGTTGTAATGAAAATTTTGATATGTGGTATTAAGAAAACACAGGTCTAATGAGGGCCATTGGATAAGTGTGACACATTTATGTATTTTTGTCTTTTTGGGTCTATAGAATAAATATCTCTAAAAATTATTATACAAATCAGAAATTTTTAGTTACATTAGTTTTCGATCAAGAAAAAACAATGTGAGTGACTATGGAAATTTGCAAAGAGGGATGGGATGAGACTGTAGTTCTCCACATTTGTAAATGACAAATCATGTAGGGGAGCCTATCTGCTAGGTGACAGCGAAACATTATGTATCTCAGTTTTACCCTTGATGTTGTGACATTTAATCTGGATGAGAAAGAAACTACATCTCAAAATAAACAAACGGATGAATAAGCAAAACAAACAGTCACAAAAGGAGACTAAAAAAATTGTCATGTTGAGGAAACATGTGGCCTCCTAAATTATGTCACGTTGAACAATGGTTTTAATGAGAGACTTCCAATAAAATGAAGCCTTTAAAGACACCTCTTTCTTCCCCTTTAACTATCAAAGAAAATCCCCAGTCTTGCTTTAGGGAACTGGATTTCCTGTCTGTTATTTCTTTGAGCCACACGTTGTTTCTATGAGTGGCAGCTTCGACTCCAGGCAGGAATGAAATAGGCATGTAACACTAAAGCCACTAAAGCACTGTAATAAAAGAATTTTGTAGATGATAGAGGACAATATCTGATTAAATAAAGGTTTTAAAAAACAAATCACTATATTCAGATTTCATTTCTTAAAATCAAGTACATAGCTCACCATTAGCAGCAGGATGTAAAACAAGAAGTTTCCTGGAAGTCTTTGCAGAAAAATCTTTTGTATGGATCTCTTTAAACCTGATTATTTAAACAGTGATCAGCTTACTTGAATGAATCAGCATAACTTATTCTTAATGATAATCTCTGAAAACAATAGAGTATCAAATTGGCAGTATGATTGTGTTTTAAAATCTTCTAATTGCACTAAATAAAAATGGAAGTGGTAATATTTATTATATTTAAATAAATATTTATCTAAATATTTATGTGGGCCATGATTTGTTCAGTATTACAGCTGAAACAACTCTAAATAATAGGTCACTCGAAAATGGTGAGAAAGCTGTGTCAGTCAAGTTGCAGTGCTGAAAATAAATGACATTGTGATAATTGAGAAGGAATTTACTAGAGGAATTGGATGTTCATAAAATCATTGCAAGGGCTGAGAAAAAGATTAGGCTGATGAAGACAATAAAACACCTTCTGTTCTTCATTCACGCTCCCATGCCTCTTTAAACTTTTTAAAATGGTTCCCAGTTACATTTGTCCATAAGCTAAACTGCAGGACTCTTCAAGGTTGGGGCTCTTCGGCCTTATTTCTCTTCAGTATCATACCATAATATAGCTTTCCAGGAACAATAAGAAGCTTAGAATTACCTGGACTGACCAAGTATCTCCTGTTCCTGAGATACCTTTAAGATATTTTTGGCCCCAATCACTTGCAAACAAAGGAATGTTGATGCCTTTTTGAGAGATTATATCTGTCCTCTAAAATGACCCATCAGCATTCCATTAAATAAAATTTCAGAGGACTCACTCTTCTGTTCTCTTTCAAGATCTACTGTATCTCACTGACTTTACCATATCCTTCAAATTAGACAGAAAATCTTTTGGCTAGCTAGCTCTTTTTTCCTCAAAATACATTAGCTTTATACTGTAAAAACAATCAAATTTGTTTTATTCTGGTTCTGTTTCTCTGGAGAGCCCAAATAGTAACTTGCAAGGAGTACCATAGCCTCAGGAATAAGTACTTTATCAAATACG
>CM053514.1:18896583-18970695 GCA_028627145.1 Eidolon dupreanum | reverse complement strand
ATCCTGAGCTCCATCTGCAGACAGTGTATTAAAAGGTATTGAAACAGATTAAAAAACAAAGTAAAATAGCTTAATTAAAGAGTTCCCATTAGAACTGCTTTTACAAATGATGCAATAAGGTCATATTCTGCCAGATGTACAGTAAATAGAAACTCATGTTCTGCTGATGGGATGTAAAGTGGTTCAATTTCTCCAGAAACAATATAGCAATGTATTTTCTATACTTAAAAATAGTCATATACTTTATTCCACTTTTATGTCCCAATCTAAGGAATCAGAAATAAAGTTAAACAATCATATGCAAAGGTGTTCTATTTAATAGTATTTACATTATTAAAAATTGAGAACAACTTAAACTTCTAACAAGTTAACAATAGTCAATTATTGTATTGTGAATTTTATTTACCTATTGAAGATAATGATTTGGAAGATTGTTTTACAATATAAGAAAATACAATATAATGAGAAAAGAATACACTGCTGCATCAATGAATTAAATTGTTGATTAATGTGTTATGTATACACATGGAATCTCTTTTGTAGAAAGTGTATATAGAATGATTATAACAACTTTATTCTTTTCAAAAGAAAAACAATGTAAAATTATTGGAAGTTCATGCAATTGTAATTCTAGACCTAGATTAATCACAAATTTATATTTGACCAAAAAATATTTAACAATATTAGGGCTTATATTCTTAGAACTATGACTAGACTAAACTAAAGATTTTAGTTTTTTTATTTGGGATATGTCAGCTGGAAAAATAAAAAACATTCCCTTAACCACTACTGAGGTTTATTCATAAGTAACTTGCAATGAGGAGACAGAGTAGGTTAGAAGACAATCTTATTTGAAGTCAGAAAGCAGTACAACATGCCCGATACCAGTTCACATGCTGATACCTGCTGACCTACATAATGGATACAACCAGATTTAGGTGTTTATTTTCTAAGCTAATGTGGTGCTGACCTTAATCCAAAATGTAATGATTGGATGCAGACCTTTTCAAAGCTGTGATGCAACTGCAGGAATGAAATTTAAAATACCAATGACCATATTCTTAATGAAAATGATAAGAGAAAGAGACACTAACCATAGACTTTGCTTTCACTTTTGTAGAGGAATCTGTGTAACAAAACCTGTGGTTATATTAAGTTACCTTTCAACATATGTTTTTAAATTTCCTATGAAGAATAGGGTCACTCGCAATTTGAGTCATATTTATTTGACCGATAATTGGTAACTATTGAGTGATTTGATACAGTGGTCATGGGTATGTTATTTTGCAAAGTTTGCAGTGAATGGACACATACTGTTCTTCACTTGGAGACAGAACTGCTCTAGCACAAATACATAAAGGAAAATTTCTCAAGAATTTCTTCATTTTCCTCTGCTTATTACCAGTACAGGCAAAATGTTAAGAGAATGAGAATATATACATTTCAAATAATAATCCACATCTAACCCAAATGAAAAATTGAATTCCAAAAATCCAATCTTCAAAATTTAACCTATTTCCTAGAATCCATATAATATCTCCAAGGGCAGAATTGGCAGAATGGTACTAAGCACACATGTTGCTGCACATGTGTAAAATTGTTATCTTGAAAGAGGAAAAAATTTTTACTTTATTCACTAGTTTTTAGATGTCACAGTCATAAATATACTCGCTTGATAATTCAGAAGGTTCAGAAGAACTATGTCTCCTACAAGTGTTGGCATTTTTTTATATGTGGATACATTTTGAGAAAAAGCTCAATTTACACACATTGCTATGAACATAATCTTTTTTTCCTCTGAGTTAGCACAGAAGGCCTACCTGACCACATCCATATGTAAACCAAGGAAGGATTGTAGTTCTTTATCTCCACTTGTGGATGGATGGCTTCAGATGACCTGACAGGTTCATATATCACCACTTCAATTCATTAGAATTTCTTCTGAAATGTCAGTATCACCAAAACTGGGCATGAAACTTTTTGATTTCTATAAATTTTGCATTAAGGTAACATCACCTGTATCTCAGCCAAGGGAAAATATTGTTTAATTAAGCTTTTTAAATCTCTCAAAAACAAAGGACATAGGAAATAAAGGACAGAAATTGATTTTGAATTATAGATAGCCTAAACTACCATACTAAAGCGAAAGAAGATAAATGATGGCATTAGAGTTTTAACTCGTTGCCGATTGGTTTCTAGCTGCTACAAATCTTTCCTTCTAAGAATACATCTTTGAACAGATCAGGAAAATAGTAAAAAGTATATCATTCTCTAACAGATTTCTCTCTTTTTATTTCGAGTCCAGAGCACCTCTAGAAATGTAAAGGTACAGCAGGGTCTTATGTTGGAATATGGTTGCTTTGTATTTGGAATGGATAGTGGGGGAAAAAAAAAAGCCACATTGAAGAAGAGACAGATCACTGTGAAAATATCTAAACATTTTATGTTTACTTAAATTTATTGAAACAATTTGATCTTCAAAATGGGCTAGATAATAGCAGCCTTTCAAGATTTTTTTTATTGTTATTATGTATATTTTGAACTCTGATTTAGAGTTAATATGTTTTTTATATTTCAAAATATGAAATAGCTCAACTATGGAGAAAATGTGACTGTGTACCGGAAAAGTATCAGTTTGTATATATGGAGATCAAAACTTATTCTATTTTTGTCATGAATTGTCTGTTTAAATGTAGGCAAGTCATCTAATATCTCTAGACTACAACTTCCAATCTCTACAAAAGAGTTAACTCTTCAACAAACAACAGAAAAATTTTAAAAGTTAAGCGAGCTTTTCACATTCAGTATTTTGATAGAGGATGTTTCATTTCATTATACCCCATTTACTTATTCTTCTACAAATTATTTTATGAAGTCTCTATTGGGGGAGTACACTTATACTAATTACCACATTTTCTTCTGTCAGCTACTTTTTCTGGTTACATACATTGTGCTTAGGAATGCTATCCATCTAAGACGCTACAGTCCAATTCAGTATGGAGATGTAATAGGATGCATGTTTTACCTTTGTTAGTACATCATTCTAAATACTTCTGACTCTTGGACTAAGCCTTTTGTCTTTTATCTATTTCTGTTATATTATTTAACATTTACTCAATCACAATGAAAAAATTAAAATGTTCTTTCCCCATATTTGCTTCTCTTCTGTTATCTTAGATACACATCTGTCATATTCAGCTAGCTGATAGCAATAATTTATATTTTGCATCTTTATGTAATTTTCAAAGTATTGCATCCTTAATTTCCTGTTGGTTTAAATTGTCCCATAGAATAATGAAATTTGAATTTTAGTGATATTGTAAAGAGATAATGAAGTCCTTAATTAAAAAGTCTCTGAGAAACAGCTCTTCTCTATCTCCTAATTCACTGATTTTTCTGAGATACAAATTAAAGTATGCATATAGGAAGGCCTTCAAAGTAGAATTATAATAAACATTATGACATCAGCTGGGGTTGGGGGAGTTGAGAAGAGTGGCTTGGAAGCAGGACATTAATCCAATATATTAATCAATGGTTCATTAAATCCTGTTCTTTATCTGTCCTAGATAAGACCTAGCTCAAGCAAGGGCAGCTCAGCTGCTTCAGGATCTCTTTCACCTCCTATAACCATATAATGACAACAAGACAGATTATAAGCAAACTTTTGAGTCAGCTCTCTAGAGAAGGCCAACAAATATTTTGAGCTTTTTCATCACAGAAATAAGCTATTCTGATGGATTAATTTGGACCAATAAAAGAGTCAGTCTTTAGAGCCAATTTTTTTCAAAACTTCAATACCAAAGCAAGAGTAGTGGAAAAATTGCAATAAAAAATATTTTCATCTGAAACAAGGAAAACAAGCTTCAGTCTTCTTTGTGATTTGGAAAGTAGTAGCAATTCAGTGTGCTTCTTTTAAAAATTCAGACATTTGTACAGTTATAACCAATGACAAACAAGCTAATCTCTGTGCATGGAAAATACCTGGTCATAATATCAATATTTAAAGTTCATTCTAATTTTTGGAGCAATTTATGAACATCATCTTAGAATCAGGCGATTCTAACCACATTGTTCAAAGCAAAAACAAAACAAACAAGAAACCACCAGGGATATGCTAGTTTTCAAAATTCACGTGAGCATTTAGAAGAATATATATTGATTGAAATATGACTAAACTGAAATTTGCTTATGAAATTATAAATATCCAATGTCTCTTAGTAGATACTGTTATTTCTTTTTAAACAGAAATTAATTTTTCGTAAAGCTTTCAGAGAGTATTTGATTTGAAAATCATCTTTCCTTTTGACCATTGCCTTTCCCAGATCTCTAAACAAACCTATAAATTGTTAATTTCAAGACTGTCTCACTCTCCATTAACTTTTCCCAGATCTGAGAAAACACTCTTCACTAAAATTTCTTTTTTCAAAATGAGATTAAATAAGGACAAATGCAAAACAGTTCATATATGACAGGAAAATCACAAATGCAAATATGAACCAGCTAAATTGCAGACGAACACCTTTAGAATAGTTCTTAGAAAGGTCAGGCTTTCTCTTCAATTAATTGCTGTGCTAAGGGAGAGCAAATGAGAGCTGGAATCCAGGATTTCAGAATGAAATCAGTTCTGAATAAATACAAATTTCATAGCAGAATCATATAACCCATAGACAATGCTGCCAGTAGCACCTGTATGAATGCGACAAATGCAAGGTTGTTTAAAACTAACTCAACAAAAAAATTTAAAGCTCTTGGACACTTGATGGGAATAGATTCCAGCTTATAAATTGCTTTTATCTAACAAATGAGATTCAAAATAACTGCTTATAAAATATTTTGTATGATTTTATATTTTCTTAATGTTTTATGTATCCACAGCATATACACATTCTGAGGTAGCTGTTATAAATATGCAATTTTATAAGGAGAAGTGCTTTTTATTAAATGTAATGGTCAGAGAAATTAATCTAGATTATAATCAATTAAAAAAATTTGGGGCCATCAAGAGTTTCCATATATTGGTCCATTGTTTATTACCCTAGTTTACCATGGAAAATTGAGAGAAAGGACCATAGCAAAAGAATAATGGAGAATAAGGAAGATAATATGAGTGTGTCTCCCCGAATACTGGTTATCGTGGTGAAAATATTTGAAATATAAAAAGATCCATATTGCTGCTCTAGAACAGGATATATTTTGGACATATTCATACATCCTTTGCAAGACCATCGGCAAAAAACAATGAGCATCTATCATAATAGAAAAAAAATGATTGTCAGTATACCTTTTAATATTTTTAGTCTAATATTACACAATTAAATGTGTCATGTAAATATAATCTTGCTGGTTATGTATATGCCAAATTATTGTCTATTATTTGTTCAAGTATCTTTAATTCAATAAGCTCATTCAGAGAAACACAATCATGATAAAATATTAATTAAAACAGAATTTTTGGAAAATAAATACTATGACTAATTGAATTTTATTTTAAGAATCAGATTCTATAGAGGTCTACAGTATTTGAAAACTCAGTTATCAGATCCTTTTAAATGTCATTGTTCAATATATATAATCCAGTCCCAGAGAGGTAACTTGGGACACTAAACTGTAAACTGTACGAATCTCATTTTCTTTCCCCTCACTTAGAGTCATGACACAGGCTTATGGAATTTAGAATTGAGACAAAGCTTCTTCACCAGTATCTAGAATGGAAATAGTCTCCTAGAGGCCATAGAGCAAAGTCCATTTACTGGGCGAAGTCATGTGTTATACACAAAGGAGATGACAATTCCAAAAGCCAAAGGCAAAATTGATGTGCAGGTCAAAAAACCAGTATTTTAGAAGAGATGCAGATGGGATAAATCTCACTGCATTTAGATAACTGTGATGTGCAAAAGATGAGTGGGAGAGTGATGAAGCTGGCAGGGGAATGCCACACAGGTAGCAATGACATTGGCTTTCATGGTCTAGTGATTGTGGATGACCCTGGAGGCTTTAAAAACTATGAATGGTGTGGACAGTGCACGGCAAATCTAGTTCTTTGCTTTTTCTATTTTCAATACTCTTACAATCGTATTTCTTATTCAAAATACTGCAACTGTCTATTGAAAATATTTCTAAGTAGAATCATTACTTACTTGCTGGGGTACACACAGTATGAAGACAGACATTTAATAGTAATAAGAGTAGTTAACATTTGTTGAGTGCTTAGTGCGACCTAACCATTAAGCTAAGCACTTTGAGCACCATATCTAATTTATGAAGTAGTAATGATTTATTTACATTTACCTGTGATGTAACTAAAGTTCAGCAAGGTTATGCGAACATTCCTCTGTAATAAAAAAAAAGCTCATTTTAACACATAGGTAATTATGCCCTCTGCTGGTGGTTAGAAGTTTCTTTACCACCCACCTTTTGAAGTGATGCCTTTTCAGCATGAGCATTTGATGACGTAAACACGTGGATTAATTATGTACTGCTTTTATCACGGCGATTTGCTGACCCTTGGGTCAGAATTCCAGCAAGAAGTCTTTGGAAATATGAGATCACTTAGGGAAATAAAGGTTATACAAAGTTAGTTTCCAGGAAATGACGTTCGAGTCTAAAGAAATTGACTTCAGTGGGGCTTCGGGGTTTGAGGGAGGGGGTAATAAGGAAGGGAAGATTTTTTTTTAAGTATCTTGGAATTATTATCAGGAAAGAAGTGTACTGAGGAAAGAGCCACATCTGAGATTGGATATTTGTGGCAACAATAGAACATAGTTGTCTGTCCCAAGTATGTGACTTTTGCCATTAGGAAAAAAAAAAAAGACAAAAAGGTAATAGTAGTAACCTAATACAGATTAATAATCAGATTTTTGGCAAAACTGAATAAGAGAGTGAACTGAATAATGCCAATGAGGCAAGTTTTCTTAGGATGTGATTGGAAGACCTAACCATGATTCAGATCTTTGGATTTGCATTCCCACAGTTTCATCTGAAGGGCACCAAATTCGCAAAGTAGTCCCTTCGATTTTTTTTCTTAGGGGAAAAATCTAGCATAAGACTCTATTTATGATCCAGGATTTCGCAGAAGATCAGATTTCTCAGTATATGTTCCTATCTGCAAAATCATCTGGAGGAGATATTTAACACCATCCACAAGGAAATTCTAAGCTTTGTGGTATGAAACATGATCTCCTCTTTCTCAGCTATTCCTCATGCTATCATCATGTCAGCAGAATTTATTACACGGATTACAGTAAATGGATTTCTTATAATCATCAACTGTAATGAATTGATCAAAAACAGAAGGCTAACGCCAATACAACTCCCTTTAAAATGTATCGGGATGTCTAGATTTGGTCTGCAGGTGGTATTCATGGTACAAAGCTTTTTCTCTGTGTTTATTCCAGTCTTTTATCTGGCAAAAATTTATGATGCAGCGATGATATTCCTCTGGATATTTTTTTTTTTTTAGCTTTGTCAGTCTCTGGTTTGCCACCTGCCTTTCTGTATTTTACTGTCTCAAGGTTTCAGGCTTCACCCAGTCCTATTTTCTTTGGCTGAAATTCAGGATCTCAGCGTTAATGCCTTGGCTGCTTCTGGGAAGCCTGCTGGCCTCCGTGAGCACTGCAGCTCTGTGTCTCTATGTAGATTACCCTAAAAACAAAAAAGATGATGTCCTCAGAAATGCCATGCTAACGACTAAAATCAAGATAAGGCCCATTAACAAAGTGCTTCTTGTCAGCTTGACACTCATATTTCCTCTAGCCATATTTGCAATGTGCACTTTTATGTTACTCATTTCCCTCTAGAAGCACATGCTTCGGATGCAAAACAGATTTGGTTTTAGAAATGCCAGCACAAATGTCCATATAAATGCCTTAAGAACAATGGTAACATTCTTTCTATTCTTTATTTCTTATTTTGCCACCTTCATAACAAATACGACATTCACTGCTCCTGACAGAAGTCAGCGCTTCTTTGTGGCGAAGGACATAATGGCAGCACATCCCTCTGGCCATTCTGTTATAATAATCTTGAGTAGTTCTAAATTTCAACAACCATTCAGAAAACTTCTCTGCCTCAAAAAGAATCAATAAAAAAGGAAGACCAATGTAAAATACTTTTATTTTCTTCACATAAAGTTTTGTATACTTTATATATATTTTGTGTGCTCACTCTCTGGAAATATCCTGCCCATCTTCCACCCCAGAACATGTGACACACTAGTTTTTATGTTGAATGGCTAGGCTATCTCATTTCCTAGGGCTTGTGTGCTTAAAAATATCATGATGGTAGCACAGTTATATAACTAGTACTTTCATTGGAGTGGCAGTTGTGTTAGAAATCATAATAAAATATAAAGACTTCATTTGGCTGACCAATGTAGTTCTGTTATATCTCCCCAGCTAACAGAATTTTCTGGTTTAGGAATGAGGAAAATCACATTGATTTAGTCTAAGACTTGGAACAATAAAATAATATGGCTATTTGGTCACACACAACTATTTTTCAAAGAGTCAGTGTAATTATTATTAAAATGAAAATTATATGTTGAAAAGTATGCCAAGGCAATGTCCCCAGATATACAGGGTGGTGTCTTATTTTGCTTTTGATTTGTTACAAGTTTAGCTTGGTGAATGCTAAAGTGCAAATAGAGCTGTATATATGCATATACACACAATCCATTTTTTATGAGACGAAGACACATTTTCAACCCCATGCAGTGTTAAACTCATGTCCAAAGAGAATTGAGGGAGGTTGCTGACAATGAAGACCCAGCAGGAAAACATTTAACTGTTGTCTTAACCTCTTAACTGGTGTCTGAATTCCCTCCAACTGGGAATCTTGTCTGGAGCGTGACAGCAGCAAATGACTTACAGATCTAGAGAAAAACTTTGACATTTGTTGCTATATTTTAATGGTTTCTCCTGTTTAAGGTCTTGCTTTGGGGAAGAAAAATATTTTTTGCAATATCTCACATCTCAGGATATGTATTTGAATCTGTGAAATTCCCCTTGGCTCTTAAGCAAAACAAAAAGATGTATAGTTATTTTAATTGTAAATCAATTGTAATTAAAGTGGATTAGAAGTTGCCAGAATGAAAAAAGAAACTAGATGCGTGTGTGTTCATGTAGGTGTGATCTTTTTTACTTTATAAAATATTTTCACACACATGTATGTATGTATCCCATTGTCAGAACACTTCATAAAGCAGGCAGTAGAATTATCTCAACTTTACAGTTGAAAAGTCAGATTTGGAAAGGTCATTATCCATAGCTAATGTCACTCAGCTACACCGTGGTATAATTGGAACTCAAATCTGGGTCTTCTGTCTCTAAAGCCAGTGTCCTCTCGTTTGTTTGTTTGTTTCCATTATTCTTTACAGCAACTTTAGACTCTAAAAGTCATGACAAAAATGACATTCAACCTATGACCTATGACATCCTGTGATTTTTTCCCTCTATGTTCCTAGAAAGTCAATTAAAAAATAATTCACAAATCTCTAAATTATTCTATACTTATATCTCTTTTAAAAAATCTTACCCACACGGTTTTTCAACACCTAGTTTCATAACAGTATAATAAAATAACCATTTTTTTCTTTAAATCATTTTAAAATCATTAATAGATTTTGTTTTTGCTTTTCAAACATATAGTTTTATAAGAATTTCTATAGTTCTACCAGCATTCCCAAGTGCAATGTAATATTAAAGTTTCTATAATAATTTTCGTCATAAAATCACATAAAGAAAAAGCAATTATGTGCTACCAGATATCATAACCTTGTCATTTCAACAAGTTAGAAGGTATCACCTCATTTCCCACTGCCAGTCTTCTCATTGTTTCGAAATGTAATTCACATTGTTTTATGGAGCTGAATTCATGTAAAATAACTGTTGTTTTATTATCTTCTCATTTGTCTCAAACTTCAATTAATTTGTAATCATCTTTGTTATTTTCAGTTTGCAAATGGTTCCCTTTCATAATAAAGGAGATAAAATAGAAATTAAGCTTTTTAGCTACATTATGGCATCTGTTATTCCTTCTGCTCAAGTAAAGGAACTTTCTTTTTCTTTTTTTTTCTTATTCGGGGCATAATTTAAAACAGATTTTACTTCATTATTAATTTATAGAGTGTTACAAACTATAGTTACTGGTTATATGATAAAATTGTTACTACAATGAATTTTAAGTTAATTTATTTGTATAAATATGTTTATTCAAGTAGTTTTTTCAAAAGTGTACATATCCCTTATTACCTGAAAATATAAAATTCAAGTGTTGAGGTTTTTATTTGCCACAAGACATTAGCTTCCCAAATTTGTAGAAACCGAGTATCAGATCCTTGCTTATCTCATAGATACTCTGTCATGTGCAGTAAAATTTTATTATATACCCCAAATCACGTGAAAGTAGATTTTTGCATGGTTCTGTGTAGAACTTGAGTCATTTAATCATGAAATAATATTTACCTATTATAAAATTCTGGAAAGGCATTCATGAAAGCGTTCAAAAGAATTCTGGTATTTTTATGCTGTTCACCCATCAAAACCACCTTCCCTCCTTTTTGTTAAGAACTCTGCTATTGTCAAGGATCAGAATTGATCTCATTTGCTCTAAGAAATCTTCAGAGATGTTTTTAAACTTCAGGGATCTTTAATTTCTCATGAATGAAATTGTCAGGACTGATTACTTGGCATTTAGTACTTCGTTTTGTGATGTATTCTTATAGGTTTGTATGTTTTCTAGCTAATTATTTGTAATTTTCTTAAAATCTGGGACAATATTATATGTATTTTGACATTCCAATTGACTAAATATTAGTGAACTCACCATAAATAGACACTTGAACATAGGCTTTTGCGAAAAAAGATCACATGAATTCTATGGGGGGTGACGGAGGGGGCGGGGGGAGAGAGAGATCAGAGAGCATAAAGATAGGTTAATTTTATTTCCAAAACTGTAAGAAATTGAGTAAACTCAACTCTACTATCATTCCCATGAGGAAAAAATACTATAAAATTGAACACTAGGAGAACCAAAACAGGCAAATTTATCTTTGTGTCTCAGCTTATAAATTGGGATAAAATTATAAGTAATGCACTGCCACCTAGTGGCAAACTTTCCTTTTAAATAAAATAAAAGTTAAAACAGTCAAAAGACTCCAGCTATTAGAGATCTTTTTTCAGAAACTTTTGTACCCCATTAGAAAAATATGAGGAAAATAGAAGTTCATATTCAAATCATAGAAGATTTTGAACCAAATGAAAGTAAATAACTAGCTCAAACCAAACTGTAAATTAAAAAAAGAACAAAATTATTTATGACATTTATGAAATAACTGGAAAATCGAATTTTGCCTGGATACTAAATGTCAATGAATTGATGTTCATTTACTTTAGATGTCACAGTGGTGCTGTGCTTATGGTTTAAAAACAAAAGTGTTTTTATCTTTTGGGGGAAATTCTAAAATAATTACTAATAAAATGATATGCTGCATTAAAATAATATGGAGAATGGAGGGAGATAAGATAGAGGTATATTTAAAGAATTTGAGCTAAAAATTTATCATTTTTAAATATAAAATGGAGATTCATTATGCAATTCTGAATAAATATATCCTATACTTAGACATATAATTCAACACATAAATATGCCTCTTGCTAAGTAAAGAGAAAAGCAATAGGAATGATAATACCAAAAAAAAAAAAGCTAGAAAAAAGAATAAATTTATTATAATGGGAAAATATAAGAAATTGGTTAAGAGCATGGCCTCCGGAATCAGATGATCCCTTTTCTCTTACTCTAATAATTTTGGACAAGTTATTAAACCTTTTTCCTTATTTATAATATGTCATAACGATACTACTCTAAATGGTTATTTTAGGTAATGAAAGAGACACTTATATACAAAGTGTCTTTAGACCCTTACAAAAGGGTCTAAAATGTCAAGGTATTCAGTGAATATTAACTCTTATGAGCTATTAGGATAAAAGGCAAAATACAGAAAGCCTCAGTCCATAACCTTCTTTACTTGTTCAGGGCATCTAATCACTTCTATTCATGCTAAATAAAATATGTTACCTTTTGGAGATGAGGGGAGGTCAATTAAATATCAGATGCCATTAGTTTAGTTAAATGTTTCCCTAGTTACAGGTATAATTACAAGACTTGGGTGAAAAAAGTTCAAGGAAGTGAGGACATTTTATTTTAGTTGAATTAATTTTTTTCTATTTGAATTGGACACAGTGTGATATAAATTGTACAACCACCAGGTGCCAGTATGGTTACAAATTGAACCTTAACTGAAGACTTTCCTCTTTGCCTTTAACCTTAAGCATTTTAATGATGATGTGTCTTGGTGTGAGCCTCTTTGGGTTCATCTTGTTTGGGACTCTCTCTGCTTCCTGGGCTTGTATGTGTATTTCCTTTGCTAGGTTAGTAAAGTTTTCCATCATTATTTCTTCAAATAGGTTTTCAATTCCTTACTCTCCCTTCTCCTCCAGGTATCCCTGGTATGAGAATGTTGTAAGCTCGATGTTGTCCCAGAGGCCTCTTAAACTATCCTCATTTTTGGGATTCTTTTTTCTTGTTGCTATTCTGATTGGGTATTTTCTGCTACCTTATCTTCTAAATCACTGATTTGATCCTCTATTTTGTCTGATCTACTGTTGATTCTCTATAATGTATTTTTCATTTCAGTTATTGTAGTCTTCATTTCTCACTGGTTCTTTTATATGTTTTCTCTCTCTATTTTTATGTTTTCTATCTCTTTGTTAAAGTTATCACTGAGTTCATCTACTCTTCCCTTAAATCTATTGAGTATCCTTATAGCCAATTTTTTGAAATTTTCATTGGATAGATTGTTTGTCTCCATTTTGTTTAGCTCTTTTTCTAGAGCTTTATTCTGTTCTTTTATTTGGGACATATTTCTTATCTCCCTATTTTGGTTACCTCCCTATTTTTGTTTCTATATATTAGGTATTAGGTAGTCTTCTGTAGAAGGTATCCTCTGGGGCACAGTGGTGCAATCTCCCTGGTCACCTGAGTAGTGCATCCTTTGTGTGGATTGTGTGTGCCCCGCTGTTGTGGTTGAGATTTGCATGTTAGCAGGAGGGATTGACCCTTGGGCTGATAGGTTGTGAGGACTGGCTGGTGACTACAATGGAGGGGTTGTTGTATAGGAGCTGACCCTACAAGTCAGGATTCACTTTAGCGGGGCTCTTGTGCCTGCCCTGTCTGCCCTTCAGATGTGTTGTCCTTGGACCTGGCTCTGGGTAGTATTCTGGTTTAGACATACCAGCCCAGGGCCTTCTGGGAGGGGCCCTGCCTCAAGTCAAGTTCAGCTGCCACCTGTGCCCTGCCCAGGGCCACCTGGCATGAGCCACCATCTGCACTGGGCTTTTAGGTGCTTCAAGAGGCCAAGCTGCAAAACGAGGCCGGCTGTTGCTAGTGACAGGCTTAGAGCTGTTCAGCAAGAAATACAGGGCATGCAGAGGCCAGATGCTGCTTGTTTGGCTTTTGTAAACATTTGAGAAATTTTAGGAAAGTCTGCAGCATGAGTCAAGACAGATTATTTGAATGAAAAGGCACTGGAAGCAGCTTGGGTGGGCCAAGTTGGATGGATGTGTGGGGGGTCTGTGTTACCCAGGTTGATGGAGACTCAGATACGGCAGCCACCTGTGTCTGCATTCAGGCGGGGGAGGGCTTGATGAAGAAATAATGGATCCTGCCAGCACTTTTACCTGGGAGAAAGCCACAGACATCTCAGTTCTTGCCTCGAAGCCAGACATCTCAATTCTTCCCTGAATGTCCCTGGCACCTTTCAAGCTGCTGCTGAAAGGTGGGACTCTGCAGGTCAGAGTGAGTAAGTCCATCAGCAAGTAAATTCACATGCAAGCCCTTTAAGAGGATTCTTGGGACTCCAGCTGCCCTCTGTCCCACTCAACCACAATCTCCTTTGGTTTTCTCTTCCCAGAACTGGAATCTTAGGCTGGGGAGCCTGAGTGCGGCTAGAACCCCTTGTTCCTTGGGGAGACTTCTACAGCCAAGATACCTCTCTTGATTTTTAATTGTTACATGTGACTGTGGAACCAGCCCATTTAGCGTCTCTGCCCCCCTCCTACAAGTCTCAAGTTGTCTTCTTCTATATGTCCTTAGTTATAGGACTTCTATTCAGCTAGACTTTAGACGATTGTCAATGATGTTTGATCTGTAGTTTAGTAGTGGCCATGAGAAGAGGAAAGCACAGCCTTTACTTACTCTGCAATCTTGACTGGAAGATCCTGAATTTTCTTTTCTCATTACAAAGATACTTAGTATGTTGGATGAAAGCCTTAATATTGTGAGAAATTTTTCTCAAATTTACTCCAACCTCATTTGGAGCAGCCCATTTTGAGTGAACTGCACTTCAGTAAGAAGGCCTAACAAGGAGACTCTGTTGTACATTCATAAAAAATATATTGAAAAACATACTTTTACCATGGTTCAAATGCTACCCTGGACTAACAAGGCTGCTTTCTAGCCTTATACATCCAAACAGACCAAGATTGGCATCTGACATACAGAGCAAGCTTTTTAAATTAAGTTTATTGGGGTTACATTGGTTAATATAATTATATAATTTTCAAGTGCACATTATAATAGAATATCTGTATATTCTATTGTGTGTTTACCACCCACAGTCATTTCCTTCAGCTACTATATATTTGATCCCCTTTACCCACTTCACTCTCCCCCTAATCCCTTATATTTAACCCCTTTTAACCATCTACCTCTCCTCTCTTCCCCCACTCCCTACCCTCTGGTAACCACTAGTTTATAGTCCATGTCCATGAATCTCTGTTTGTTTGTTCTATTTGTTTATTGCTTTTAGGTTTATATCCCACATATAAGTGATGTCATGTGATTTTCAACTTTTTCTATCTGGCTTATTCTGCTTCAGAGCAAGTTTTTAAAGTAAAGATTATTAAATAACAATTTAAAAAAATAAGCAACAATTAAAGTTAACACATGTTTGCTTTCACTAACTTCCTTTGTACCATCTTCTTTAAGAGACACGGGAGGCAAGGAGATGTGTATAGGGCATTTATGGAGAGTGTAAAAGTTTACTGAGACACGCCAGAACAGGTAGACAAAAATTTTAAGATTCATTATTGAACACTTATATTAACTTGTTTGTATTACTATTCAAATGACTGTTTTCAATAATATGTACTTTATTCTACAGAAACTCTACTATTGTGGGAACTGCAAATAAAGTGTTTGCATGGCACTTACACCATTTTTAGTGGAGTTGGAAAGAATCCAGTCCCTTGATCAGATAATTATTATTTTTTCTAGGTTTCGATGGAATTCTGGAAAACTACCAGTAATGACGTCACAATTCTAGGTTTGGTAGACACTGTTGGTGCCACCCACATCCCCTTAGTCTTTATCATTCCAGAGCATTGATGCCTAACTTCCTTTCCTTGCTCGAGAGCTTTCTCTGGCTACTTACTGGAGCTGCCCACAGAAAGTCAGAAGTGCTGAGGGTTTAACATTGCCCAGCAACAGTTCTCAAGCAATAACTGAGGCGATTGTTTTGCAGTGTTCTCCAGGGGCTCCCCAAGGGAGTTAAACACCAGTTACCCCAGTGATGTTTGCACTTTTTTGACTTCCTTTCTTTTTCTGTCTCACTTGCCCACATTCTTATCTCCATTTTTGGGATCACCTCTGGTTTCACTAGAATCCCTAAAAGTCCACTTCTGGAGAAACCAGGAGGCAATATAATAATCTTAGAAGGGAGGAAGGCTGGCTTCAAATCCTAGTTTGCCTTGTGATCCTGGGCAGATTGCTTAACCAAACTCTCCCTCAGTTCTTTACCTGTAAGATGAGAATAATGTGTACTATCCTTTGACACAGACAAGGAAGATCTGAGTCACAATATGTCTTATAACTGTCCTTACCTGTCTTTATTCACTAGTGAATGTCATCTATGGGAAGAGGGTAGAAGAGTAGATTAATATAATGAATAGATTTTGGGCTTTGGGTTTGGCTAAAATAGATTCAAGTCCTAATCAAACTATCTATAACTGCATAATCTTAGATAATTTACTTAAGTAGTCTGAACCAGTCTTTCTCAGGTTTTAGGAGATTTAAATGTAATAGCATATATAAATTGCTGGCAAAGCCCCATATGTCTTCTGGATTCACTTGTTATCAATTATTACTATTAATGATAATATAAAGGTATGGCTCACATGAACATGGAAAAGTTACTTAATTTTCTGTGGCTCAAATTTTCTCATCTGTAAAATGACCATAATTATAGTATCAACCTCATAGAGTTGTTATGAAAAGCCAAAAATTTGTATTTGTAAGACACTTGTAACATAGCACATGACAATATTGGTATATTTTACAAATAAGAATTCAAAAATTATTCATTCAAATGAATATATACAATGTTGTCCAGGAACTAGCTAAGTTAAGATAACTAAAGGTGTGTGTGTGTGTGTGTGTGTGTGTGTGTGTGTGTGTGTGTGTGTGTGAGAGAGAGAGAGAGAGAGAGAGAGAGAGAGAGTTTAATAAAATTAGTCTATAGATTTGTGTAAATAAGGGGAATCCAGAAAGTGAGACTTTAGCAGACAGCTCTCTAGAGGACGAGATTATAAATGAATAAATAAAGAGGGGACAGATGACCAGAAACTATACCTTCAAATGGACAGAAATTAATTTTATATTTACAAGTGGTAGGTATGAAGTCACTCCACTAATGACTTAAGATGTAGACTTACCCTGAAAATATTTACAGCACTGTCATTTCAAATTGCAAAGATCTTGTTGTACATATGAGAAATTCTTGGTTACTACAGCAAAAGCAGGGTTTTCTCCTCTATAGATGATGTTGTACTTGAGCTTAGTAATCAGGGGCTAAATACTGCTATCTTGTAGCTGAACATAGGCTCCAATTACAAAGGAAATAACATGGTAACCCATCACCAAGTTTCCTAAGGTGCTTACAGAACATCATAAACTACTGCTGACAGTAGCACTATGAATTCAGGGCTTCCAGCCTTTGCCAGAGCCTTACCCTTCCTAGTAGTCACTGGGAAGCATCTTTATTTCAAAAGCAAATATACCTTCATATCACAGGCTTCTAAAAATAAAAATATTTTAATCAAAAGACACAGTTTCCTTTTTTCTTTTTAAAACATTTGATATAGTACATAAACTGAACTCAGTGAATATTCAAACAAAATGGCTTTACATTTTCTCAAACAATGTGCTGTATTGGGTCTTTCTTCCCTCAGCTTGAGAACATCTTTGACAGATCTCGTAGCTCTTTAACAATTTCACTTGTACTAGCAGTGTCATTTCTGTAATTTTAACTCAAGTTCAACCATGAAAAGTTTGAGCTAGAATAAAAAATACATGAGTCTGACCTCACATCATGCATAAAGAAATCAATGCACATGGATTATAGATTTAATATGGAAGAAAAAATCAAGCTTCTAGAATAAATTTGGGAAATTAAATGATATCTTAGGGCCCTCACCCCCCAAAAAAGCAGTATCTACATAGAAAAAATTATAAAATGTTCTACTTAAGCATTAAAAATCCAATCTTCTATTCATTGAATGATATCATTAAGAATGTGAAAAGACAGCCACAGAGCTCGGAGAAAATATTTGCTAGTCATATAACCAAAGGGGGAAAAATGTATGTATTAATAATATATTATGAACTCATATAAATAAATAAGAAATAGGCAAGCAATCTAATAAAAAAAAAACATCAGATTTCACATACAAAAAAGGATATCTAAATGACCAAACTTATGAAAATGTGCTCACCTTCATAAGTCATCAGGGAAAAGCAATGAGCTACACAATGGAATACTATTGCACACCTACCAGAATAGTTAAAATAAAAAAATACAAAGATAGAAACACAAAGCACTGATTAAAGGTATGAAGCAGTTAGAATTCCTATACACAGCTGGAAGGAGCGTAAATTGGGACAAGCAACTTGAAAATCATTGGCAGCATATTAAAATCAAATGTGTGTATATAGCTTATGACAGAAAATTCCATTCTTAAGTATATTTAGCTAAGATATGTATGCATGCACTGTAAAATATGTACAGGAATATTAATCGTAGAATTATGTGTGGGAACCATCAAACCAGAAACAAATCCAATTTCAATAAACAGACTGGAGAAAAAAAGTATGGTATATTTACACAATGGATTACCATACAGAAAAGAAAATGAACAAAGTATTGGTATTTATAACAATATGAATGAGGAAGGAAAGAAGGAAGGAAGGAAGGAAGGAAGGAAGGAAGGAAGGAAGGAAGGAAGGAAGGAAGGAAGGAAGGAAGGAAGGAAGGAAAGGGAAGGGAAGGGAAGGGAAGGGAAGGGAAGGGAAGGAGAGAAGGTAGGAAGGAAGGAAAAGAAAGCCTCACCTATCCTAAATTAAAACTTTAACCTCAAAATTTCTTTGCTCTACTCAACAAAAACCTGCCCTGCAGCTCAGGGATTTACAGTGGGGAAGGAAGCATCATCTTCCTTTTTTCTCTTTCTGTACAATTGAACATAAAATGGTCCATTGTAACACTCCTCAGCACTTCCATCCTACTGTCGCTGATGGATAAGATTTTAAATATGTGACACAATGTATTTAGGCATCTGATTTTTACATCCTTCAACTGTCCTTTGCAAATCAAACTCAGCAGCGTGAAATAATTTTCACAGACATAACTTCACTTAATTCTTTACAGAGCATGTGATGTTTAGTTAGGTATTACTATTACCATCATGATTATTATTACCATCATAATTATTATTATTACAATTTTACAAACTAGGAAACTGAAGTCCTCATTAGAAATTTAATGTTCAGAGCATTTATTCAGGATGACACTCCAAAACACTTGAATGAGCTGCAGATTGCAGTGGCATATGCATACTTTCTGATAAATAACCAAAAAATTGTGTTTGGCTAATACAATGTAGTTCTCATTCTATATCATAGTCGTGGTTATGCTCAACTGTTTTCGTTATTCTTGGTTTTAGATGGATATCTTTATAATGAGATAAGAGGACTGAGCAGATGACATCTAGCCTTCGCAGTCAAGTTTCTGGTTCCAGAAGTGACATATTAGGTAAGCCTCACCCTTTATAGAAGTTGATTCAGGAAATTCAAGTCTCACATTTCTCTATTGTTCATTTAGATAGCTGACAGATCAAAACAACACAGGGCTTCCTGAAATCTTTCCTGAATGTTCATCTTCTGTGCATGTCCCTAAGAAAACATTTTGGCATTTTGGATTTGGGCATTGTCCTAGATTCTAGGGAAATATTCACACTCTTCCAGAGGCACACACAAGTTCTAAAACAACAAACTTTTCAAACTAAAGTTGCCAAAATTGAAATTCTCTTGTTGTAACAGTGATAAGAATACTGTTATCAGGGGTTTGATTTAGTTTGTGAAACATCTTTCAACTACAAGTGGATATGCCGATAAAACTTGGACTTCCTGTTAATGCCCAGAGTTAAAGTGATGCTCTAGTCTCAGGTTAAGCTAAGAAGAGGCAGGCGAATAAGAATAATGCTTGCTAATTTTGAGCACCAAACTTCTCCAAGGCAGGCATTGCAAATTTTGTTTTCACTCTTCATAGTGAAAAGAGGAATTCTCCACACATAACATGTATTAAAGGATGAATATTATACTATTTGGGGGGATATAGTGGGTTAAAGGTAAAAAATTTTGACCTCGAAAAGAGAACAATGTAGCAACTCAAGTTTAAATATACTAATAGGACACTTTTCCAGGGGGGAGGTATTATCCAAAGGCAAAATAAGGAAAGTTTAATTTGTGGTTCAGCATTGTTTCTTAAGATTTAAATTGTTTCCAGAAGTAAATTTTATTTCAGGGATCTTAGGATAGTATTTATATCTCAAAAAATTCAAGTTATATGTATGAACTTTATGTTTCTATTTACAAGGTGACACAAGCTAAAACAATCAAAATTTCTTTGTATGTTTACTGTATATTGAATCAAAAATCTTAGTCTTTATTTTCAATTTTTTCCAATATATTTTTAAAGCTTATTGGAAACACTGTAATATATTAAAAAAGAAAACATCTCCAACTAACAGAGACAAAACATGTCCTTTGTGAAAATCATCAGATGCTTGGAGAATTTACAGTTCCAGAGGGGAAAAAGTATTTCTTTGAACATAGTAAAATAATTTTCTAAAATTTTGTTTAAAAGTCCTGTGGGAAAGAAAATAAATGACTTGAAATTTCTTGATTATTATCATTTTAAATAAAAAACAAAAAAGAGTTAGAACTTCATGCCACTGACGTTTTTAACTAATGAATTTTCCTGTTTTCTCTCCAATTTTGTGATGAAAACTAATTGGAATAAAGTCAAATAAGAATTCAATAGCCCTGTTTACATAAGCAACATTAAATGGAAAGATGAGGCAATGAGTTATCTCATTTTCCAAAGGATATTCTACATAACTTAAGTTCCTTGGAATTTTAATAGGTGAGCCATGAAAAGGAAATGTATTCTTTAGAAAAATAAGTGTAGCAAATCCTGGATTAAATACATTAGACAAGTGAATTTACTCAGGACATATGAGTGGAAAGCTTGGAATGCTCCAGGGCTCAGTTTTTGGCCCTCATCTCTTTCTTATCTATACACACTCCACTGGCGATCTCACTCATTCTTGTTGCTTTGAATGCCATCGACATGCTTTAGACTCCCTTATATTTCTAGTCCTGGCATCTTTCCTGACCTTCAGACCCTTAGATGCTTATATATGACAACTCACTTGATTTCGCCCCACGACTTTTACCAGTCCTCTCAAACTTACTCTATCCAAAACTTAGTGCTGATGTTCTTCCCCAAGCCTTTCGTAGTCTTGCCTGTCTTGTTAAAGAGCAACTCTATTCTTCCATTTCCTCAGACAAAAAATAAAAATAAACTGGAGTCATCTTTGTTTCCCTTCTTTATTTTATACCCTATATCAGCAAATTTTGCCCCTTTTTCTTCACGTTGTACCATGATCCCAACCTCATTTAATCACTTCTCATAGTTACATTGGTCCAAATCTCCATCCTCTCTTGCCTGAATTATTGAAATAGCTTCCAATCTGGAGGTCCCCTGGATGCCCACCTCCACCCACCTCAGTCTATTATCAATGAAACAGCAGAGTTGTTTAACTCTTATAAAATGCAGTTCCTATTATGTTATTCCTCTGTTCCAGTGTCTTAACATCTCAAGCCAAAGTTCTTTCAATATCTTATATAGTCCTTTGCTATCTGGTCCTGGTTACTTCTCTGTGTTCATCTCCTGCTAGTCTCCTTATATTTTCTTCTCCAGCTACTGAGGTCCTCTTATTAACAGGGAAGCTTCATGAAGGCAAAGACTTTGTCTATGTATTCACTGTTGGGTCTCAGTGCCAAGTGGAGTAGCTGATGCATAATAAGTATTTATTAAGTATTTGTTGAATGAATGACTTCCCTGAAATAACCTGAGAGCTGCATAAGGCATAGATAGTTTAGTTATTGATTCTCACTCTTAGGAGCCAATCAAACTAAAGCCATCTAATAGCAGTTTAAGAGTAATGGGGTATGTATATATTTCATTTAACTCTTCTAGCTTACAGTAGGTGAAAACTAACTTTAAATTCTAAATTAATACCTTTGTAGAATACTGTGCTCTTAGTGTATACTTACACTGCTTTGTATCCGTCAGGAATATTAAAATTTTAAGATTGCACTTGAAATGGAAATACCATCCCATGGGGTAAGAAATGAAGCTTTTAGAGAAAGTGCTTGCACTTAAATAATTGGTATGTCTTTTTATCTGTACCAGACAAATAAAGCCTTAATGTCAAGGTTTGTGGAGAACATTAATGATTAACTGCTCAAAGCTGCATGACAGAAATGGTCTAATTAACATAAACCTTTAAGATATCTGTGTTCACACCCTTATAGACAGTGGATAAAGGTTATACTATAAGCTTCTGGTTATATTTTTCTTTGTGAGTTGTTTGTGAATTATGAATTGTAAAGTGACTTTCAGAACAATATATAATTATGTCATGCCTGAATTTTAAGAAAAATATGATGCAGTCAGTTTACTGAAGAAGAGTAGTAAGAGCCAAGCTAATTCAAAGGTTCTACAATATAACTTTTTTTCCTAAGTTTCAGAAAGGTAAAAAAAAAAAGATTTTCTTTCTTGTATATTATTATTATTAGTTGGAAATGAGTTCTTCTAAACCATATTATTAAGTGCACTAAATTGAATACTTGGAAAGGTTTACTAACTCATTAATGAGGGAATCAAGAAGATGCCAAAGTTGGTTGAAAGACCATTTTGAGATTCTGGGTATTTATACACATTTTTTAAAAATGTAGTAAGATTCTTATTTTTTTTTTCTTAAACAAAACTGCTTGTTGTCCTTTAGGAGAATAAAATCATAACCTGTGAAGTTATCTTTTCTACCAGAGAGAAATCATTTTCATCCCTCCTGGAACTAAATCTACCAGTTAACATGTAACTTCAGAGTCCGGGCCTTAGTTAACAGTAAATAGTGGGTTGTGCAAAGCTATATTCTTTAGGTCAGCACCATCCAATAGAAATAAAATGCCAGCCACATATATAATTCAAAATTTTCCAATAAGTACACTAAAAAAATAAGTAAAAACAAATTTTTTAACCCAATATATTAATATTATCAACTTAACATGTAATACAACAATTATTAATGAGATATTTTACTTTTTCTTTTTTTATGCTAAGTCTTCAAGATCTGGTGTCCATTTTACACTTACGGCACATCTTAATTCCAACTAGCAACATTTCAAGTGCTCAATAACTGTATTAGACAGTACAGCTTTAGATAATCATTTTAAATAATCATTGAATGAGCTTGTTAAACAATACCCCAGGAAGATGTTGAAAGGTCACATATCATTTTAAGACATTTTTGTCCATTACTTATATTATGTTGCTTGAGATTTTAGCTAAAGATGCTTTACTTTAAGTTGTAATTGAACTAGTCTATCAAAATCTATCACACCGCAGATAATAACTAAGATGCGCAAAAAATTGCCACTGAGCCAGCTACTCTAAATCTCTTCATATTTATCATCTAAATTAATTTTCATTAAAAAAAATCTTTAAATATTACACTTTTAGAGAGTTTACATAACTTGACAAAGGTGACGCAGCTTGTAAGGTGGACCTGTAATAAAATCCAGGCTTCTTAACTGCAAAGCCCGAGCTATTAATAATTATGCTAAATGAAAGGATAACTCCAAAATTAACCCTTCAAACTCATATTAATTAAATAGCTAAACATTTACTATGCAAATTAAAATTAAGGATTCATCATTCTTTCTTTACACTGGAAAAATAATATTTCTTTTTTCTACAAAGAGTATGAAGAACCTGTACCCCCAAAAAACTGTTTTTATGAGTAAGTGTAGGAACATGCTATTTTTTCATTAGATAAAAAATTGTCTAAGGAAAAGAAGTTACTCATAGAAAAATTTTTGTAGTGGAATAAAATTAAATGCTTTTGTTTTATCTCAGTCCTTTATAAGTTTGGCTCATAAGCTGCTGTAATTTGATAAGTAAAATGCAGAAGAAATTCTGATTCTCAGTATCACAAAATAAAATTTTGAAGACTTAAATCGAAATGGAAATAAGCAATTGAAATAGAAATGGAACTAGGACACGCTCGTTGCTTAATAATTTTAAAAGGCAGAAATCTTCTTGAGGAAATGAAGCCAAGGGAAATAAAATGTGGTCTTATAATAATAGTTCGTCATTTTTCCTTTTTTTCTATATTTGGTTCTATAAACTAGGAATTAGCACTGTTCCCTATATGTGGTAGGAATTACATATAAAATTATTTTTTTAATTTTTCAATTACATTTGACAGACACTGTTATATTAGTTTCACGTGTACGATGTACTGATTAGACATTTATATAACATGAAATAATTACTCTGATGTATATCTAGTACTCAACTGATACCATATGTAGTTATTACAATATTATTGACTATATTCTCCATGCTGTACTTTATAATAATTTTCTAGTCTGGTACTTTTTAAGAGAAAACTTTCAATTAGTAATACAATATAGTTAGTGGCTACTAATCTTAAGTTGTTTATTTCATCTTTTACTAATTTTGTAACTTCACATTTTTACGTATTTTATTCATTTAATTCGGTTTCCTAATGTACTGTAAAATTATTATTAACAACGTAATTTGATAAGTTTCAGTATATCTTTTATATCTTTATTTATTTTGCCTACTTCATTCTGTGTTATGTTTGTTTGTATACACACTCTTTTACTGATGATCCATTTTTTCAAATGTATGTCTGGCTTATTAATCTTTAAAAATGATAGCTTTCAGTTCTGTAAATCATAATTCTTTCTTGCATTTCATTTGAATGACATTATCTTTATTTCCTTGTGACATGTTTTGATGTGTTGTTTATTCTGTTGATCTTTTTCTACCTTTTTTATTTGAAGGTATAGATAATTAATATTCATTTTTATTTTCTAAATAATGTTTTCAAAACCATACATTTACCTCTCTTCATTGATGTATTAGCTTTGAATTATCTCCTAGAATGAGCAGTGAACATTCTGCAATGATTCTTTATATTTTCTTAGTTCTACTTGCTGCACTGATCTGATGTTCTTTATTTCTTTCAAATACTTGTCCACCCACGGAAAAATTTGCTCAAAAACTTGAATTGTTATATAGCTTATTTATTATTATCTCAGTCTCCTCTTGAAACAAAATACTGTGCATCCTTTCTAGAGTGCTGACTTTCTTTGACAATTTGGCCATTATACTCACTTAACTTTCTCAAAGAGTGAGGAACAAAATAGAAAGGATAACAATTAAGAGAAGTTTCAAAACTTAAAACCACATGAAAGGTATATATTCTTCCCAATGGCAACAACAAATTATAAATTGAGCTGCTACCGGTCTTCCCAGATTTTAACATTACATCTCATAATTTTCAACTACTACTCATATAATAAAAGTAAATTTCAATAAGAAAAATCATATTCAATGTATTAATATTGTTAAAAAATTACATATATACTTATAAAGATTAGAAAATATATATGAAAATATTTAGTGATTATATAAAATAGAATTTTTTTCTGTTAATTTTATGTATTTTCTAAATTTTCTTCAGTTATCTGTATTAATTTAGCAAATAGGAAAGAAACAATAAATGTTGGTAAATAATGCTGATAAAAATTAAAACCAAATTAAAAACCATTTCTCTCAAAAAGCAATTTATACCACAGATTATCCTTTTAAAATTTTTGTCAAGTGTCAATATATATTTTTAAATCCAAATTGCACATTTTCCTACCTGAGCCTGGCCTACACAACTGAGTATCTTCATGTCTGGTAGACATTTATAAGTTCAATATTAAACTTTATTATTTTCAGAAAAAATGTTATGCCAAACCAGAAGTTGAAGAAACTTTCTGTTTGAGCTTTGAAAAATATATATCTTAAAGGGAAAATATTTTCAAATTTATTCCTATCTATCTTGGAATAAAACTGTAAAGGCCTATGATTTCAGGGAAAGGCAAAAATATCTAGAAAGGGAAGCTAAGCATGAAAATAGAACCAGCCAAATTGCTCAATACAGACTCATGTGACATGAGATGTCACGGCAAGAGATGATCTGACCAAAATGAAGAAATTTCAGACCAGAAATCAAGCCTTAACATTCAAATCAAATTATCTTAGATGCTGGGGTTAATTACATAGTTTCCTTTTCTTGGGCTTTAGTCACCTGAATAGCAAGATGTGACTATGTACTGAATAAAATCCCATCACCTCTCAATTTCTCTGATTTCATATTTATTTAGCTATGAGGAAATTGCCCATTCAATAAAGAGAAACCTATAGAACTACAATCACCATTTGCAAGAGTATCTTATATGAAGATTAAATATCTAAAGTGCTAAAACAAAGCTATAAAATGACCCTACAGCCTGATTACTGTTGCCAACCTCTCAGGATCCCATGGATCCTGGACTTGTGCAGTTATTTTTGTTGATGTTGTTATTGTTGTTGTTGTTGTTTTGAAGGCTTCATCTCTTTTTCTTCAACAATAGGTGGCTAAATTCTCTCTCTGATCTCTCAATCAATGCCTCTAAGGAATACAAAGGAGAGTCAGTGAATTTAAAATATTAAGGTCCTTTTAGATAAGAAATAACGTGTGGAGAAACTACTGACACATTGACAAGAAGCGTTTTATTGGTGTAACAATAACATTGATTTAATTTTGAGGTTGGTGAGAATATTAATAACTAAGAACTGAAAGCAGCAAATAAATAAAATAATATCATAAGGGTCATGTGGAGATTATCAAGCACTTATTTTACAAAAAAAAAAAAAAAAAAAAAAAGAAAAAAAAAGAGCAGTGATTTCCAAAGCTAATTCAAACCAGATGCAGTTTAAAACTCAAAGTAGTTTTCCAAGAGAAAACTTTGCCTCTTTCAGGGAATTTCAGGATAACTTTCAGAATTATTCAACTGTGCAGATATATGCTGTATTTTTACCTCATTCTGTACAACAAATATGTTTTTAAAACTTCTTTTCAAAACAAGTATTTTGCCATTCATACATATCATTGCTATATATTTTAAATTAAAGGTAAATGTTATCCCACAGCAAATAATAACTAATGTTTATTGAGCATATTCTATAAAGGTTCTAGTTACTTGTTATGTTCTTTTATACAGAATCCAATTTAATCTTTACAACAATGTGCACATTTTACAGATGGTGAGGTCGAGGAGGTTACTAATTTACCAGAGGCCACCCACTTATAAATGGAGCATCTGGAAATCAAACCCAGGTAGTTTTGAGTTTTATCAAAGGCAAAGTTCAGATTTCTAACTACTACACTCAGTGCCTCTAAGAATTATAGGCATGCAAAGGTCAGGAAATAGATTTCAAGTGTCTTTTTATCTCTAATTGTATCACTGGAACCAACTTGGCTAAACTGTATTTCTTAAACTACAAAGTATTTGACATGTTCATTTATCTACAAAATTTGACATGCAAACACAAGCTAAGTCCAAGAATACTTTTTCAGTGTTTTCTAGGATAATAAAAAGATAACAGCCATATTTTTAATGACTGTTGAGAAACATTCCATTTTTTTACTGGTTGAAACACAAAGTTAAAATATTCAAATTTTAAAGTCTTCCCTTATTGAGGTAGAACAGTAAACTTTTTTGTATTTCAATTTCATCATGAAACCTTTAACCTTCTCTTAGCAAATGGGCAGAGCGCTTTCTGTAGAAAAGTATCACTTTGAGTCTCATAATCCCAAAAGGAAAAATTGAAAACCATATAAATTACAAATCTGCCCTGGTCATCCAAATGACCAAAAAAGTTAACTTTCTGATGACCTTTTGAGAGATGTCACCCTTCTCTTAAAAACAAACTTAATTTACTCAATATGACAAGGGAAAGAAGCCAGCTAGTTGTATTGTTAACTGGAAAGCCTGCTCAGCAGAGACATCCAGAGCTGTTCTCATCAGCCTCTTGACTTCGCCTTCAGATTATAATACTTATAATTTAAAATGTTTAATCATCATGAACTTTCAAAATAAATGTTACTAATTTTCAACTAGTATTTTAATATAGAAAGTTATCCCTAAAATGAATGACTTCCTCATTTATACCCTATCAATAACATTAACCAATTTCACTCTCTAATTGTTCTCTGTGCTGTCTTTTGGAAATTGAAAAAATAATTTTTTCTCTTCCTTTATGTAGTTACTTGATTATAATAAATACTCATTATTTGACAGTTTAATTTTGAAATTGCTCAATGACAAGGAAAGTAATGTTTATAAACAAATAGACAGGAGCTGCCCGACACAAACTTGTGGAGGAAGAAAACTATCCAAGGATTATCACACATGGAAAAGCAGCCCCCACCTGCCAGTTGTTTTGGAAATGGGTTCAATGGATCAAGCTGTCCCTCATCCTGAATGTGACTGGCCTTTTGGACTGGTATCATCTACTTTCTAAATGTATCCAGACATGGAGCTCTAAGAAGTTTACTTATTCATAAATACTTCAGAAGGTAATTATAGTGAAATGATTTTTAAAACCACATTAAGCCCAAGTTTATTATTATTAAAAAAAAAAAAAACTTTTGACAATGGGGAATTTTAATCTTATACAAAAGTTGGCCTAAGAAAATAGTAAAACCCTATATGCCCATCATTTAATATCAATCATTATTATCACTTTGCCAACTTCATTTCATTTATTCCTCAACTTTCTTCCTGAGGTATTTCAAAGTAAATCCCAGACATTGTGTCATTTAATTCATAAATATTTTATTTTATCTCTAAATGAGAATGAAATGCTTTTATCTTTTTTACCTCTTATTTTAAAGAAATAAATATATTGCATTTTTATCATTATTTAAATAATAAAATATTGCAATCACATAATAAAGGCCATAAATGCAAGAGGATAGTAACTAAGACCATTGGAAAAAAATATAGCTAAAGGGAATAAACAATTTTTTCCATTTTTTCTGCCCTCTCTTAACATTCACTACTCACCAAGCTGTTTCCTCCTTGCTGTTGCCTTGATTCAATAAGTAAATATGTTTACTGGGTCATAATAAGCATTAAAACTAGATTTAAAAAAAGGCTAACATAAATACAACATAAAGCATATCATCTTTAATGATTACTTGAATGTTTTTGTAATGATAGTGTGTAAGGCTGCAAGATTTCAGGTCATAGAAACAAGTATTTGTCTACACATTCTTAAACTAGATGGTAATAAAATAGTAAATCAGTAACTCAGATTTTAAAATTCATGTGAAACACTTCTTGAGTTTACAAGTCATGCAAAACAAGAGATTTTTATTTTCTTTTTGTCACATAAGCTAGAAGAGTATACTACAGAAAAAAAAAATGAAGTTAGAACTATTGTGTTCTTCTCCAATAATTCTCTTTGTGCTATTCTTTAAACCCCCCAAATTTAGTTAAATCTCTCCAAATTTAGTTATAACAGTTGTAAGATTTATATATCGATATGCCAACATTAAAAAAAACTCAAATATAGATAGATAATATAGATAGAAAGATAATAGATTTTTAATTTATTTCTTTTATTTTGCTATTTTTATTTTGTTTTGCATTGGGGTTTTGAATCTCAGTGGCACAAAATCGAATTGATTGTACTCCTTGGTTCATGACAAATTTTTATTGTTTACCAGTGAAATTTCCCTATTTTGTTATATTTCACAATTTTTTTCTATTAATTCTTCCATCATCAATTCCCTTCTCACCCTACCTAGCAATTAATGTACACTCTTCCAATCCACATTCCACATGGTTCACGGTAATTTGCAAATATATGCACCAAAAAAAATTTGTTTTTATTAATATATGTGAAGTTTTAATGGTAAAAATGGCATCATATTCTGGCCTTACTATTTCATTCAACTCTACAGTTTTGAAATCTACTTACACTTCTATTCCTTCCATATTATTTGTTGGCTCTGATACTACATAGTATTCCTCTCATGTATGTCCATATACCACATGTTACTTATACATTTATCTATTTTTATACTTCTAAGTTGCCCATAAATTCTTTCTACTATGATAAACTTTTGTGGACATCATTGTACATGTCTCCTTGTGCATCTGTGAAGAGCGTCTCTGGAATACACACACAAAACTGGAATTTTGGGGCACAAAATACATAGCTGCAATTTTCACTTAATACTGCCAGATTGCTCTCCAAATGGCTACATCATGTTAGAGCTGCCTCTCTCACTATTATATGAGATTTCTAATTTCTCCACATCCTCACCAGCCTTTGATGTTATCTTTCTAATTTATGCAAATATGATGGCTATAAAATAGTGTAACAAAAGCAGTAAAGTTGTAGTGGCGGAGTGGTTAGGTGTGTGAACTCAAAGCCATTCCACTTGGATTTGGATTCCAGCTCTATCACTTAACACTTGTGTAACTTTCTGTTTCTGTTTTCTAATCTGTAAAAGGAGATAATAATTATACCTAGTTTATAGAGTTGATATAAGGATCAGAACAGTTATATTTTAAAAGCACTTAGAATAGTACCTAACCATAGAAAGCACTCAAATATTGGCTGTTTATGTAGTTCTTCTAATGAATAGTAAGGCTCAAATCAATGAGTATTGTTCACATATTTACTGGCTAGATTACTCCATATATTTACACTACTTTCCTATAAAGTTCCTTGACTTTATTCTTGTTACATCCTTTTTATTTGTATAGATTCTTAATATCCTTAGTTATTTAAGGACATTGAAAAGATTTTCATGCAGTCTACCACCTATGATTTAATTTTGTCTGTGTTGTCTTGTTTTGAGGTCATATCTTTAGTTCAATATAGTCAAAGATATCATTTTTTTCCCTTTATATTTCATGCTATTTTTGGTATTGTTTAAAATATTTTCTTCTACTCTAAAATCATACACATACAATTTTAAATATTTTAGTTATTTTGAATTTGAATTTTATTTTATGTCACATTATTTTAATCAATGGATAATTCTGTTCAACTTTCTTATCAGTTCTATTAGCTTGTTAGTAGATTCTTAGACTTTTCATTTTAAGACTATCATATGCAAATATTAGGTTTTGATTGTTTTCTAGCAATTCCTAATATATTTTACTACTTTTTCTGATCTTACTGTATTGTCCAAGATGTTCAGTACCCTGTTGAACTATAATGAGATAGTGGGATTCCTATTGTTTTTTCCTATTTTTTTTCCTAATCTTAAATGAAATCCTTCTAGTTTCCATTTGATATGTCATTGCTATAATTTATTATGTCATTAGATTAAGAAAGTTTCCTTTTACCTAGTTTTCTCTCCATGCCAGATTCAAACTATCGAGCTCTCCAAAATATATAAAATAAAATATCTTCAAAAATCCTTCCAATCAATGTGACTTGTTCATAGAAACCTACGATTTCAGGGAAGCCTCAAAATACCGAGATTAGGGGAAGCTAAGAGTGAAAGGAGTACCAGTCAAATTGCTAAATTTAAACTCGCATAAAGAGATGTTGAATCAAGAAGAGAATTAGCTAAGGAAGTAATTTCTGGTCAGCAAGAAGGAAATCTTCAAGCCTTAGCTCTTTCAAACAATCTGCCATTTGGTTTAGGTGAATTAACGAACCTTATTTTTATAAGTATTTGTACAACATAATGATCTGATTATGTCTGATTTCCATCACACAGTTCTAACATTCAAATGTTCTTAGTATTGTTGACATATTCTTTGAAAACCTGAAGTTATTTCTCAAGAACAAGCTGGTAGAGTCAGGGCTGCAAACAAAGCTGAATGTTAACTGTGATTTTTAATTAACAGATACATTTAGAAAAATCAAACCAAAAGAGCTGCTATAGTCTTAAACAGTTTTAATCTCAATTTTATATTTTTAAATCAGAATTTTCCTCAGATCTCTGTTTGCATAAACATAAGCTTAAAGCAATAGTTTACATTTTAAAACATAAATCTCTATGAGATCTTGAGTTCTCAACCTTTCTTTTGTCAATAACATTCTCTAATATGTAAACTCCTAAAGTAATGGTGATGTATTCTCTCAATAATCTCACGAGGGTTAGCTATATTCTATAAAATAATAATAATAATAATAATAATAATAATAATATAGTAGTAGTAGTAGTAATAAATATTTTACATATAATAAAAATATTAAGAAGAAAGTATTGAATTAACTCGTTATGGTAAGCAGATTTACAAAATATGGATTATTTATCAAAACAGAAAACATTCAAGATGAATAAAACCTTCACCTTAGTATTGTGCCATTACTAAGCTATGGACAAAAAAGTGGTCACATACCAACTCTGACAAGCTCAGGGGAGGCCAGCATGACAGGCCCTACAAACTCAAGGACCAAAAGTAACCATATAGGATGGTCAGAACATAAAAATTCCTAACTAAAAGTTTGTCATGGCCAGTACTCATGTCATAGACCTGTGGTTTCCTTGACAAAGGTTAATCTTTTCTTTAAGTGAGCCTGTCTATTGTCTTTTTGCACCTAAAATAACATACCCATGGAATGTCAGAGTAATCCCTTTTCTAGAGCCCTCAGGGAACAACCACCTGCACTAGAGCACAAAACCACAGAATCCTCCACTGTTACCTTGTTTTCCACATACCATCTCTTTGTGCTATAAAACTTAATTATTAACTATCCTGTACCCCTCAATGTAAACAAAGTACATGTCTCTATTTTACTTTTCTTCTAATCCCAGAGATTTATCCACTTTGCCTTCTCTCGTCCCCTTGATTTGGCACCAGTGGATTTCATATAATCCTCCTTATGTCTCCTCCTTCGATTCTAATGTATAAATTAAGCTGCGAAACTGCCATTCTCCAGAGCATTTTCTCAATCTGTTGAGCTATTGCTTTTTAGCATTTGTCAAGTTGGCTCAAGTAAACTCAAAAGAATTCTCTGCAGATTTGGACACTTCTTATACTGACAATGCCTTTATTTTTATTTTTTTTTAAACTAGTAATTGGTTTATTTTTTAAATAAATTAATACATATATTTTAATTTTTCTCAGTTTTAATTTTTTTATTAAATTTATATTGGTGACATTGATTAACAAAATTATATAGGTTTCAATATACAATTCTGTAATAATTCATCTGTATATTGCATTGTGTGTTCACAATACAATATACAATTCTAATCGCCTTCCATCACCATATATTTGACCCCTGTTACCCTTTTTTTTATCTCCCTGCTTTCCCTTTGGTAACCACTTAACTGTTGTCTGTGTCTGTGAGTTTTTTTTGGTTTGTTTTTCTTTTTCATTTTTTGCTTTCAGTTTTCTATCCCACATATGAATCACAAGAAAAGCTAAAATACTGTCATTTGCAACAACATGGATGAATCTTGAGATTATTATGCTAAGCAAAAATAAATCAGACAGAAAAAGTTGACAACCATATGCTTACACTCATATGTGGGACAATGCCTTTACACTTATTATAGTATGTGTAATTTTAAAATAACTTTCTTTTTAGTGAAAAAGACAGTCCTAGATCCTGATTGAAGCTTTTTAAAACAATAGGTGAATTTAAAAAAATAAGTGTTATTTGTCCAGTATGGACAGGAAGGATGAAAATACACTTCCTTAGAGCGTATTTTCACTTTTAATCATCACTTAGCTTTGATAGTACTGGGGCTAAGGGCTCCTGCTGATTATTAATTAACCGTGTTTATTGATTATGTTCCCAAGGTCTTTGACATACATTATATCTTTTAATCCTCAAAGCACTCAAGTCTTCTGAATCCAGGTTCCATGCTTAAACCCTCACATCATTTTGTAAATCAAACATAAGTTAGCAGGATGTGATGGCTAAAAAATTAATAATAATACTTTTCCTTCTAACTTCTAAGTTCTTAGAGCTGGGCTAATAATCAAATTAACAGAGACAGATTAATAGGAGAAAATCAAATTTTTAATAAGTGCACATGGGGAATTCAGATAAGCATAAGAATTCCAAAGACCACGAGGCAACAATGGGTATATATGACATTTGGACAAAGGAGTGTGGGAATTGGGTATTAGATTTTAGATGTGAAATGAATGATTTGCAGGTAATTGAAAAAGAGCAGAACATACATGGCAGGCAAACTCTTGCTAGGCTACCCAAAATCAATGAGACACAGAGGGTATGTAGCTAACAGGCTGCCTGCCTGAAGCCTTCTTATTTACCATACTTAATTCAAATTAGGCTAAAGTGAATATTCTAAGATTTCCTTCCTGAAGCAGTTTCTTCTGTTTGAGTCTCTTCTGCAGGAAAGGGCAGTGGGTCAGTTTCCTTCTGAGTCTTCTTTCTTAATAAACAGGTTAAAATCAATATTCCCAAAGGGAGCTTCAGGGTGGCAAAATTTTGGTTCCCTTCACATCCTAGAAGAATACCTATCTTGAATTCAATCACAGGCCCCATACCTCAGACCTCCTGACTCATGAGAAAAGACTTATTCACCTTGGCTATTTCTCTCTGGACTGAGAGAAGATTGGTAAATTGATTGTTTTAATGTAATTTAATCCAAAATCAACTATTTAACCACATCTTTTCAATATGTATTACCATAAAGCTAGGGAATAAAACAATTAGACAGACGTCCCTGAATCAGCCTACAAGCTTGTGGAGAAAACACAGATCAGAGTGTGGTAACTGCTATAAATCAAGAGCATATCAAAAGCACTGGGAGCACAGAAGATGCTGAAATTTAGTGAAGCCAGGGGAATAATGATGATAAAGATGTGTATCTTTAGTTAAACCTTAAAGAATTGGTAAAACTTCAACAGACAGATAATGGAAGAAGGGTAATAATATGAAGGAAAGAAAATGATCTATTTTTAAGAACCTAGGAGATGAAAGAGAGAAAAAAGGCATGGAAAAGAAGTTGGCATCCAGCTTTACAGATTTTTTTTTTAATAGGAAATAAGCAGTTCTTAATTGAACTAGACTTACACAACTAGATTTGAAGAAGTAAATTAACCACTTATCAATCTCAGTTGTTTACTACCACTTAGTATATGCTGACAGCATTTCAAGTTTATATTTATTTACCTAGTTAATACAACAGTCCTATGAGGTAATTTCTATTAGTACTCCCATTCCACAATTTAAAAAAAATGAGACACAATAATGTTTAGTAAACTGTTCAAACTCAATCAGCTGAAAAGTATAGTGGCTAGGATTCGATCTAGGTCAAGGCTGTACTATAAACTAGGCCATTTTACTCCACTGCATGTCTCTCCTAAAGAGAATATAAGAGAAATAATGAGAGTGGGCAGTTGGGATGGATTTGAGAAACATTTTGGACATCTTAGTTGAATGAACGTGGAGATAAAACGAGAGTGCTGAGTCCAAATTAAATCATGCTGTTAGTATTAGTTAGACTAGGAGAAGCATGTTTGGAGGCAATGCTGAGATTGTTTTGAGCATGCTGAACCTGACCTTGGCAGGATCAATCGGGTAGCTACATCTTGCAGAGAGATGCAAATTTGAGTACAGAGGTTTCTTAGTCAGGACAGAGCTAGCACGATAGGAATGAGGCACATGCCCCAGGCACAAAATTTAAGGGAGGTGGCAAGAAAAAAAATACTCAAGATCAATAATATTGTAATGTAATGTATTTTGAAATATCAAAATGAATGCCCAAATATCAAAATTTTAAGTAAAGGAAGATTAATATTTTTCCTTTAAGGCCTCAGCCTCCAATATGATCCCATACAGCATTATTAACAGTGCTGCCTTTGTTCAAAATTTTGCTGTTCTTATCATAATTTATCAGATTAGTTTTGATTTAAAAAAAAATACTGCCTCAAAATAGTATTGATATTGATTACCAAGTTTTTTGGTGCGTCCTAAGCACGTGCCTTACTTAGTCCTTGCCTAAGCATGAGGGGATTTCACTTATCTGTACTGAAGTTCTTTCATTTCTTCACTAAAATGAAATTTGTTCCTTTTTATTTTTATTTGTTTCCTAAAAGGAATTCCTTCACCAAAAGGAAAAGAATTATCACTAAAACTGAATTTGTTGTGACTATGATTTTCAAATTACCTTAAGCCTAGAATATCAGTTCTCATATTTTTTCCCTAAAGAAAGGAAGAGAACAAATGATTTTCACTTAACGGATGAGGAAACCAAAATGCATATTGGCTCAGTGGTAATGCTAAAACTAAACTTCTTGGTGCTACATGCAACACACTAGATCAGAAGCTTCTCTAGGAACAAGTTGGAAGAAAATGAAAATATAAAGTGCACTTATGTGAACAAATCTTGGCTAAATAATTTGGATTGATAGAATAAGTTTTTGTAAAGAGCATGTGCTTTTGCATTAGACACAAATGGGCTTGAATTCCTCTTTGAGCACTCACCAGTTTAGTAACCTCTGACAAGTTTCAATGTCTCAGCTTCCTCATCTATAAAATGAGCCTTACACACCTGCTTTTCATTGTCTGGGTGGGGAGGGGAAAAGAGAATGTAGTTCTCAATCAGGATCTCAATCGATAACAAATGACACACACAACAGGAAAATTTTAGGAGATTTTTCTTAAATGTCAGGTGAAATGAAGAGAAATTTTATTGTACACCATGTGCTTTCAGTATTTTTTTTTCCCATGGTCAATGTAATACATTTAAAAATTTAATTAAGGAAAAAATAGAACCATACATTATTAGAGGTTTCCAGGAACTCTTGTAATTTGGGAAACAGTGATAGAAATTAACTGTACATACATAAAAATCATCTTTCTCACTCTATACATCGTGAGAGATTTGCTTTTTCAATAACAGCAAAATTCTTTGTCATATCAGCGTCAGTTAAATGAATGCAAAATAAAGAGTAAACCTCCATCTGTATTTTACAGTGCTTTTGTCCTTGCTGAAAAAGTAAAAATGGTGGAGAAAACAGTGAGCAAATTAGCACATTGAGAACAGGTAACAGGTAACACAAAAGGCAGGCCAAGCATGATATCACAGTCACCAACAGCCCAACCTGAGAACACCCCGGAAGGACAGCTGCTGCTTTTTCGGAAACTTGGCCAAAGGTCGCAGGCGGCAAAGAGCTTAACCACAGCTCCTGAACCCCTGGGGATTTACAGAGCTCTCTTCCGCGGATGGAACGGCCAGCTTTCCAGGTTTTCATCCTTCCAAGAAACCTGACATGCTGTTTTTCAAGACTTATTCAAACGGGGTAGATCAAGGCAGAGAGAAACTTCTGCCCAAGAATGGAGAGACTGGCCAATGAAATGATGGCGTTGATGATAGGGATGATTATTATCTAAAGAGCCAGTTTTCTGAAAACGATGCGCCAACCAGTTTTTATTGTTAATCTCTTCCATCAGTTGCCAGAGAAAACGTCCTTCCTTGGAGGAGGCATTTCTAGGAGTTTAACTCCCTCTGGATCTCAGTTTTTAGAGACTCGGACTCCTCGCTTATTCCTGGGAAGGGCGTAGGAGTTCGATACTGGGCTCCGCGCTCCCGCTGGGAATGGATGGGTTCCTTACAGGCAACAACTGCCTGGGCCCTTAGTCCCTCCCGTTTCGGGCCCCGCCTCTCCGCAGCCGAATCCTATAAAGCCGAGGCGAGAAGGGTTCCTCGGAACGTTCTTGGTTCAGTCCACCTCCTGGGTCGATAAGGTCCCAAACCTTCTCTGCCGAGCATCGCGTGCCGGAGCCATGGCGCAGGAGCTGTACCACGAAGAGTTCGCCCGGGCAGGCAAGCAAGCCGGGCTGCAGGTCTGGAGGATCGAGAAGCTGGAGCTGGTGCCAGTGCCGGAGAGCGTTTACGGCGACTTCTACGTCGGGGATGCCTACCTGGTGCTGCACACGGCAAAGGCGAACCGAGGTTTCACCTACCGTCTGCACTTTTGGCTGGGTAAGGGCCGCGGACCGCGGGACCCCGTCGCGCCCAGTTCGGGAAGAGGGGAGGCCACGGCGGGGGAGGGGAAACTGAGATTTGTCGGTTTGGGGAAGGGAGGGCGCCAACGGGCTGTCCTGGAGACCTGTCGCAGCAGTCGCGCCCTTGCGGGACTGGCCAGCATCTCCCCACCAGAGCCCGCTCCTGCAAACGCGGGTCGCAGCGAAGTCTCCAGCAGTCTTATACCACTGACTTTGACCTTTGGAGCTGGTTCCTCTAGCTGGTTCTTCCCGCTTTCACCTTCCAGCTCCAAACCTCACTCTCTTCCATGGCCGCTGCTCGTTTCACCGGGCGCTGGCCAAGTTCCTCTCACCTGCAGACAAGTTCAGTCCTGGTTTCCCTGTCAGGGAGGAGATGAAGTCAGACAAGTTTGTGGGAATCCGCCGCAGCTGGCGAGTTGTTTTGTGTTTTAGTTAATTCTTTTTTTTTTTTTTTTTTTTTTTTTTTTTTACCGGCTTTAAAATCAGGATCCCTCTTGCACCACGCTACTCGCGGGTGGGACTAACAAATTCCTCTTTATTAGGATGCTAGCCACCTTGGATAGAAAAAGAAAACAAATAATTTAATAGTTTTATATGGCCTATTTATTCACTTAAATGAGCCGATTTATTGTAACTATTTTTAAACTTATTATGTAGTTGAGCAAGGACAAAACGGCTTTTTCAGCAGTAATTATTTTGGGCTGCACTCGGGCCAGGCTGTCAGGACACTGGGCCCTGTGTGTTCTACTTTTTACACCTTCTACTTTTACTCGTAAACATCCTGAATGTCCAGCCTCTCCCTGTGGGATCCTGAGCCAGTGGGCACACCCCATCTAACAACGTTCTGATTATCTGAGCCTCACTGACTTCTTTGAAAACGGTCTTGCCTCCCCTGGACTTGTGTTACTTATTTTTAGTTTTACTCCTGAGCATATGGGGAAAAAACACACAAAACCACATACACATGTTTTAAATACTGTGAAAGCCATCATTTTTATTTCTAACATTTGCATTTGAAGAATTTAAGAAAGAAAACAGTAGGAAACATTGAAAAGTGACATTCTCAATATTAGTCAACACTTAGAGCAGGCACTCCAAATGTCAAATACATAGAGGAAGAAAAGACTGTTTTTATTACAGCTTTTGATATTAAAATTTTGTGCTTGCTTGAGGATGTTGAAGCTGAGTTCCAAACTCACTTTGGTTTCCCATTGTAATGTCACTCACTCTTCCTAATATAGTGATCTATTTATATTTTATACCTGAAAACACTGAAACCATAATATATAACCCTGTTCATGAATGAATGATGCCAGATATAATAATAATGTCCTCACCTTGGTCTTTCTATCCAAAACTTGGATCCGGAATGAATAAAGTCTCTGAAATGTTACATTTTTCATTTTGGTGATCTGAAATGTAAAAGAACTTCATATCTTGCTGTAGACAACAATTGAGTTTGACTTTGTAAGAAGATTGCAAGAGCTTTCAACAGTTTTTTAACTCAATAGGTTCATTCTCATTCAAATAATGTATTTAAGCACTATGTTTTTTAGGGTTTACAGAGAATCATAATTAATTTTTAATTATTCATTTAGTACTCACTTATTTAAAAAAATGTAATAGAAAATGCTTTGGGCAGAAACATTATCTTAAAGATCTGCTAAAACTAAAGTTAATAGTGTGTTAATTAATAAGTTAATTTCTTCAGTAATTATTCAGTGTCCCCAGAATTTTATAAGGCATTTTTACATATGAATAATTTATGAACCTTTCTGAAAGTTTATAATCTCAAAGGTACAATAAAGCAAAACATGATGCAACACAAGTAAAATGTGATAAGCGCTGTGAAAGAGATACTCAGTGTCTGGTTAGGGTAATCAGAGAAACCTGGATAAAAAGGAAAATGAGGGTAATTGGGAACCATCTTGTGTTAGAAAATCATGGGGAACATGGAAAAGTTTAGAGTAAAACAGTCAACAGGCCTTTAGATGGAATTGTTCAGCAGCCCTTCCTACTTCTGTTCCTTGAAGCAAGCTGGATTTTATCTAAAATATTCTACTTAAAGATCTAAATTCAGATGAATTCATGAGGATAAATCAGACAGATTGAGAGAGTTTTACGAGGGAGAGCTGAAAGTTCAAGGGAAAAGTTTGACTAAAAAAATATCAATTGGAAGGAAGGTGAAAAAGAGTGAAGTTAAAATCAAACTGGGATGAAAAAGGTTCATAGGGTAGAAATGAAGAAACAAGCCTAGTACGAGGAAGAAAGGGGAAAAGGAAGAAGTGGTACATAAAATCAGAGAGTAGTGAATCATCTTTCATGGTCTCTCCCTCAGTCTTTTTCCATAATATCATTGCATATCTCAGATTATTTCATTTTACTATTTTTCTTTTTATTTACAAAGTAAGAATTTGTATTGGTCATTCCTAAAAACAAACAACAAAAAATAATGTCAGCTTTGTACCTAGCGGTTTAAATGCATCCACCCTCCCTTTCTGGGTACTTACAGTATCGTGTCTATGGTCAGGACTAGATGATAAATCTACTCTCTGTCACATCCCAGACCTATGCTACAAAAAACCCCATCTTCATCATTTCTCCTTGTCATTTTTAAACTTTACAAAAATATGTTTGAGAGCAACAAACATTTATGGTATAACTTCTCAGTGGTAGACTCTTAATTACTATAGCCATTTAGTGAATATTAATATCAAATAACAGTTATTCTTCTTATTTTTTTGGTCAAGATTGTTTTACTTATTCTAGGCCCTGTGCCTTTTCAGATAAATTTTTTAATAAACTTGTATAATCTATAATAAACCTTGCTGTGATTTTTATAGGAATAGCATTAAGCCTGTAGATTGTTTTTGGGGAAAAATGACATCTTTATTGTATTGAGTCTTACAATCCATGAAAACTATATCTGTAAATTTATTAAGAACTTTGATTCTTTTCATCACGACTCTGTAATTTTTAACATATAAATCATGTACCTATTAAAAGTATAAACCTCAGTATTTCAGTTTTGGGGGATGATCATAAATGGTATGCTTTTAACTTCAATTTCTGAATGTTTGTCGTTTCTATATAAAAATAAGACTGCCTTTTGTTACTGACTAATCTTTACCCTACTATCTTGCTGAATAAACTTATTCTGGAAAATTTTATTTTTTATTTTTTATTTTATAGATTCCTTAGGATTTTCTATGTAGATGATTCTGTCATCTCTAAATAGAAACAATAGAAACATTTTTTATTCTCTTTGCAATCTGTATGTTCTTTTTTCTTATTGTAGTGGTTAGAAATTCCTGTATGATGTTGATTAATATAGTAAAAGTAGACATCTTTGCCTTTTTCCTGATTTTAGGAAGAAAGTATTCAGTATTTCACCCTTAAGGATTATGTTAGCTGTATGTTTTTTGTAGATGCTATTTATACAAATTGAGGATGTTCCCCAATATTCCTAACTTGGCAAGAGTTTTTATCATGAATGGATGTTTGATTAACCTAGTTATCAAATCTCCCTTTCAATCTATGTTTTGTATATAAATATCACATCCCCAAAACAATTTTAGGAAGTTTACAGCATATATACAAATATAAAATAATGTAACATAATACAAAATAACACAACACAAAACAACATATCATGAAAGACATCGATAAAATTAGCATAGTGAAAATAAATGAAACAGAATTCATACAGAAAATTTCTGAGCATGTGCTAAAATTTCATCATGATACAGCTGAATTTGATTCTAGTTTTGACATTCAAAGGCTGATATTGGCTTCATTAAGACCTTTCAGTCTCTTTAGAGCAGCAGTACCAAACTTTTTTGGCACCAGGGACCAGTGCTCCTATGAGAATCTAATGCCTGATGATCTGAGGTGGAGCTGAGGTGGTGATGCTAATGCTGGGGAGCAGCAGCAAATACAGATGAAGCTTCACTAACTGGCCCACCACTCACCGCCTGCTGAGTGGCCCAGTTCCTAAGAGCCCACAGACAAGTACCAGTCCACAGCCCTGGGGTTTGGGACTCCTTCTTTAGAACAAGGACCGGTTTAGTCACATTGGTATTCCCTGATCTAGCACAGTACATAAACATCAACAAACATAATTTAACTTCAAATTTTAATTAATTCATTAATTGCACGCCTGTTCGTTTACATCTACCTGAAGAGATTCGGGTTTCAACTTGTACTCAAGAGTGTTTATGCCAAATACATCATCCTTAATACCTTTGATATTAACCTTCATTTAAGTTTCCCTTTTAAAGCATCTCTGTATAATCTACATCTATACCTTTATCCGTGTTCTCATTTATGGATGGAAAAATGGGCAGAATGACACGAGTTATTTTGGACTGCAAAATTATATGTTTTTTTTTTTTAATGTGTGTTACATAATTTCCTTTGACCACAGCAAGTTTACAAAATTTACATTGTGTCAAATCCTCTTCTAGCTACTGAGAATATACTTGCTACCCAGGTCCCCTTTGAAAGTGAGGGTGGAATTGTAAAGAAATCCATTTCTTTCTTCAGTATAGCTGAATGATGTCCTTTCTTCAACTTTGGTGAATATTCTGAACTGGGGTTTCAGGTGAACTATGGTATTGCTACAGCTTCTAAACTTTTATGCATCAGTTATCCATGGAGGAAAATAACATACGCCTATGACCATAAAATTCTACAGCTGAGAATCTGTGTGTGTGTGTGGGGGGGGGGGCGGTATTGTAGTTTCTAAGAGCCTGCGCTTCAGAGTCAGAAACCTCAGCTTCTCTAAGCATCCATGTCCTTTGTCGTAACATAGTAGGAAACAGTTTCTGCTGCATGAGGTTGCTTGAAAATTAAATGAGATCATTCAGGTTAAACACTAGCACAGGTTCTGGCCCATAGCATGGGTACTATAAAGTGTAAATGTTAGCTATTTTTATTTCTAGAATCATTTATGATTTTTACACAGTTCAGATGTACTAAGGGTTTTGAAGTGTCTTATTTGAAGGCCCCACAGGATGGTCCTTGCTCTGATTTTCACGTACACTAAAGATGCTGGTTCTTCAGAATTGGTATTTCAACCTCAGTGAGGTTGCCTGGATGTGATCTGTATTAGAATTGTGAAAGTTAAATGTCACTTGTGTCTTAAATTTCTGGGATAGTACTGCATATACTGACATTCAATAGATGTTAGCCTGCTGGTTGCATTACTTTCTTACTTCCTTCGGAGAACATTATCCCATACAAATAAGGTAGTGAAGTGGGACACTGGAACTCAAAATTAGAGTAAGGTCAAGTTACATACATTTCCCATTCTAAAAAGCATTTCCTTTTCAGAAGTTGCTTAGCTATTGCTTATGATCTACATATTTCTTACAAATAGTATCATATTTGATGCTTAAAGATTAATGCTAATAGACTAAAATAATTGTAAAATGTTTTCGTAGCCTGATCTTATTGACTACCAAATAAATGAATCTGAATCTTACTAGAATATATCATTGTATTCTTCTGAGAATATTATGACAATGGTATTTCTTTTTTAAGAATTGGAAAGCATGAACAAAATAATCCTTTCAGTTAGTGTAAAAATAATATTTAATATTTCACCATTTCTACTAAAAGATTATTCTGTTGAAGATGATTCGTTGTGTTGATATCTCATTCAAAGAAAATTTCTGATTTTTTTATATCAGAAACTCTACCTTAATCCTTTTCCTTATTTGATAAATGAGGCTCTGTCATTTATTGTTTTAGGAAAGGAGTGTACTCAGGATGAAAGCACAGCAGCTGCCATCTTTACTGTTCAGATGGATGACTATTTGGGTGGCAAGCCAGTGCAGAATAGAGAACTTCAAGGCTATGAGTCTACTGACTTTGTTGGCTATTTCAAAGGAGGTCTAAAATACAAGGTAAGTGGTTCTTGCAAATGATCTTCTTTCTCTTCCTATCCATCCATACCTCATGTCTCCAGAGAACAAAAGTACATTAAGGGCAGAGTGTTCTGTTTTTGTTTTAATCCATTTTATTTACAGTACCTGTTTTGAGTATAGGTACTCAATAAATGTTTATGGAATGTATAGGGCAATATGTGAACTATTCTCAATTTCATTTATTAGGTTAATTGTTAATAAAGTTAAGAGCTTTCAGTTGTATTTTCCCAAAGAATTATTAAAGTGAAATTACTTCAATAATTAAATATTGGTAAATTGAGAATCAGTAGTTTCTGTTTTGCTCTTCTAGAGAATCTTTGAATTTGCTACAAGTAACCATGACTTGAGAATCTCAATTATTCTGGAATATCTTAATATAGCATTTATAACAATTATAACTACAGTTAATACAAAGAACTACACACATATTTCCCATATAGTATGGTTTAATCTTGGAAACAATAAAAATGAAACAATTGAGTTGAAGATATGTATGGTTCAATATCACAAATTTAAATACAAATACATTGGCACACACACATACACACAGTTTATATATATTGGTTTGAAACTAATCATCAAATGGCTTATGTCAGAAAACAAAAACAAATAGTTAAATAGTTTTAGTCCTGTAAGGCATTTTCAGTAAAGGATAGCTTTTTTCTGGAAATCTCCTAGTGATCCTTTACAGACTGGCCATCCTTCACAATCCTGCCTGCCCCGTGAGGGTTCAGATGAAGTGTGAGGAATACCCTTCCTGGACAAACATTCTAGAAACAATACTTTTCAAAATCAAACTTGCTCCAATAGACGTTCTGCAGACCTTACTACTCCACCCCTCAAGAATATTAGTCTAGTGAAGACCTAAGACCCCAGAACTGAACTAGAGTTCTGGGAATATATGAAATGTGTCTACTACAGTGCCAGAGTTTATTTCTACTCTTACCTGATCAGAGAATTAGTTGAATATTTTGCAATGCCATTGAGTTCAGGACAAAACACTTATATGTTCTCCTCTCTCTCTTGAAATTGTTTTTTCACTCTAGACTATCAACCACTCTAAATATGAAATTATTACCTCTCATTTTATTTAATTCACATGATTCCTACACTTGATGTCAAATGATCCTGAAACCTCCTTTATGTCAATGAACCCAACGTTTTGAATAAGCTAGTTACTAAAATGATGTTTATAAACACATTTTTGTCACATATGAGTTGTTTCCCTCAGGGCAAGTATACAAATTTTGTGCCTTTTCCTCAAATGCACAACAGATATAAGGATTGAGGAATAAATGAAATAATAAAATGCCTGCATAGTACATACAAAATCAGTAGGAATTTACATTACTATTAACAGGACTTCTGAAATCAAACTTTGGGATACATATTTAAAAGTGGATATGATAAAAGTAATTTTACAATTAGTAGATAATTATTTCCTAATTATCAACATTAAAACCAACACAAATCAGCATCTTTTAGAAAGAGGATGTTTGCAAATGGAGGTTAAATTTATCAGCAAAAAAAATCAGTTCACTATCTTATTATTAGTGACATTGAGCAAATGGCAGTGTATACAGTTACAACAATACTTAATAGGAACTGTAGAAGCAGAAATAACCACCCAGAATAGCAAATCCTAATATGTTATAATTAATTTCATCCTTATAAGGATGTGCTAAGCAGTTCATGTATAGTATTTCTTCTAATCCAAGCAACAGCCTTGTGGTACAGTTTCTATCATCACACTATTAAAATAAGTAAACAGAAGCTTAAAGAGACTGTAACTTGACAAGGCATAATAGCTGGTATGTGACTGCGTGACCATCTGACTCCAGTGCCTAAGCTGGTAATTATTATACTATGATGCTCTCAACATAGATATATGGCTCAAATGTCAGGACAAATTTTTTTATGTCTACTTAAAATAGGCAAAAGCCTACTGTTACCAAGTCGGCAACAAGCATGTTTAGTTGTTATATCTAATGTAAAGATTCAGCTAGGAGACATTAAGATCATCTTCTCATGTCATTCCATTGACTTCAGGTTTTTCTCTGTGATGTATTTTAGGAAAAAGTTATAGCGGACTATTACTTACACTGCTCCCTTAAATTAAATCTCTGGTTAATCACACCTTTCCCAAGTTCAAGAAGACTCAGCCCTAAGCTGTGATTGTAAATAGCAACCATCAGACAGCTTTTGGCCCACAAAACTGTATTTATGGTGCCACTGATTTAGAGGACCTTGTTGTTGAATGAAAACGTCCACCTTGTTTTCATTCTGTAGACTAGGTAGAGGCAGGGAGTTTCTGGGGTTGATTCAAACAATATTCTCAGAATTACTTACTGTTTGATACAGACATGTATGAAACTTAATATTTGTGTGTGTGTGTGTGCATGCACGCATTAAAGACAAAATTAGTTTTTAAAATATTGTTAAATGTGTATAGACTATATATCACCCTGATGGTTCACCATACGAATTAGCCTAAATGTTGTATATGTATTCTTAGTCTAAGTCTATTCTGTATTTTATAACTTTTTCAGATTACAGTGTTCTTGTACTTTTTTTCATCAGATTACAATATACTTATTGAAAAATAAATTGAAACAACCAAGAAGTATACAGATGTATACAGATGAAGATTTGTATTTATTTGTATTACATGATACTTTGTTCAGTGAAGGAATATGACAATCTTTGTAAAATTGTGGACTGGGGAATTATATATTTTTTGAAAATTTGTGATTATAATTATCCAAAGGTCAACATTTAGCTCATACTAACAAAACCTATTCAAACCTAGTCAAAAGCTATTCATGAGGGCCTTTTCCTGGAGAATGGGGAAAATATTAAGTAAATGGAAATATAAAGAATGTGCTAATGATTGCATATGCATCTTAACCTCCTTTTTTGGAGTCACTGTATATGTTTATGTAATAAATTTGAAAGTTGAATTATTTTATAGGTTTCTTATACTAATGATTTTTCTTACCATATTATAGGAGACTTTTGATCAATAAATGACTAAGATTTGTTTACACTGCATCTTTATTATGCACATTACCTCATAATTAATTGTAGAAATAAGTAAAGATTATCAGTCCTAGCATTTAATTAGGAAAAAAAGATAAAGGATGACTTTAAATAATTCAAAAAGATATACTTGATACAGTTAATAATTTCCTTCAACATTTCTTAAAGAGGTTGTATTTTTGTTTTGTTTTGGTTGTTTTGTTTTGTTTTTGGTTGGAAACGTGCAACCAAGACACTGTATCTCTCTTAATTTAAATTATGAATACCCAGGCCTGGCATATTTAGTAAACTCTTTTTACCAAAAAAATAACTAAGAGAGGTGACTTTTTTATTGTGAAAACAAGGACCATAAATAGTAGTAGCTCATACCTGGCTCACCATTAACTCCCCTTCTCGGTCTGACATTGTGACAGTGGCTCACCATTAACTCCCCTTCTCGGTCTGACATTGTGACAGTGGGCACTTGGGTGCCTCATTCTCTGGGCACTCCTCATCTGTTACCTCTGACTTGTTACTTCGGACTCTCCTTCAGCCTCCAGTTGTCTTCTTCCTTAAAATCTTTGTCTGCCTTCTCACTCCATGACTTGAGAATAATTAGTTCCCAAAGGACAAGAGTTACAGCTTCTTTTTGTTTATATATCAGGTTTTATACAACTGAAGTTTCTCAGTAAATATTTGCAATATTAAATTGAATGGTTGAAATTGGAAGGACAAAGAGTCTAAACATTTTTTAAAAAATTGTTGATTAGCCAAAAAATTCTTATTTTAAATTTTCACATGCTTTGAGGTGGCTATTTTATCTTGGCTTGACAGGCAGTTTTGGCACAAATATCTGGTTTTATACATGGCTGTGTCTAGTTTGAAGCCTCATTTGTTTTGATTTCTGTTTTTCTACCACTGATCAGGCTGGAGGTGTGGCATCTGGACTAAATCATGTTCTCACAAATGACCTGACCGCCCAGAGGCTCCTGCATGTCAAAGGCCGGAGAGTGGTCAGGGCCACTGAAGTTCCCCTTAGCTGGGACAGTTTCAACAAGGGTGACTGCTTCATCATTGACCTTGGCACTGTAAGTTTTATAGACACATGTAGCTATGTAAAGGAAAGTAGATTGTCTTTAGATCGAATCTGATATACGTGACATGAAAGATAATCACTTTTTCTACACACTGGTAAGAGGTCATGTTTATGTGAATGCAATCATATCATGTGAGTAATTGGCTAGTATTTAAAAGACATATAAAGAAGGCCTTCAAAGTTTTTATTTTCTTTTGATATATTTAGAATGGAGTAGTGATTTAGTTCTTCCTACCATAGCACAGAACTTGAATAATTTTTAATATAGTTCCCCTACTCTGTGAACAGAGCTTCCTCTAATTATTTTTGTTTTTAATGGTGTGTGGGAAAACATTGTTTGAGGGTACAATTGATTCTTGAGAAAGCAAAGGTTCTAGAATTTCAAATGAACACAGTATAAGTCTATGTTCAGCCTGCCTGAAGAGTTTTGAGCAATATCCCTTACACAAACACACACATACACACACATACCATACTATTTCACACTTTTTAATTATCTTAGGGTTATTAGAAGAACAGACACAGGTAGAAATATCAAGTATTATCTTAACAGGATAAACAGTAGTATATTACATCTGACTTATGTTTTCTTCCAGGAAAAGAGGCCTCTCTTAATGTCAAGTAAACTAAATTATTACTGTGACAAGGAAGTATTATTGCAAGGTCTTGTGCAAAACTCTAGTAGGTTGAATTTAAGTTGTGTCTTTACAATTTTGTAAGGTTTTAAAAGTAGAAATAAAAGGCATTTCCTACCACTGAAAACCTATGTGCAATTGCAGAGAAGGAAGGAAAGTGGAGAGCACGTTTATGATGACCTCCTTTTTCTCACGATCATCACATACATCAGCATTCTTATTGCCATCCCTAACATTTCTGGGTCTAGCGTTATGTAGAGACTTGATTTGACCTGTATTGCTTCAGTTAACATGAGGCTTGAAGTAGCTGTGGGACTTACTCAAGGTTGCACAGTCAGCAAATGGTGAAGCCAGGATTAGATACTCAGTACAATATGTCTGATTCCCACCAGAGCATTCATTTTATTGCCTCTCCTTGGGAAGTATTTTAGGGGAAAGCATCAGACAGAGGCGAGAAGAATTCATTCCATATGCATAAAAAAGGGACATTTTCAAGAATTTTGAAAATGAAGCTACACAAAGTTCTGTTTAAGCAATATTAATTTAGCAACAGCACAAAGATTAAATGTGCTATAAATGGTTTGGAAAAGGACCCCAAGCTATAAACTTTATTGATTTCCCTAAATAGGGGTACACATATTATTTTATTACCATTAATATATAATCCAGCTGTTTTCTTGGATCACACCAGCTTGTGTGCAGTTGAGATTATAATGCCCAAAGTACAATTCACAGTGTCACACACTTAGACATCTGCACCCAAAATGGCAGTACTCTTGCCCTGAATCTCACAATGAATTTCATGAAAAAGTCCTTTTCAACTTTAAATGTTAACCTGTTCCCCTAACCAAGCTTAAGCTCTGACCCTCAGATCGAGGCATAAAAGAAATACTTTTCCACCCCTGCAGCCATCACTGTAAGTAGATAACCATATGTGTCATCAAGCCACATAGTTCCAAAAACAGTTACAACATTCAGAGTCTCTCAAAGACTATACACAGTAATTAATTGCCTATCTCAAATTTCATCTCAACCACTTACACTTTAAAATCCTTAATCCCTTTGTAAAGTACTTTGACTTATAAGATGGTATTTTTCATAGAGAAAGAGAACCTCAGTTTGCATCCAAGTTTACTGTAATCTCAAGTTCTTACCCGTTAAAGTCAGGTATTTGATTAGATGATCTCTAGGACCCCCAAACGAGAGATACTTCCCAGTAACAACATAATTAATCACTGCCATCTGCCATTACTTGAAAATATTTCTTTTCTAAAAAAAACAACAACAAGAAAACAAAAAGAAACTTTTTATGGGTAATGTAATTGCTCTACAAATGTAATAGCTTCTTTATCCTGAATAGTGTTCAGCTCGGCTCTCCAAATACCCACTCTTTGATCTTGAGCAAGTCCTTAACCTCTCCAGGCCTTAACTTCCTGATTTATTTATTTTTTTCATCTTGACTCTGGTTTCTAATGACATTTCTGACCTTAGCTGGCTATGATTCAGTCTCATCTGACACATAGTCACAACTGGAAACACAATTATCATCCCAGTTTCACGAGAGGAGAAAAAGCCTTAGAAGGGGAGAGCAAGTAATTTGCATTAATACAGGTGGAGTGGTGATCTGGGATAGAAACTGAGTTTTTTTTTTTTTTTTTTTACTCCTAGTTCACGTCCTTTTTACTACAGTAGTTGAACTTGGTAATATATAAGATGGTATGGCTCTATAATGAAATATCTTGCAACAGTTTCAAAAATTGTGGAATTCAGAATGGATTATGTTAATCTAGCTTAGCATTTACTGAAAATAATAGTATTAATGAAATCACTTATCATTTTGTTGAGCAAGTATTAATTGAGTTTCCACAATGGGCTAATAGGTGGGTGCTATGGTAGACAGGTTACTGTTCTAGTAACACATACTAGCTTCCCATATGTAATGTTTACCCATGAGAATATGACCCACAAATCCAAGCTCATAAATAATAGTCTCTATTATAAGATTCAAGGACATTGATCTGTTTAATAGTGAAATATCTTTATTTTATATAGTTAATTATCTTTAATAACTTTCAAGTTGTCACCTGCTCTCATGCCTAGTTAGAGATATCGGAATGATTTTGTTGCAGAGATGCCTGAGTTTGATTATCTCTTCTTCTGTGGAAGTTTCCTATACTCCAAAAGGATACCCCATTAGGAATCAAGCACTGGATTTCCGAGTACAGTGGAACACATGAGCTCTGTTTATGTTACCAACCTTTAACCAGTTGGTATGTCGCCAAAAGTTACTAAATAATGATAAGATCTGGCAGTTACCTTGGGGACTTTATTTTGGGGTGTGTCACAGTAAACAAAAAAGGTATAGAACCAAAATTTTCTGTACCGTAACATTTTAATATTGAGTTAATTATTTAGTCACCACCTTCTGCACTACAGAGCACAAAAGAAAGTGCAATTTCTTCAAGTTTGTTTCATTACCCAAATATGAAAAAGGTAGGTTAGACGTCTAAATCTTTCTCTCAGTGAAAGCCAGCTGACTAACACTAAAGTAATAGATATAACCTAAAGCCTATATCTTGATTGTTAAAGAGAAGTCAGCTTTTTGATAAACCATCATTGTTATTAGTGTATGCCATGTACTTTAAAAACATTTACTATAATAGGATTTTAGACTACAGTAAATATTCCCTAGGCATGACAATGTAACTGCCTCAACCTAAGCACAGGATTATAAAATTATCTATTTAATCACTCTAAAAGTTAAGAAAATCATCAACTCTTTAGAGGATGATTTGGATAAGTTGTCTTATATTTAGTGTGTTTTCAGAAAATAATATGGAACATGGCTAGATATCAGTAATTTGGAATTTACAGTGTCATTGGAAAATGCTTTTGAACCATATATTTTAATGTTGGTGAATTTATACATCATTGTTTTCCACCACTTTTAAAGATATGATGTATTATAGAAGTTAAATAACACATCACATATAAATATATTGCAACAAAGCATCCATAACAACAGAATATGAATGATAATGAAAAAGTCCATATTCTCAAAGTTTGGCATCTAGAATTAACTCTTTTAGAAATATATGTTTGAATCAGCTACTGGTGGAGAATTACCAGAGTGGAAATTTCTGTGGTGAGCTCTGCATATTGTTTCCTTGTTAACTTGTTTGGTCAGTTTTGCAGCTTTGTCCTACTCCTTTGCTATTTATAAACTATCGCCCCCTCTCTCATTGTTCAGTCATGCTGCTTTGAAAAAGTCTACACTTCCTCATTTACCAGTCAGTCTTCAAGCCTCATTTTACTCCCACTATTTCTTTGAAACTTTTATTTCTGTGGGCATAATGCCTTCTGCTAAATCCAGTGGACATTTTATCATTATCCATTTGATCCCTGTGCTGCAATTGACACTTGATTACTCTCTTCTACTTCAGCCTCACTCCTCCGATGGCTCCCTGCTTATCCTTCCTTTCAAGCCACTCTTTCTCATTCTTCACACAGTCTGCCCACCCTTCAATATTTTGTTTTTTGTTTTTTTGTTTGTTTGTTTTAAAGATTCTACTTTTGATCATTATCTCTTCTTTTTACATTCTTCATGTGCAAACTTATCTTTACCCAAATTCTCAAGTTCTCACCCACTGGTAAATCTCAATTTTATAGCCCAATTCAGACCTCTTGCTTGAGTTCTGTCAGTGTTTTAGACTGGCTCCCAGATGTTTCAGCTTGTGTGCATCATGAGAACTTCAAACTCAATAAGTCTGAAAATGGAACTCATCAACTTCACCCTCTCATCCAACATTTTTTCTTATTGTCCTTATCTTGTAAATGTCCTTACCTCACCATTCAATCAGGCCCTCAAACCCTAAAACGAGGGGTTATCCTGAGAACTTCTCTAAATTGCTGCACATTCACTCAGTCATATGTCTAGCCTACTCTACCCCCTAAGTGTCTCTTGAATCCTTCCTGTCCTCTTCATCACCGTGATACTCTCTCAGTACCCTGTGTATGATACTGTCCCTCAGGTCTCCATGCTTTTGCTCCTGAACACATTGTTTCCTTTGCCTAGAATACTCTCTTCTGTGTCACCTTTCTCCAGTAAGCATCTGATATCATATCATTCTTAAATACTCAACTTTCCTTTTTTATAATGTGTTCCCTGACCTTTTCCTCTTCTCCTTTCACTACGTTGAACCCCTTAGATAAGATAAAGCACACCCTTATCTTAACTTTCCTATCATCATGCAGAGACTTGCCTCTCAGCACTTTCCACATTGCCTGTCCATTCACTTATTAGCTTCACTCATTCACTTTCTTCCGAGTAGAAGGCCCAAAACTTAGTCATTCAACAAATGACTAAGCATACAATCTCATGCAGTCATGTGTATAAAGATGTAATTTTCTTTTTTCATCTATAGCTTAACCTGACTTTATTGATGAGCTTCTAAGTCCACAAGAAAGTTAAAAATAAAATAATCTTACCTATCAAGGTGAAGTTCATTTACCTTAAAGCAATTCACACCCATCCCCTTTTCTATCCCTCAGGTTGGAATGCATGTGTGAGTCTGGTTTACAGTCCCCAGGCCTCTTTCCTGCTAATTGCATTGTTGCATAGCCATTTCATTTATCCTTGAGCTTTGGGAATTGGTTTCTGTCTCAATGTGTTTTCTGGAAAATAGCCATGGCCTCACTTTGGTCTTCCGACATACCCACATATCCACTGCAAGACCTTCTTTAGTCCTGTCAGCCACTACTGCACCTCCCCACTCAGGAATTCTGCCTTGCTTTTCCTGTGCCACACTGCAAGTTGAGGGGACACTGTATTCACATTGCGCCAGTACCCCTGGGTCCAACTGCCTAGACACTCACTGCCCTTTTGTTTCTGCTCTGATGCTCAGGGTCATGTGTTAATATATGACAAATACATTGTAGAGGAAGTGTACCGAGCTCTTCTCAAAGATGCATTGCACCTGATCAAATTTTGTAGTTCTATAATCTCTTACTTTCTTCCTCTTGGGCCTCACAAACCAGTCTTACATTATTTCACACTGCCACCTACTCCATAGTCCCCGCAATACACTCTAGCCCCTAAAGCCAAGGCTCTGTTCTCGATATGTAAAACCAACTTTCTAGACTACATCCTTACTCTTCCCCCACAAAACCTGTACTTAGCATAGTCCAGGTTCTTTAATTTAAAATGATGTTGGCTTTCAGACTTGTATCTCTGCTATGACTTAAAAATGCTTATTTTAGGGGTGGCTCCATAGTGTAGTGGTTAGCACGTCTGCTTTACATGCAGAAGGTCCTGGGTGTGCTTGGCCCCAGGTGCATGCCAGGAGCTTGTGGGAGGAGACGCCTCACCTTCAGAGATCCAGTTCTTAATGGGAAACAGCAACATCCAAGATCAGGGGTGGAAGTGTTGGGAGGAAGGAATTAAAGAGAGAAAAAAATGCTTATTTTAAAACTACAATCTAAGCAAAATCTTCTTTGTTCTGGATTAATTTGTCTTTATCCCAAAGTAATGCTACCACTAGACTTATAAAGAGACTTGAGACAATAAGAAAAGATAATGAGCAAGATAAACCTAATCTTAAATCTCTAAAATTTACCCTACAGTGAAAGTAAGAGTGAATGACATTTATCGTGTGCTTAGTATGTGCTGTACATGGAATATAAGGGTGAAAACCAGATAGCCTTTGACCTCTAGGTGTTGTCCAGTGGTGAGAGGCACACACACACACAAAGAGTATTTTATGTTAGAATTATTAGAACAGATTTTAAAAATACTAATACTTGTAATTTGACTCCTAAAGATTCTGATTTTAAAGTTTTGGGATGGGACTTTCATGCAAGTACTTTTTAAACAATATCCCCAGGTTATTATAATGTACAGTGAAAGTTGAGACCCATTTTCATATGGGAAATGTCTAAAAGCACTGGAACATTTAGGAATCATATGCCCAAAGAACCAATAAGTCAGTTAAAAATAGTTGCACCAAGTTTTGTGGCTGGCAGAACTGGTTTTTGATAAAATGTCATGATAAAACTTCTTTAGTGTGCCAAATTCTTTGACTAGTAGACAGAACATAATTTCACCTACGCTCACTATCACTACAAAAAGAACCTTCCAAAGTTGTCCTCTGGTCCCAGTATGTGGCATCACTACCAGCAGCCAAGCTGGAATGGTCCAAAGCCATTTGCCCCTTTTTCCGTCCTCCAGGACACATCCGAAGGACATCGTTGACCAATCCTTAGACTTTAGTCTTCCAAATGTCCTTCAATTCTCCTCTTTCTTTCCATTACCATTGCTCTACCCTAGTTAACATGCAATTGCTTCCCTTTCGGTTATCAAGCTGTCAGTGTCCCTGAGTCCCATTCTATTCATCTTCTTCAGTCAGAGGTAATTTTTTAAAAACATGTATATATGTCATTGATGGATGTCAAGTTGGCTTGGCTTTGAACAACAACAAAATAGGACATAAATTACTATTCGTTTATCTAAAAACAAAAAAGTCATGTTTTCAAGTTTTGAAATTAAAGAAAAAAAGGTAGATTCCTGGAGTTATTGCACAAATCATCATCATTTTTAAGCTATACTTAGAGAACCTCCAGCCTAGAGGTATAGCTGAATGAACTTCTGTATTTGATTAACTAGATCTAAGAGAAAACTAAACACAGTGAAAATAAAGCCAATAGAAGCAAGGATAAAAAAGAGGTCTGTTCCCCCTTCTCCTTTTTAACATTTTAAATATGTCTAGAATGAGTAACTTAGAAAAGGACAAAAAGGTAGCAAGTCTATGCTGAATTATTTGCACATGTTATGAGTCAACATCACATGGGATGTTTGGGGTATACCTTTAAACTTGGCTTCTGAAATCTGGCTTCCCTTCTAGGGCATCATCGAGTCTTGTTTTATTTCTGCTCTTATTTCCTGTCCACAAATAAGGTTTGGCTGCACTTTGATGTTTTACTGGTTAACTATGACTACACAATTTAAAGGAAATTGTAGAAACCTCTACAGTTTGCCCCCAATATCCTTGTTTCTATTAAATATCATTCATTTGCTTTTATTTCTTGTTATTAGTAGACCAAACTAACTTCTAGCAACAGGTTGTCTTTGTTCTCCTATTTCTTTCTTTTTCAATTACCTAGAGTAATTTTGTTTTCCTTTGAGAGCTTGTATATTAAAAATTAACTATGGTTCCACAAACTTCTACTAGAGAATGTTCATGGGCTATATATGCACAGCCGCAAATTTCAACCAGAATTTAAATGCTCTTCATTCTGAACTAGATGGATACTCCCACATTTACAGGGAGTTTTTATATCCCTTCCCTAAAGAAATATAATGTTTAGTGTTGAGTTGTTAAATTCTTTAGGATCTTAGAGCATAAAATAGTTGCCTCTGAAACCATGTTTGCTTTATGATTTTCCATGTCTAGTACACTTAAACTGGCATTGTGAAAGATTTTTCTTTTAAATCCCATTTAAGTAGTATAAATAAAACAATTTAAGTTATAATGAAAACTTTTTGTTGTAATAATACAGATCAACCTATCTCATCAATCCAGACATTTTTAAGCTTTATGCAGATTTTTTCTGCAGCCCACTCCCTCAAAAAACAAAAATAAAATAAAAACAAAAAACAAAAAAAAACAGGGTAAGTGGAATTGTTGAATTATAGGAGAGAATTTTTCAAGCCGATTGCCAACTGAGTACAAAGTTTCCTTGTGCACAGAGCAATGAAGTAGTCTTAATCACCACCCTCTAAATAGAGTAAGTGTGGAACAGCATAGTTTATTAATAGTACTACAAACACACATGTATTTTAGCACAGTAGAGCTCTGTTTAAATGAGATGCCCTAAACACAACAACCACACATGGTGGAATATAAATTGCTCAGATTTAATGAAATGCCAAAATTCTAAGGCTTTAAATGTGCCGCTGCCATAATTGAATAAACTACATTTGCATAAAAAATTAATTAGCATTGAATGATAAGTGTGTTTTAATTATTTGTTTCAACAATTCTGGCTTTTAGCAGTTTTATAATTAGAATCCATATTTTATTGCATTTCTTATCTGAATTAATCATTGAAAATTAAATCTAGTGGATAAGATGTTACTTTTATAGGAATAGTAGCACAAAATAAGGTGAAAATAATGAGTAAGCATAACCCGAAGCATTCATTTTCATGCTCAATAAGAAATGTTCTGTAACACTTTCTTTAGTAATTTAGTCATCTTTCAGTTAAAAGGAAAACTTCATTCTAAAAGTTTTATTAATTTATGAATATTTCCTAGATATATTTTTGCTATTTTAAAGGTAGAAAATGTGGTCTCTAAGCAATGGTGACTATTTTCTATAATAATGTTTATCTGTGAATTGATACTGCACATAAAAATTCCCAATCCAAAGGAATATTGAAAATATTTTGGGACCCACAAAATGTTGTAAAATTCTACATTAAATAATAATTATGTTCATCTAATTATTATTATCTACAGTTCATTTTTAAACACATTTTTACCAAGTTTCCATAATGCTTTACAGATGCTAATAAAATTTTGTGGGATTTTATATAATCTCTTTGAAGTAGATGAGAAGTCACTATACAACTGAGGGAGAACATAAACATCTGTTAGACTATATAAATACAGAGCAAATCAGTAATAAAAGTTGCTAATAAGTTTGAGAAATCTAGAGAGCTAACTTCTGATCTATCTACTAAATTTCGTTGTAGTGTAAATATTAGAAGTTTGCTTTCTCAGGCCTACTGAGAAAAGAGTCATTTGCAAAATCATGGAATACAGTAGGAAAAGAATCTGAGCTAAGAGCCTACATGTCCCCAGGAGAGGAGCCTGCTTGGCTGTAGTGGATAATTAGGTGTTACAGGTTCCCTGTAGTGCCTGCAGGGAACTTACCTGCTGAGGGTGACCAGCAGGGGTTCTCAGCCGTGGAAGAATGCTAGAATCACCTGGGGAGCATTTGATAAACACAGCTGCCCAGAATATACCTAAGAGTTGTTAAGAATAGGGCTCAGGTAGCTGTATTTAAAAAATCATCTTACTACTCCAACTCCTAATTTAATGCTCAGCAATTAGGTATTGCTTGATCATTGGGAATCATTTGTTTTCACTCTTTGTGACTGCCAACCTGGGCATGGTATTCATACTGCCATCCAAATGTGAGCTTCATATTCAGATGCCCAAATGTTGAAAAGAGGTTAGTGAGGAAACAATAGAAATGCACTATTCTCTTAGAAACAAAAGAAATGCTTCTTGGCCAAGTTGAATGTATCAGATTCTTGAATGAAAGGGATTACAAAGCACAGTTTATTTTACTTATAAAGCCTTGAATTTGTAAAATATATACTTTAGTCGTAAAGAGGAATACGTAATAGGTCAATCAGGAACAGGGTGGGGTAAGAGGTTAGAGAGACTGTCGCAGGCCTATGTGGTTCAAGGTTGTACCCCCTGGGCCTGGAAGAGATCCTACCCCATTTTAGACAAACAGCAAACTGTTTTTGAATGAAGAAATGGCTCTGGACTGGAAATGTTTCATAATCAGAGAAAAGAGCCAATGTCTTTGAATGCTTGGGTGCTCTTTTATTTTGCTGTTGTTAATTTATTTGCTCTTTTAAAAATTGCAAATGCAAGGTCACATAGCCACAAAGTGGCCACCAAGCTCTGTCTCCTTCACACTTAACCAGTATGCTAACTGCCTCTCCAAGACGGACTAGTTGAAGTACGTGTAAAAATGTTTTGAAAACCTCTAAATGTAATGCAAATATATTATTAGCATTAGTTGTCTACACGTCAATCTCTCCTGCTCATTTTCTCTCATTCATCTCTATCTCCAATAGAGCTCATATTAGGCACCTGATAGATGTGAGTGACACTTTTTTTAAAAAAGTAAAAATTACTGACTTAGATACTGTAAAAATTGAAGATTTTCTTTCTATGTATACATGTCCCTCACTGAGTGTTAAAACTGTGTGTCTTTTAAAATGTTTTTCAGCAAATGCAGAAACAGCTTGTTTTTTGTTTCTACTTGAGTATAATTGTATTATTCTATGGCTTTATTCTATTTGTTTTGGTTGATTATTTGTTTTTGTATTCCATTTTTGAGTACTTTTATAGAAGAGATTCCTAGAAATGGAATACCCGATTCTACAACACATATAATTTTTCAGTATGATGTCAAACTGCCCTCAAAAGCCTGTGTCAGTTTATCACCCACACATAGTGTGTAGTAGAGCCCATTCTCACACCCCTCAGGCCTAAGTACCATTAAACGTCTCTTTCAAACCACATTTAATGGAGAAAATTGTATTGTATTGTTATATTACATTTGTATCTGTATACCTTCTGAACACTATATCCAAATCTAAAATATATGATATTTTAATCTGAATAGTAGCTAATATAACCTATTTAACTTACAATATATCAAACTATTGTTCTGTTTATGTTCTAAATTTCTATTAAAATATAACCTTGATATTTATCTTTTTCTATTATCATAATTTATGTAACTATTATTATCGAACATTTAATGTTTTTCCTATGCCTCACTAATAAAATCATATAGCAATGAAAACTCTTGTACATGTGTTTTTTCTTTTTATGAATAATTTATTAACATAGATTTTGGACAATGATATCATTGGATCAAAGGTTTTAACTCTTTTTATTGCTCTTAATAAGAATTGTTAAATTGCTTTACAAAAGTCGTATCAATTTTTATGATCATCAAGAGCATATTACTATAACAGATTCTTGACCACCTTTCTGAAATATTATTTATTTTAAATTTAATTAATTACATAAGTTTACTTACATAAATTGTATTTAGTGGGATATATACACAAAGAATGATGAGATATGTATTTATATTTTCTGTGTTTAAAAAATGCTTTATAATGCTGAGAGCAATAAGATACAAAATGAGGTATAAATTAAATATTTAAAATCATATACCTCAACAATAGATATTTTTAAAAATTTTTTATTATTAAATTTGCTGGGGTAACATTGGTTAAAAACACTATCTAAATTTCAGATGTACAGCTTTACAATACAGCATCTGTACACTCTATTGTGTCTTTACCACTTAAAGTCTGATCTCCTTCCATCACCTTGTATTTATTTTATTTTATTTTTTATACCTTTTTTCCCCCCATAATTGATCACAATGTATATTACAACAGGCTGAATATCTTCTACATATTCCTAGGGTCCAAAGATCTGTCTCTTTCTTTCAGGAAATTTACCAGTGGTGTGGTTCCTCATGCAACAAATATGAGCGTCTGAAGGCAAACCAGGTTGCCACTGGCATTCGGGACAATGAAAGGAAAGGAAGATCTCAATTAATTGTGGTGGAAGAAGGAGGTGAACCATCAGAGCTTATAGAGGTATTGTGACTTAGGTTGTTTTTTAAAAGGTTACCGCTCTTCAAGTCAAGTGTGTGGGGCAGGGTGTGTGTGTGTATATGTGTGTGTGTGTGTATATTAGTTTTAACAAATTCTCTACTACTTAGGCTAAGATTAAGTAAGAGGAAGTATCGGAGTTCTCTCAGTCGTGGTACTAGGAAAGTAGAACATCAAGACTGTTTTCTCTCATTGGAATGACTATCAAAGAAAGCCTCGACCCTATCTTCTGTGGTATTCAAGGACAGATAGATGGGTGACACTTTTGAGATTGATTTAAGAATATATTTTGAAAGAAAAAAATAGTTTATTCATCTGGGTTTCTAGACATTTTTTTAAAGCAGCGATGTTCAATTTTAAAATTAACAATTATTTCATTAAGACAATGAAATAAAATCTTATACCAAGAGATTTAATGCACTAATATTTTAAACATTTCAATAATTTTAAACTAAGAATTATAGGCAAGACACATAAATTTAGTATAGTTGTTAAATTAATTAGAAAATTGTCTCCATGGTTCTTTATGCCTATGTCATTTACTTAACCATTATAACAGTTTTAGACATAGTTGTGACCAGTTTTGCCCCTTTAATGAAACCACAGTGAGTACCTGAATGCATATGTTGTATATATTCCCTTAAGTAAGATTATCTGTCAAAGGGCATAATTATATTCAAGTGTCTAGATACCTATTGATAAGTTGATTCTCATTTATTTATTCAACAAATATTTATTAAACTCCTGTGGTGTGCCAGGCACTAAATGTTTGCACCACATCCTTTCTTACATAAGCATTATGTTCCCTCTTGACTTTGCAGAGCCCTATCAGGATGTACTATCGTAAACCTTTTGAATCTTCCTGCATTTAACAGTAGCAGGTGCTATCTCTGAATTTTTACTTCTCTAATTTTCTAGAACATTTTTGCAGTTTTCCCCAATGCTTTTAGCCATATGCATTTAAGTTTTCTCAGACTATCTTGATTTTGAGCAATGTAATGCATTATGGCTACCTGATCCAGTGATAGCCTTCATAATCCAGTGATCAAAAAATATATGATGAGTTAATGTTATTGTTTATAACTTCATTACTTTAATATCCACCAAACACAGACTTTCACATTAATGATGTTTTAAAAACAATTTTAATTGAGGAGAAGATGATCATGGTATAATGCTAAAACAAAAGATAGGCTATAATATTTTATATACAATATTAATATGTAAGCTTTTATGTATGTAACTATATTCATATGTACTTATATATCTGAAAGAAATATGCTGAAATATTACCAGTATTATCTTTGACTCTTGGGATGTGGCTATTTGTTATTTCCTTCTTCATTTGTCCTATATTTTCAAAATCCATTATAATGGATATGTATTCCTTTTATAATCAGGATAAAAAAGGCCATCTAAAAAAAATGAATTGTAATTTGGGATGGCTTAACTGGATTTTCAATAGTCAGAAGAACATTACTAATAAATTAGACCTTGGAAACTATTGAAAACAGATTTCTGATCTTTTAATATTTTTTCAAGACCTCTGTTCTAGAGATATCACCATTTAAATCTTTTAACTCATATTTGGAAGCAAAAATTTATAAGTAAGATGTGTTTCTAATGAATTATAAGCTCTTGTTTCAATAACTATATTTTGATAGAAGTGGATCTAGAACTAGGATTCATCCGTGTAGAGTGAGTGGTAGAGGGAGTGTTGCATTAACTCTGGGTCTAAGTTTTTTCATGGTCATCTTGGGTCTGGAGCAAGTCTCTTAACCTCTCAGTGTCTCTGGTTCCTCTTTTGTAAAGTGAGGAGTTAGATAAAGTGGCTTTTTTGGTCACTTTAAGTTCGGATGACCTGTGATCCTATCTTGTCCCTTAGGCAATATCTGTGTTTAATCCCAATCATTCATAGTCTGTTCCAGGAATTGAAGCCAATGAGGCTGAGGGCCTTAACTGTGCAGCTATGCATTTGGTGTCCTTACTTACTGAATTTCATTCAAAATTCTAAGAAAGAAAAGTTTAAACATCAATTAATATATTGTACTGTTATGAAAATGCAAATTTTAAGAAAAATATGTGTAAAAATATAACTTTGATTATAAAATATTAGTGAGAGGGATGAGGGACATACCGATTACTATAAAATACTATGTCTGTATTTTAGGGACTTTTCATTTTTTGTTTTTTAAAAAGACCTAGAAAGTACCTACTTTGTTTACATTCAATGCATTCAACATATACTGTATTATATTTGACAACTCTCTCACACAAAGAACTGAACTGAATTTTCAGTGAGAACCTTCTTTTTTTTTGTTTGAGCATTCAATGGGATTTTTGTTTTTATAAATGTTTTGTAACTTGATCACAATGTTTAGTAGTTGTTTGATGATTTAATTACATACCTGTGATAAACTAGTTTGTTCAGGCTTTCTTAATGTTGTACCTATAACTATAGAATTCAAAGAGGTCATGAACTTGTCTGGGAAAAAAAAAAACCACAACTCCATTTTCACTAACCTCTTAATGAAAACTTCCTCTAATTATAAATGTCGTCAATGAACTAGAGTAGCATGAGCCGTACCTGTGACTTTTCAGACCACATTATCATTATTGCAGATAATGTCAAAATATTTGCTTTTATGATTACTTGGTAATTTTTATGACAGTTATTATGCCTGCTGCTCAATAATATTATTTAAGGAGTTAATGAAGAAGCTCATATATTACTTTATCACATTTTGTTGTTAAATATATTTTGATATTTTGATAATTGTATCTCAATGTAATTGGTTTCTATTGTAATACTTTGTATTTTATTTTACATGTTTAAATTATGTTTTTCTTAAAAAAGGCTTCAAAAGTGGTCCAAACTGGTCTGTAGCATACAGACAAAAAGATTATCTTGCTTAAGATAATGGAATGCTATTTCTTTATCTGTTGATTTTGCCAGAGAAGGATTCTAAAATTCTAAAAATCCTTCAAAATATCTTTTTAAATTGACCTTTTAAGTGACTCATTATTAATGAGAATCTTTAAAAAATTACTTTTAAAAAATTTGAAAGTCTAAATATGACAGTATGGCTTGAAATCAAGGACTTTTTAAGCAGTAAAATAATCCTATTATCATTATTGCACATTTGATGCTGAATTTTTGGAACATGTCTTTCTAGCACAATAGAGTACTCAACACTAAAAGTATTGAAAAATAATTTTTCTGAGAGTTTTTTAAAAATTGATCTTTATTTTGACATGTTTTAGCTATTTATTGATCACATTGTTATTTTCACATGACATTAATGTGGTTCATCTCTAGAATGATGATAAATTTTGCTTTCAAACCAAAACACTTTGGATAGTGATGGGGCATTAACCATACAGGACACAGAGACAACATATATTAATGAGACTGTCTGGGGAAACAGGATGTGTGGTCAGCCTCTTATCTGTATCTTTAGTACTTTTAAAAGCTCATATGCCTAAATATGAAAATAATCCTGTAAATGGAACTAACTAAAGCCTGTAACTAAAGTCACATTTTACTGTTTGTTTTCTCTTCACTGTAAACGTTTTTACTATAAAAAGCTGCATGTAAATTATATAAAGCTTTTTTCTTGGTCTTTCTTATTTTTACATTTAAAATGAATAATCAATGAAATGAAAGAAAATTAAATATTTTACTAGCCCTAAGGTCCCAAACTTTTTTCATTGGCCCTACACATTCTCCAAACATTAGGAAGGAAGCTAAAAAAAATCCCCTGAGGAAAATTGCTAAGTTCAATCATTTATCAATCTGTTTTATACTTATTCATTTTTATAAAAACAGCATCTGGTAGATATCAAAAAAGAGAATAAGAAGGGGCAAGTTGTTTAAAATAACAACAGGAAGTAACTAATTTTTCTAACCCAGAAAGACTTTTTTCAATATAATTTAATGAACTTGTTAAGTGTAAATCATTATAAATACTAGTAGTGGAATACTGGCAGTAAAAATACTACAGGGAGATTGTAAGCAGATGCTGTGTTGCTGAGCTGTTAGATTTCTTGCTTTTATAAAACATGAAGCCTCCCTGGAAAATCGTATGTGCAATCATTCTCTCAGATTCTGGACCAAAAAAAAAAAAAAATTCGAAGAAAAATTAGAATAACATATTATGTCTCAATAAAAGTTTATTGAGTATTGATTGGGTTGGTTCTCAATAAAGTTCAAAGACTCTGCTTATTTTATTTTTTGATTGGGAAAATTAGCATGTGCTAAATCTAAAACAGAGATGGCAACAAATTGTGAGGGTCTGCAAACTCCAGAAAGCATGGTCAGAATGATAGCACTATTATTTGGAAGGCATCTCATGATAAAATTTATATATATTTTAGACAAAAGGTAATAGCATATAGGTTAGATTAATCTCCAGAAGATCTCTCAATACAGGGATTATGTTCATCTTATAAGTCACAATTGACAACATGGAAATAAAATATTTTTTTCAATCATTCTCTTGATAGTTGATCAGATGTTTATGATGTACTCATCTGGGTACCTTGTAAGTAAAATCTAGAGTTTAATAGTACAAATAGTTCTTAAATTATCCTTTACAGATATCTATTTAGGCAAAAAGTAAAATTTTAGTCATATTTTTTCCTCATTTATTTTGCCAAATAAAATTTATATCTTATTAAGTCTGTTCTAAGTTCCTTGAGGGCAGGCACTGCCTTTATAACTGTATAACCCTCCCAGCTCTAACTCATTGATTATTAATACTTGGATAATTAATACAATTAACTGTAAGCTACGTGGTACCAGAAAACTATTCCCTTTGTTTTCCTGTTTTTTAGAAGATAGTACTGCTTTTAAGACTCTCCTGCATTTTAGATGATAGCGTTGGCGAAGATATGGACAAAGTCATATTATTGATTTAGTTTTAAAACCAAGTATACTTATATAGGAGCAGTTAATGTTCAGATAAGGATAATTCATATATTCTCCCAGTCTTCTTTCTATGGAAGGGTAGTTACAACTGACATCTTGGAAAGTAGTAACTGAGTCTTGAGCTTAAATTTACAGGAAGTAAAATCGGGAGTGATTTTTGAACATGTCATAATCTAAGCATTGGAATGGTCATAAACTTCAGCATATATATTAAAAGGTTAAGAAAGAAATTAAATTCAAATTTGGAAATTTAGAATTCTGTCAACACCACTCCTTACAGTTTCTCTGTGGAAATGCTTGCTTCATAGCATAATCTTGGGTTTACTAGATTTACATGGGATTATATTTTAATATTTTAACTAAAATATCTTTATGTATTTAAATCAAGTATGATCATTTGAAAGTGATACTACAGAGAGTGGAAGAAACTTTATTTTCTGGGGATGATTTTGATTAGATAAATCATTCCCCATTTATCTTTGTAGAATAACATTAAATGAACCAAAGAAATAACATGAATGGAAATGGAAATTGTTTTGAAAAAACCCTCTCATGACTATTTTGGAACAGGAGTATATAGTATTTTTTAAAGAGTCTAAAGATTTATAGTGAAAATATAAATAAGAATAAAAATCACATTACTTTTTAGCTTCAGGGAACAAACATAGGTGTTTTGTTTACAATACACACACGCGCGCACACACACACACACATCACTCACTAAACTTTTTTGTTCTCTTATTCATTGTTAGTTGCAACTCTGTACTTTGCACATGTGGAAGTTTGAGTTCCCTGAGATGTTAATTTAGATAATAGACACAATAAACACTTTAACACTAAAAGTCAGTAAAAAATGATTTTTCAGAGAGGCATGCTTCTTCTCTTTATGTGCTGTCCAAGTGGTTTAGCTTCCTTGTTATCCTTTCTTTATTTTCCAGGGTCCTTTTGTAAGTTCTTAGAAAATGGAATAATGTCTTAAATATTTTGAAACTTCCCATTCATGTAGCATGGTATCTAGCACATTGGAGATGTTCATCAGTATTTGTTTTCTGACTGAAATAACATGAGACCCATATGGAAAGAGGAGGCCCATTTTATGGGTTTACCATTCAAAGATTTTAAGTTGAAGAGATCCAGAATATTTGCCACTTTCTCTAGATTAGTTCTGAGGCTACCTTACATATAGAGTGAAGAGGAAGTATCAAAGGTACTTCCAGCAAATATAAATCTTTTCTTCTCTCTATTGCATTGTAATTATTTTCTTAATTTTGCTTTAAAGCAAAATTAGTGTAAATCCCAAATCCAAGGAATTATAATGATATGTAGTACATGCTGCCAGGTTCTGATGCTTTTAAGAGCACTACAATTGCTATAACTGTTTATAGCTACCATTTATTGATAGCTTACAATATACCAGGAATTATTCAAGGCACAATTTGTTTGTTGTCATTTATTTAATAAATCTTTTGTTTGGGTTTATAGTATTCAAATACCCATTTTATTCCTCACTAATTCATCCAGTGAGGAGGTTGAAATATTCTGAAAAAAGCTAAAGAATATAGTAACAGAATAGTTAACCACATGCTGCAATAAAAATATAGTATTCTAAATAATCTTCCACTTTGTCACACCAAAGTTCAACATGTGACCTTACTGATAAGGGGCCACTTTTATATAATTGGTCCAAACTAATGCCACTTGGTATTCATTTCTGAATGAGGTAATTTTTCCTTTAGTTTTGCAGCTGAAGTGAGGGAATAGTGATGGATCTATAAAATAGAATAATGTAATTCTAAGACAGATGGACTTTATAGAAGAATGGATCTTTGCCTCCACAAAATCTATATCTGAATTAATAAACTAACAAATATTAAACTGGACCAACAAGTTTCTATTCTCTCTACTTATATTGCTCTTCACATTTATTGTAATGTTAGTGATAATTTATAACTAAAAAAATCTAACATTAAGACTATATTTTCTTTCTACAATTTTAGGTCAGTCTCTTCTTATCTCTTATGTTAAGAATTAGCCAAACGCAGATATTAACAGGTTGACTCTTCAAGAGTCAGCAATTCACAATTCCTTAGCATTTATTTTATAATTAATATTTGCTTAATACCATGAAGATATGCGTTCACATGTTGGAAAGAACTCTCTAAAATCGAAGCCATCTGGATTGTGCTCCTTAGTCCTGTTTTTTTCAGAACCAAGGATCACACTGTAAAGGAATTGGGTTATATTGACTGTACTTGGGCAAATTAGAATTGGTATTATGTTTGCAAGGGTACCAATACATCCCAAATTTACAGTTACATTGTTTTAGATGTGTGTGTGTGTGTGTGTGTGTGTGTGTGTGTGTGTAATCTGTGTGTTGTATATATGTGTGTGTGTGTGTGTGTGTGTATGTATATAGATACATACACATATATATTTACAAAAAGGATTTTAAAGTGACTGTCAGAAAAGCACAGTTTGTTCATGTAAATACAGTATATTCTTCATGGAAACCAGTAAGAAATCATCAGTTCAGGATAGTCGCTAGCATTCTACTAATCAGGCAAAAGATACTAACATACCATCAATAAGAAACTATAATAGTATCTGTATGCAAAAAAAAAAAAAAAAGCCATACAAATATACTGGGAAATATAGTCCTACACCATGCATAACTGAGAAATTAAACGTCAGTGCTCTATTTCAGTAAATGCTGGCAATTGAAAACAAAACAAAACAAAATAAATTTTAATGAAGTCTGGTAAGTGCATGTGGATAAGACAAATATGTTGATTAAAATCTGTTTTGAAGCAAGTGGCAAATGCAGCACAATTGAATATTAGTTGCTGTGATCTTCACTGTCATGGAGCTCCTTTGTTGATGATGGCATAACTTTGTTGTACTCTTCAAAGGCAAGGGCAAGTAGCTCACTGGTAGACTGAATTTTCTGTTCACTTATTCTTTCTAGTTGCAATTTTAAAATATGATACAAGTGCTTCTTATCAATAACACAGAAATCTCGTAATCTAAGAAACAATTTGTTATGGATTTTATTTGCTGCAGGGAGCAGGTAGTAAGAGTAAGCACCAGCATGATGACCATCCACTGCTTACCATTGACTGGCATTCTTTTACAGATCTTACAAGGACGGGCTAATTTAATTCTTACAACAGCTCCATGAAGTGGATACATTGATCATTCCCTGTCTTGGCTTATGTTCCTCCAAAAGCCAACTCTGTGACAAAGCCTTGGGGCAAGCTGTTATTTGGAGGATAATCCTGGAAGCACCAAGTAGGAGTAAAACAGGACAGTAGTTTATTATTAAGTTATTTACTGCTGTAGGCAACTGAGACTTAGCCCCAAAGGGACCCTCTGAGAAACTGTATGAAACACACTTCAGAAATGACCTAGTGAAGGCTAAACTAGCTGCAGGATTTAGCTGGTAACTTCCATCCCTCATTGGTTGAGGGTTGCTCTTGGGTTTGGAACCTCCAGCCTGCTTGTCTGTGGCTAAAATACAGCTCGGTGGCCAGATAATGCCATCGGAGAGCAGAAGGCTTTGACCTTTAAGAAATTATCTGCAGATGACCTCTGTGGTAGACCGAGATGGGCAGAGGACCAGTAGCATTCTACACCCTCACTTTATAGATGAAGAAAGTGAGCCGTGAAGAGGCTATGCAACTTCCCCAGGTAGGCATGGAAATGGATGATCTGTGATTCACACCCAGGCAGCCTTCATTCTAGAGCATATAATCTTAAAAATGCAGCTGGGAGTCCCTTCTGCTGTGAAGTTATTTTATAACTTCCAAAATTTTGACACACATTTTTGACAATTATACCTGTTTTATGTGTTCATGTCATAAGTGACAGCTTTAGTAGCATTATGTCTGTGCCCAGTGTCTGGCCCTACCCTTTGTTTTGAGTCTTTTATTATGAACACTCAACCTTTTAGCAAACAACATGGAGGCATTAGATGCAGGGTAATCGGGGTAGACGTTTTCTTAGAAAGAAAATACATTATTTTAATGTGAGTATAAAAGATATGCAAATGTTTCTCACGCACCTCAGAGTATACAAGAGCCATTTTGAGTCTGCTCAATTAAATTTTGGTACTTAGCAGTTTTCTGAATCATGAAGATAAAGTGGAAGTTTTTGCAACTCTCCTACCATAAAACTTGTCCTAATCTGTTTAAAAGTTATATGTAAATCATTTATTTTCCTCTCCCTACAAGGATAACAAGAGATTAGATGAAATAAGTGTGTATAAATGTATGCATGTGTGTATATAATGATGAGGAGCAATGAAAAAATATTCCCAGGGGTTTAGCTCATGTTCTCATCATAGGCATGCTCTCTGTAGCTCTTTGTCTTATTGGCCTCAAAGTAAGAGACTAGAAAAAAAGAAACGTGAAAAGAAAAGCAGTTTCATCCTTTCCATTCTTCTCCCAATTCAACCTAAAGTAGTTTTTCCTCTGGTAATCTTAAAAGTTGGTGAAAATAAGCAATGAGTTACTAAGGGAAGAAACCCAGAGGTGTGATGGTGGAGAGCCAGCTTTGAGAGGAGCAGGGTGTTCCTCTGTGGACCTGATACTCTCTAAATATCTCAAAGGATTTGAGAATCCTTATAGGCTATTTTCATATATTTGAGATTAAAAATAAGTGAAATATGTCTTGCCACTTCTCCTACCCATCCATGAATACAATAATTGGTAGGTCATCTTAAACTTTTCACTAAATGTGGAAGGAAGTACAGAATCTTTTCTCTGCAGACTGCTGCAGCAGCCAGTGCCCACTTGGAATTTAGCAAGGGCAGGAGAAACTTAGTGTTCCTGCACTGAGAGTCTGTTTGCTGAGGGCAGGGGCTATAGCTAACTTGTTAACCTGTTAACCATTAATACAACCATTAGTACAACACTAAATGGGGAGATATGATTGAAACACATGGAAAGATGAGAAAATTAGTTTTATAACCAAGGACTAGTGGCATCATGTACACAATTGTGGAGAAACTTTAAAGAAGGGAACAGATTTCTATATCTTTTTCTTCCTTCTCAGGATCATTGGCTACTCCCTTGCTGCTTGCACGGGAGATTATTCTCTAGGCTTTGCTTAAAGAAGGATATATAGTTCTGTCTTCAACGTGTAGTTTTAAATCCAGAATATAAGGCTTTGACAGGGGTACACTATCAAGACATATAGATTAGTTAATGACATCATTATTAGATCAAGACATAAATACGTAATAAGTATAAGTTGATAGGGTGGTGTGTGACAAGAACTTGAATGGTAAAATCATCATATAAAGAAACAGAACAGTAATAAGTAGGGTCCTCTCCAGGAGAGAGAATGACATTTTGACCAAAGCAGGATTTAACCCTGGATGCAAGATCAAACTTTTCTTGAGTTTTCACTGTATGCCAGGTATAGAAACAGTCACTTCACATACAATATTTTACTTAATTAATCATCACAATAATTGTGAATGACATTAATTATACCATTTAAAATGTGGGAACAGGGTCACTGAGTCAGTAGCGGGTCCAACCAGTTCAGAAGGCCTGAGCCTATCAAATGAAGGGGTTGTCAGAAAGACAGAGAGGGGGTGTTCATTGTGAAGCATAGAAGTTAGGCAAATGATGAAAGTGTCCATTCCAGCACTAATCAGGTAGAAATATCCAAATGGTTTTAAGGTCTTGCTGAAAAAGTTTTAACGATCCCCATACAGGGCAGATGGCCTAAAACCTTTACCTGACATATGCTCCAGGGCAGCTTCCAGATCACTAGATCATGATCATTTGTCCAGGGGAGAAGTCCCTTGAGAAGCAATGTGAACATCAGAAATGCTTGGCAGGCCCATCCACATAGTCGAGGTCGATAAACCAGGTTTACAAAGCCGATACCACTGAACACTTGAATTTATCACCGAACCAGGCTCAGAGGGTTATTTAAAAACACAATGCCAGGGCTTTCATGAGAATCTCAGGCTCAGATCCAGACTTTTTTATTCTTTATCATAACTCCCCAGATGGTTCTGACATGGAGCCAGTGGAAAACAACAGTTCTAGTTTAATAAGTTGCCATTCTGGTGTATATATTTTAATAGCTTACAAGTTAGCTATCCATGTTATATAATTTGTAAGTTAGCCTTCCATATTACATTAACTTGGGAATTAGCTTTCCATGTTATAACTTAGGAGTTAACTTTCTTGTGAGTTGGACCCTCTAAATCTCATCTCTAGTGTGTTGATACTGTGGGAACACTGAGGATCAGACCTGCATCAGGGTGAGTTTCTCAAGGCCACTACATTCCCCGAGTCCTCCAGAGCTATACTGTCAACTACAGCATCCACGAGACTCATATAGCTACTAAGTTCTGATTTAAATTAATTAAATCTAAATGAAATTTCAAATTCAGTTTTTTGGTTACACTAGCCACATTTCAGTTGCTTAAATAGTTACAGGTAGCTAGTAACTCCCATATTAGACAGCACAGATATGGAATTACCCTAATTGCTGAAAATTCTATTGGAAACCCCTGGCTCAGATAATTTAATAGCCAAACCTCTCTTGCAGACACCCTATTCACTTTACCCTTTTATCCAAACATGTATTTTATATGCTTTCCCTCAGTCTAAACTACTTTTATCCACTATTTGATATATTAAATTACCCTTTACTTGATATATCAATAAAGGGATAAAGGTGTTTTAGAGGCAGGGAAGCACACCACTGAGAGAGAGCAGAAGAGCAAATATTGAAATCTCAAATCCAAATTAGGTGGAGCTGGCTAAACCAGGTCATGGCTTTCTTCAGAATTGCCTATCCTTTTATTTCTCTGTGTATCTTCCCTATTAGTAAATATTTTTCTTACCTAAGGTATAAAATACCTCGAGACAAATAAATACATTATAACAACAAGGCAATTCTTCACTTTTTTATTTTATTTCTATTCACCATATGCTTACAGTCTACTGACTCCCCCACCCCCCCCCCCAGTCAGGGGAAGGAAGTAAGACACAAGAATTACTGAGTAATTAAAATGTTTTCTCTTAGAACCTAACAGCTTACTTTGTTTTTAGTGAAAATAGAAACAGAGCCATTCACTCTAAACTGATTAAGGTAAGAAGAATGCAAATTTTTTTATTAAGGTAAGAAGAATTTCTATAGAGAGCATTGCTGTAGGAGTTGGAAGGCCTTTATGTCATTGCCTTAGTATTTATGGGATGTGGGCAGAAGTCCCAATAACTTCTCTCAGACTCATTTTCCTAGTCTATCAAGCTGAAATGAGAGTTGATAAGCTCATTAAGAACCTCTACATTAAATGCTTTTAGGAGTCGACGCCAATTTAGAACATACGTATCCAAAGTGACCTGGAGTTTTGAGTTATGTACTGTCTTCTACCAAGCCATGGATTAGCCACTTTTCCTATTATACACTTCAAATACTTACTGTGAAGTTTCCTAACATCTCAATTTTTGTAGAATGTTAAAAGGAGGGAAAACACATCTTGAATGAGCAAGACTGTAAATGTTAAAATTTCATATCAAAATAAGTATGGCTGGCTTAAATGTTCAAAATAAAGACAGATGCAAAAGTAAAAGTTAAGGATTATGAGGATATAGCAAGGTTTTTTTTTTTCCTTTTTCAATTACACTTGACATTCAGTGTGATATTGGTTTTAGGTATACAGTCTAGTGATTAGACATTTATATGATGAAATGATCCCCCTGATAAGTCCGGTCACCATCTGGCACCATACACAGTTATTACAATATTATTAACTCTATTCCCTATGATGAACTTTACATCCTCATAACTATTTCATAACTACTAATTTGCACTTCTTTATTCCTTCATCTTTTACACCCATTCCCCCAACCTTCCTCCCATGTGGCAACTATTAAACTGTTCTCTGTATCTATGAGTCTATTTCTGTTGTTTGTTCATTTAGTTTACTCTTTAGAGAGTACATATAAGTGAAACCCTATAGTATTTACTTTCTCTGACTTATTTTACTTAGTATAATACCCTCTAGTTATTGCAAATGGTAAGATTTCATTCTTTTTTTTTTTTTATGGCTGAGCAATATTCTGTTGTATATATGCAACCAATTATTTTAAAAGTTACTGAAGTGGCATTAAAGAGACCTGTGCCAGAATCAACACTTAGCAGCTCTGTGAAATAATCACTTCACCTCTTTGTGCATTTGTGACCTTTTCAGTTAAATAATGGTAACAGTATCTAGTTCATGGGGGCTTTTATAAGAATGAAATGATGTGTCTAAACCTCCTCATTCAATGTGTAACCCATAGTAGATATTCAATAAGTGATAACTATCACTGTGCTGATTATAATTAGCTGAACCAACCAAAGAATAATTGCTCAGTTTTTCTTTCACTACTCCCAGTCAACCTAAAGAGAAGTTATACACAGCATCAGATTAAGCCCTGGGGTAGGAAAGCTCAGGGCTCCCACAGGAGATACTGAAAATGTCAGCCTGATTCCAGAAGGGTGCTTGGTAGAGAGAATGCTGAGAAATAACGCAGGGTAGGTGACAGCCATCCTCTAGAGGAACTTCAGAACCCAGACAGAGGAGTTTTGGCTCTGTCGGTAAGCATCCAATTGAGAATCATCTGGAATGCAGATTCCTGGGCCTTACCCTAGTTCTAATACTTAGTAGCTGGAGCTGGGAATCTGTATTGTATCAGGTCACCCAGATGTTGCTTGAACACATTGAATTTTAAGAAGAATTGCTACAGATATAAGATATAAATCTTTATCTAGAGTCATTTTCTTGGAATAAAGTGAAATAAGAGGCTTTCCAGCCAGTGTATGGAATCGCTTTCTGGGTGAAAAGATGAGGTGAGACTGAAGGCAGGAGGGAACTGACTAGAGCAGGTATAACCCATGGGCGATGAGGGAGTTCACTGGCATTGAAATATATATATATATATATATTATTTTTTTCACACACAAGGGGGTACATGACCTAAATTCTACTCGAGAAACCTAAAATGAATGTTTTAAATTTAGGTGTTATCCCACCTGTAGAGATTAAAGAAAAGCTTTAGTTACAGTTTATTTCAAAGATCAAAATGTATAGTGTAGTTGAGCATATTTTGCAATTGAAGTGGTTGAAAAATCATTTGTATACCCCAGTGAGGTATTTGGTAAATGTTTAGTTGCTGAACTGGATCCTTAGACATACCTGACAATACACAGTACCCCTTTCCCCCTACTTCTAGCAAATCCCCTGGGTGCAATTTCCAACTATGCTACAGTCCTTTGAGAGGCTAATTAAGATCCTTGGCTAATATGGGGAATTGTTGCCTGAAAAAAAAGTGTGCCCCAAACCTCAGACCGACTTGGACCTTTGGGACACTTCCTAGTAGTATTAGATAAGTCCGTAGCACAAACCGTTGAGTCAAACTCTTCTGTCTTGGTTGGAGTAGAATTACAAAAGGGAATATGAGGAGCCTTTTCACTGTTCTTGCAAGATATACATACTTCAACCAAAA
>CM053514.1:18866533-18896083 GCA_028627145.1 Eidolon dupreanum | reverse complement strand
CTTTTTTTTCAGCACATGCTTGTATAATTTCTTATTAGTAGTATTTCTAATATTGCTATAAATAACATGTTTGATTTAAGTGAAGATGTATTTTATAAAAATAATGCCTAGGGTTCTGTCAGGTTTAAAAAATCTATTAGTCTTTGTTTTGTTTTGTTTTTGTCATGTGTGTATTTAAGAGAAATATGCTTTTCCTCTGCACCTACTCATTTTCTTGATAATCAGAACTCCTACTCTCTTCACAATTTAAGATAAAGGAGTGTTACCAACAAGTGTTCCATCTTATCACCATCAGAATGCAGGCTTTAGACACGTAGATTCATACAAGGCAGCAGAGCCTGTTGGTTAAAAGCACAGCTTTTAGAACTAATCTGCCTGTCAGTGCGATATTACTTGGTCATATTTACTGGCTGTCTGATCCTTAGGCTGTTTATTTACCCTCTCTGTGCTATAGTTTTTTCATCCATTAAATGGGCCTAATCCCACTTTCATAGGGTGGTTGTAAATATTAAATTAGTTGTTGCATATAAAGGAAATAAAGGATTAGAACAGTGGGTGGCACAAAGTAAATGATATTTAAAGTTTTTGCATTTTTAATTTTTATGTGATTGAAAAATGTTTTGTAAAAAGATTATATAAACAAATTTGTTGCCCTATGTAAATGGTTAGGATTTTTTGTTTGTTTATTTATTGTATAATAATCTCAGTACTCATTAGTTTACAACAAATATGTATTGTCGTGCTCTGGGGGCTGCAGGGTGCCTGAGACCAAGTTCATCTAGGTTGGGGGTAGCTGAGAGGTTCTCCTTCAAGCTGCAGTTTGGGTTCATGCCTGTTTTCCCATGACAGTTCAGGATCAGAAGAGGATACCTGCTGAGTCACATTTGCTAATATGACATGGCCAAGGTTACAGCCAACTTCACCTACTCAACTGTATTGCAAAATCACATAGCAGAGGGAAGAAGTGAAGAGTTGGGAACCAAAATCCCATCTACCACACTTTCCTAATAATCGGAGGATTTTATCCAGAATTCTCTGAAAATACTAAATTTTAGATTCATACATTGGTACTGGCTGCATTAAACTAACCCTCCCTAATACCCTTTAATATTAACTATAGAGAACACAATTTAACCCACTTAAAATAAAAATAATAACTTTGCATATGGAATATTATAATTTCATCTTACTGAAAATTGTTGATTTATAAAAATTGCCAGACCTATTGATTTTATTAAAGTAATCTTGACCTACAAAATGAAAGACAATTTAATACCTAGACCATAAACAAATGGCTTTAGAGACTAGCAAGGCAACATAAATCTGTGAAGCAACTTGTCATAAAGAACTCCAAGTGGAGAGAATTGTGGTCAAATTGACAATATATGGAATATACAAGACACTCAAATGTAGTGTTTATATTGATCATTCCAAATAAGATACCATTCATTTGTGGTACCTGACTACACACATAAATAATTATTTAAATTTCCATTATCTAAAAGGAACGAAAAAATGACTACTAAATTTTATTTTTACTGTACTCCAAAATAATACATATAAGGCATTTTTATCCGACATATTAAAAAAAATTACTACTCTACCATTTGGTCATAAAGTGTTTTTATGAATTTCAGATTGAAGAGGTTCCAGGAGAGTTCACCCAGGATGATTTAGCAGAAGACGATGTCATGTTACTAGATGCTTGGGAACAGGTAAAATTATATTTTGTTCATAACAAAAGAGTGTACTTATAGTTAGGAGCTGATAAAACCTGCTTTGAGAAGTGACAAGTCTAGTAATAAATGGGCCTATGGCTTTAAAAGAGACACAACACATTTTGGCAAACAATAAAACTGATATATGTGGCAAGTTGATATCTTAATGTAGAAATAATTCCAAGGCTATCATCTTTGGTTGTATAGTTCTAGGTAAAAGAAAAAAAAAAGGAAAAAAAGCAGAGAGAGAAAAACTTCTATTTTTCATTTCTTTGTAGAATTCATGTACTCTTAACTTATTCATCCATTCATTTAATTAATAAATACATTGGTGAATACTGTAAATGGGGGGTGTAACAGGGGAAAATGCTGTGTGAGAGACTGAAATATTCAGAATTTCTCTTAAAATTTGACAAGAAGTCATAGGAATCCCCTCCCCTGGGAAAGAAGCAGACACAGAATAGTTTTCAATCTAGAAAGAAAAGTATGTCACTGTATATATATCTTTCTTTTTGAGAAAAGTAATGATCATTTGATGTGGCATCTGTCGTTTATATTGTTTTTAACCTCTCTGTAAACTAACAATAGTGAAAAGGAAAAGTAAATATATTAGAAACTAAATGATATAGAACAATTGTGAATTTGGTCTTCTCTTAGAGTCAAACAAAGAAATTGTTACTTTTAGGTCTGCTCTTAATTGCTAAGTCTTTCAGTTATATTACACCTTCGCTTCTTGTTAACTAGACTGACTGTGGTGGCGATCACTTTGCAATATATACAAATATCTAATCATTATATTGTATACCTGAAACTAACATAATGTTATATGTCAATTATACCTTGTACTTTTTATTTACATACCATGCTGTCAAGATTTGTTCTATGCCCTCCAAGCAAATATTCCAGCACCTTCAGTTTGAATTAGAACACAATCAAAACTAATTTGACCAAATTTCTCTGCCAACAAGTGATTTTTAAAGTGATTTAAATATAAAGTAATTGAGAGAGAATTTTTCAGCATTGAAGTACCAACCTATACATTTAACAAGGAGAAGGATACATACAGAATGTATAATTATATCAGTTTAAAAGAAAACCTCCATATTTAAATGCTAAACATTGTAATATTTTTACCAGTGTTATAAGACACAATACTGTAAGAGAACACTAGGCTTTAGTCAGGGGTTTGCAAAGAGAGTCTGGGATGCCCACAAACAAGCTGAATGTGCCCCCTCCAGTATAATAATATGGAAATAATGATTGCCTTACACACTCCATAGGGGTGGGTGAAAAAAAGTGAATAAATTGTTTTTGAGAAAGTTCACTTTGTAAACTAGAAAACACTATATATACATAAACTATCAGAACATAAAATCGAGTCAAATTTGTCTGTATGTAAGTTTAGGTATTTCTAATAAGTGCAAACATTGGAAAAGTGGTTGAACGTCTCTCTTCTGTCTCTACATTTCTAACTTCTGAGGTTGTTGTGAAGACTAAATTAGCGATGTGTGTAGAACACTTTGCATTGAGTCAACACTCCCCAAACAGTACATACTATTATCATTTCATTTTTCAGATTTTTATTTGGATTGGCAAAGATGCCAATGAAGTTGAGAAGTCAGAATCTCTGAAGTCTGGTAAGCTAGATATCAATTATTCTGAAAAATTTAAATCCGCTTACATTTCACATAGAAATAGTAAAACCTCCATAATTGTGATAACCTAGATTTTTTAAAATTCCTTTTAAGTACTGCTGTTTTTTCTGGCACAATTTTTTGTTATTGAAAAAACATTAGTATAATTATGCCATAAGGATAATTTCATACAGTTTGGAATTTTTTCAGGCAATAATGAAACTCTCATGGCACATTCCACAGTAGATGAGAGAAATCTATAAGGAATTAGTCATAAGAAGCAGCAGTTATCTACTTGGGGCAAGGGAAATTTAATTTATTACTTTTATTGGAAAAGTTTTCATTCTATCATTAAATGAAAACTAACTGAATTTATGTGTCTTTATACCTCTTTTTAGCCAAAATGTACCTTGAGACAGATCCTTCTGGAAGAGACAAGAGGACACCAATTATTATCATAAAACAAGGCTATGAGCCACCCACATTCACAGGATGGTTCCTGGGATGGGATTCCAGCAAGTGGTAAACTGATTTTTGTAGGAAATAACAAACCAACAAACATTATGGAGCTGTTATGGAGGCAACAAAAGGAGTTTTATTTGTATATGTTTGACTTCAGAAAATTAACCTCAGCCATATGACTATTTTTCAATGCCTAGTCTTGGTTCGAAATCTTTTAAACAGGAATTTTCTTGTATTAATGCTTTAGAATAACCTAGACTCTTGTTGTGGACCATTATTAGCTCTGCTGGAAACTGATTTAAATCCTTTTCTATGACTTTTTTTTTAAAGGTGAAAAGCTATTCACAAAGTAGGGGACTTAGAATATTGTATAATTTAGGAGCCAGTAGCCAAATTTGTTCTATATATATGCCAGAGAAGAAAGCTGTGATGCCTTTGAGATTATTTTCCTTTCTGTGTATTGCGTTCAGAAGAGGTGTATGTTTGCGGTAATGTTAAGAAGGCTTTCAAAGTTTGTTGTTTTCCTTCTTTAGCCAATGTGACTTTGATACCATTAACTCCAAGGTGTCATTTTCTAAGAGAAACTTTACTTTTTTTGTTTTTAAAAGCCTCTGGAAAAAAAAAAAAAAAAAAAAGCTTTTACACTAATGATGCCTTTCATCATTAAAATACATCTCTTTTTGAAATACTTTTTTGTTATGACATTTTATTCAAATGTGATATGTGATTTAATTGCTCGATTAATTTTAAGATTAAATCCTTTCATACATAAGTAAATATGAATTTAACAGTTCTTAATTCATCCTCATTAAGTACATTAGGTAGTAGTCAAAATTAGACAACTTTTTCATGGTTACATAATTACTAAAGATTTTAAATATCATATAGTGCATATGAAACCTGAGCCCTTTTAAAAGATAAACAGAGGTATGTTAAAAGTTCTAGAATTTTATTTAGCCAAAAATCAACTGGAATCAGGCAGTGACAAACCAGAAGTAGCTAGGAGCATTCCACCAGCAAGAATTCGAGGAGAGACTTATAGATAAAGCAGAAAACCAAGCAAGGAAATTATTGATTGGCTCTAGCTTAAAGCCTAGTTGACTATTTGTGACGGGTTGTCCTTAGGTTTCAATTTTGTCACCTTGAAACGTTTATGGGCTTAGATTTTAGTCTGCTTATGTAGGCCCCTATGGCATTAGAGCCACCTCAGTCAATGGCCTCCTCATTTAATTAATTTTATAACCCCCACAAAACAGGAGTTGGGGCAGAATAGGGAATGTCAGTAAAGTAGAAATCAGGTCTGGCAGTAGGTTGGGGGGTGGCTGGTTGGGGAGGGGAAATAATACTTCTGAGGAAAGAGGAATCATGGAGGAAGCAATCCGAGGAATTCTTACCCTGTCTCTGGGGAAATAAAAGGCATGTGTGTCTTAGGTTAGGTCCTGGCATGGGTAAGTGGGCCCCGTTCCATTATGGCCTGAGGTGGACGGTGGTGTGGGGACCTGTGGCCTGTGTGGGTGGTAAGGCAACAATGAGAAGTTTCTCTTTCCAGGGCTGTTCATTCGGTAAATAGTTAATTGGCATCTATTTGACAACAGGTGCTATTCTAGGCACTTTGGATTCAACGTGAATAAAACAGACAAAATCCCAGTTGTCATAATGTTTATCTTCCAGAAAAGAGGCTAACAAAAACAATATCAATAAATACATATATTAAAAAATATTAGAAGTTAAGTTGTATAGAGGGAAAAATATAGGGAAAGAGGACAGAAAATCCTAGGCGAAGAGTGAGGCGAAGTACAATTTTAATGGGGTGGTTAGGAAAGACCTTGTTCAGTAGGTAGTATTTGGAGAATTGACAAGGGGAGGGAGTGAACCTTGTGATTACACCCAGGCAGAAAGAATACCAAGTACAATGCCCTGGAGGTGGGAGCATGCGTGACATAATGGGGCTAAAGTCTAAAGAAACAGGGAAATTCTTTAGGATTTTCTCCTACTGTCATTACTGGACTTAAAAAAAAAAAAAAAAAAAAATCAAGCAGAACTGAACTGCTATTTTAAGCCTGAGCTGTGAAAAGGTTGCTTTCCCAAATCCCAAACCCAATTACTTAGAGGTAGTGATGGTGACACCTGAGAGATAGCTGCATCATCAGCACAAGCAATATGGGGAGGACATATCTATGGAGCAGCATTGCCCCACCAAAACGTGAGGCGTCACCAAAATTATTCACTATATCAAGAAGACTTAGGTGCCCTACGTCTAGTAAACTGAAGGGAAGCTGATGGAGAGAAGGGATAAATAAGATTTGAAAAAGTTTCCTATAAAGGGGAGTTGCTGTTTAATTTCACACCCAAAGCTGATATGGCTTAAAGAAACATTTTCAATGCATGTAAAATCAGCATGGTGGGGAGGGAAACTGGTCCACTTCCTGAAAGATGCACATTTGGTAGATTATAGAAGGGCCATTGTTCTATGGCATTGCATAGTCTTAAACTCAAATTATATGTAAACATAGAAATTAGTCTTTTGAAATGTGATTTCATACAGCCAATTAGCAAAAATAAGTTTCATAATTTTCTATTTTTTGGATGAAGCTAATGCTTATTAATTTTTAATATAATATATTAAATTTCTTTCATCTCTTTGATTTTCTTCAAAGACTTTTGAAGTCAAAAAAACAAAACAAATATATTGAGTCTTCAGCTACTAGAGCTTTATAGACATTTTCTTGCTTCAAATATATAACACTCACTTTTGAGTGAAATTTATGACTAGAAAACATGTAGAAGAAAGTAGTGTATCCAGGAAAACTAAAAGCTTATCAGAAATAAGTATTCTGGTCAGAAGTAGCACATCTCAGGAATTTCAAATAAGCAATCAGATTATGGTATTAACTTTGAACAAAAGACCAGAAAACAAGGAACCAGTGTAAGCGTATTTTATTGTCTTAGCTATTATTTGCATGTTTTGTTTTGCAGCACTGTTAGAGAACTGGCTTCAAAATAACATATTTTAGATAGGGTACTCAGAAGGATAAAATTCTAGTTAAAATAAAGAAACATGTTTGTCTTTTAAGGGAACTTAAAATATACACTAAGAGAGAAAATATTCTGAGTCATAAAACCAATTTCAACAAATTTGAAGTATTGAAATCATACCACTATGTTCTCTAACCACAATGAATTAAACTAGCAATCAATAAAAGATATGTGGCTAATCATCAAAATATTTGGATAAACAAATTACAAGGGAAATTAGAAAATATTTTCATTTTAATGAAAATTTAACAACACAACTTACCAAAATGTGTGGGATACAGCTATCTCAGTGCTTAGACAGAAATTTATAGCATTAAATTCTAACATGGATAAAGAAGTCTCAATGATCAAAGCTTCTATCCTAAACCAAAAGAAATTTAAACCCATAGAAAGAAGAGACAGGGAAATGACTAATAGAGACTAATACAGAAAAAGGAAGAAAACAAATTGCGAATATCAGGAAAAAAATATGGGTATCACTACAGAACCTATGGGCACTAAAAAGTTACTAAACAGTTTTATGCTTATAAATTTGACATTGATGGAAGGGGCAAATTCCTTGAGAGAGAAACTATTAAAACTCGCTCAGAGAGAAACAGATAAACCTATGTAGAAATATACACACAGATTAAAGAAATTGAATTCATAGTTAAAGGCCTTCTGAAAGAAATTGAGCAACCTAAGAATAAAATGAACATTCCTCCATCTTAGAAGGGGTATCTACTAAAAATGTAGTTTACATTATATTTCAGAGCAGCGGTAGACCAAATTTTTCCCACTAAGATCTGGAACAAAATATTTGTTCTATTCCATATTTTGCTGAAGGTACTAGCCAGTCAATTGAGGCAGGGTTTCTCAACCTTGGCCCTACTGACATTCTGAAAATTCTCTGTTTTGGGAGCTGTCCTATGCATTACAGCATTAGTTGCATTTCTGGCCTCTGCTCACCAGATGTCAGTAGCACCCTTCTCTGCCCATCCCCACATCCAGTGGAAACAATCAAAAATATCTCCAGACTTTTCAAATGCCCTTAGGGGGAGAGGGAAGCAAAACTGCCTCCAGTGGAGAACCACTTTCATAAGGTATGAGAAAGAATGAAAAGGCCCAAAGATTGGAAAGGAAGAAATACTCTTAGTGAAAGTGATTTGGTCATTAATAGTTTTTAAATGCTCCCAGGTAATTATAATATGCAGCAAGGCTAGAGGCCTCCTGGAACCTGTTGCAAATCAAATGCAGCTCTCTCCAGTGCTCAGCTCTGCTTCACCAGCCAGGGAGCATCCCTCGTTCCATTGCACTTTGCTTTACTGAGCTTCACAGGGGTTGCATTACTTGCAAACTGAAGGCAAAACCCTCCACCAGCAAAAAATTGCAACTGGCTTTATTGTGACACCCTATAATTCCAGTGGTCTGTACTGGAACTTGAAATATCTCCCAGGTATGTTTGTTTTCGGGTTGACCCTTGAACAATGTGGGAATTAGGGGCACTGAACTCACCCTTACCACACCCACAGCCCTCTACCATATGTATTTTCTATACAAGGTGGGAAACTCTGGTCAGGAATGTGAAAACATTGTTTTCCATCCATGGTTGGTTGAATCTGTGGACATGAAACCCATGGATAGTAAAAGCCGATTATATTTATTGAAAAAAAATCGCATATAATGGACCCATGCAGTTCAAATCCATGTTTAAGCATCAACTATATTTTCATATGCAGGTACAAGCAAAAACTATATTTATTTTTCAAACACAGTATTTGATAACTGGCAAAACATCCTTTTGACTTAAACGTCTTGTCCATGTCTTACCCTTATTTGAGGCAATGAATACTTTTAAAAAATCTACGTGTCAACAGCATAAGATTTACTTTCTGTTTACTCTAGAAATAGATTTTTATTTTAAAGCATTAAGGATGGAAGTTATCTATTTGTATATCTCTTCAAGTTCTTCATAACAGTGTTCTATCTGATTAAAACAAAAATTAAGAAATGTAAAAAATACTTTCAGAGATGTGTACATACAAACAACACACTAGAGGGCACCCTTTGTTCACATTAATGAAGAAAATCTTTGCCAATTCCTGAAAAACACTGAGGAAAACAGTCATATTTAATTTTATTTCCAGTTGAAAAAGAGTAATGTTTCTAAAGAGGTCAACTGTGGCTGTGTTTCTAGTCTGGAAGTATTTTATACTGTTTCCCAATTTCAAGGTTCAATAGAGTGCAATCATATTGATTTTATAACATATTTACTACATGCCAGGCTATCCCGACATCATGTATATACGTGTGTGTGTGTGTGTCCTGTTGTATATCCAAGTGCTGACAATACAGCAGAGAGCAAATAATTAAGGGTGCCCTGCCTTCACGGAGCTATAGTCTATTGAGTAGAGACAGAAAAGAAGCAAATACTCAAATATATATTCTACCATATAGCAATAAGTGTTGTAAAGAAAAATAAGGTAAAAGAGGAATTGTGAGAAAAAGGATTCTATTTTAGATAAAGTGAATAGGGAAAGCCTCTCCATGGTGACGTTTATTTTAGACAGAGACACGAAGTAAGTAAGAAAATGAGTCTGTGATGGTTAGTTGTATGTGTAACCTTGACTAGACCATAGGATGCCCAGATAGCTGGTTAAACATTATTTCTGGGTGTGCCTGTGGAGGCATTTCTCAAAGAAATTAGCATTCAAATTGGTGGACTGAGTAAAGCAGATGGCCTTCTTCAATATGGGCTAGCATCATCCAACGTGCTGAGAGGGCCTGACTAGAACAAACAGGTAGAGGAGGGTTAAATTAATGCTCTCTGCCTCGCCACTTGAGCTTAAATATCCGTCATCTCCTGCCCTTGGACTGTGACTTACACCACCAGTTTTCCTGGGTCTCCAGCTTGAAGATACATATCATGGGACTTAACTGTCATAATCATATGGCCAATTTTTTGTAAGAAATCTCATTTTATACACATATCCTATTAGTTTTGTTCTTCTGAAGAACCATGGCTAACACAGAGCCCTGGACGTCCCTCTGGGTGTGGACCAGCAGAGCCCTTCACATAGAGGAATCAGAAGCTGTTTGGCTTTTTCAAGGAACTGTGAGGATCCAGTGTGGCTAGGGTGGATTGAGAGAGATGGAGAAACATGAGAGCTGAGGTCATAAAGGTAGTAGAGCCTTAGATCATATAGAACTTGTGGAATTTTTATTTTCCCTCTGGGTGAAATATGGTCGAATGACATGATTTGTCTCATGTTTTGAAAGGATCACTCTGGCTGCCGAGTTAAGAGACTGCAGGAATGCAAGCCTGGAAGGAGGGGCCAGTTAGGAGGCTTTTAGTACAATCCAGATAGAGTTGGTGGTGGTGGTGGTGAAGAAGGACTGGATTTTAATAAATTCTGAATATGAAGCCAATAGGAGGATAATGGATTTGGTATAGAGTGTGAGAATATGAGAGAAATCCAGTATCAGAGGAGTTGCCGTTTCCTGAGCCAGGAAACACTGTGGGAGGAGAAGGTTTGACAGGGGAAACAGGAATTGATCGTGTTCACTTTTGATATGCTTATCCTGTTAGACAGTTAATTGCATTGTTGAGTAGGCTGTTCAAGTTCAATAGAGATTCATGGCCTGGGACGTGTATTTGCTATGAGTCGCCGTATTTATTTAAGGACATAGGAGTGAATGTGATGAATAGATAAAGAATGCATCTGAGAGGACAGCAGTCCTGGGACGTTCCCTCATGTAGAGGTGCAAGAGGCGAGGAGGAACAGCAAAGAGGATGAGAAAAAGATCCCAGTGAGGCACGAAGAAAACTTAGGGTGTCCATGAAAGAATGCTTTGCTGAGGTTGTTGACCTTCTTCAGTTATAAACGTGAATTTTAAGGAAACAACAACCTATGCCTTTCTGATAATTTCCTAATATAACCAAATATTCTCGTGAATGTTCTAGTGATTGCTTATGGGGTATTTGGCACCGAACAGTGCATTCCTAAAGCAGTGATTTTCAACCAGAGCAGATTTTGCTCCCCAGGGGACATTTGGGAACAGTGTCTGGTGACATTTTTGGTTGTCACAATTGAGGATATCTAGTGCTACTGGTATTTGATGGGTAGAACCCCGGAATTCCATTAAGCCTCTTACGGTGCTCGGGATGGCCCCTCACAATACAGGATTTTCTAATACAGAGTGTCAATAGTGCCAAGGCTGAGAATTTCTAATGGAGAGTAACCACATTTCAAGATGGAAATAAAGCAGTGTTACCACAGAGAAATTTTAAGGAAAGAAACTAACATGAGATAATACATGATAGAACAGCTTTTTCATTTTTTGTTTTTTACATGTTTCACACACAGGACCAAATATCTCTGAATTAAATTTGCCATATTCTCATCATCATGAAATAGAAACCCTATACCCAAGACCTAATTATTTAACAGATACAAAATATATAGTTATAAATATGTGTATAAGGTAATAATTTAAAAATTTTTAAACACTACAATTTTGGTATTCTGTTTAAAATGTCGAATTATACTATTATATTCATATCCTATAATTTTTTGCTGCTATAACAAATTATCCCACATTTAGTGGCTAAAAGCAAGATAAACATTGCCTTTCAGTTCTGGAGCTCAGAATTCTAAAATGGATCAACAGGGTTATGTTGCTTCTGGAATTTCTAGGGGCAGAATTCCTTCCCAGCTTCTAGTGCCTCCTGCACTCTTTGGCTTGGGGCCACTTCTTCCGTCTTAAAGCTAGCAGTGTAGCATCTTCAAAAATCTCTCTCTCCCTCCCTATGTGACCTCTGCTATATGACCATCAGTAACATCTCCTTCTCTGACTGACCTTCCTGCCTCCCTTGTTCACTTATCAGGACCCTTGTCTTGTAATTACATTGGGCCCTCCTGGATAATCCAAAATAATCTCCCTATCTCAAGATACTTAATTTAATCACAGCTATAAAGTCTCTATGACATATAAGGTAATATATTCACAGGCTCCAGAAAGGATGTGGTCAGGGGCTATTCTACTTACCACACTGGGTAAAAAGGTATACAATGAAACAAGTATTCTAGTCAGTTGTCATATTAGGTAAAAGCTGACAACCTGAGAAGCTCTTCTCTTTCCCACTCTCTTCTATCAATTCCAACTTTAACCTAGACACTCATTTCTAAAATAGAAAATAAAAATCGTAACTGGGAAAAAAATCTAGTCCGTATTTTATCTCTTTCCTAAACCTTGTAAAGTTGCTGTTCTTGTTCCAACCTGACAATCTTATAAACAGGCAAAAAGAAATCTCTGATACTGGGCTCACATAAGGCAGCTGCTGTCTATGCGATTATAATAACTCTACTTAAAAGACTAAAGTGTAAGTAGAACTGTCATGGAGACTAGGGAGCCGGTAGGCTATTGCATTTGAGTTGAAGCAAAAACAAAATATTTTGAGCTAAAGATCAATAAGATAATTTTGAGCTTTGGTTTTTGAGAGTGGCATTTTTCTATTCTCAGTCACAGGATATCTGTGAATTTATGCATTTGAAGCTTCAGTAAGGACATTGCTTGAATAATGTTCTCAGTGAGTCATCAGTGAGGGTAGGCAACAGACTTCTAATGGTGCATAAAATTCAACCCAGGTTTAAATGAGAAGCAGCATTATTTGAGATTTTGACTTCTGAATATAAAAGTACTTCTAAAAAGGTCATATTTTTATAAGGTCAAGTATTATTTTACATGAACTTTTATTGAGGGCACCAGAGAGAACACCTTTTTTTTCTAAACTTTGAATCTTCTCATTTCAGTCTGCATTTTATTGTTATAATATTTCTGGCCCCAGAGGTCATCAGTGACTGAAAGCAGATAATTTTTATAATGCCTAACTATCCCTGTGGAATCCACATAACCCCTTCCTAATGTTCCATGATGATATTTCTTAAGAGAAGAGTTCAGTGCCCAATGTGGTGTATTTCTCAAGGAATTTCATAACTGATACAGAGGAGCAAATCATTCCATATTTCAGCACGCAAACTAGCACAAGCTTAGAAGAATATATAGGCAATAATAGTCACAGAATATGATTTCCCAATTTTAATGAAAAAAGAGTCAATAGCAAAAATCATAGAAATTATGCTCTATTTCCTAATAAGGATTACAGAAACCCTGTAGTTTGTTAAAATATTCTATGATCCTAAAATTTCCAGCTCTTGAGTTTTTTTTAAAAGTACTTTGTACTTTTTGGCTTTAAAGATGATTATTAAGTAAGCCCAAAAAGGAAAGGGTGTGATTTTATTCAATTTCATAAGCATGGTTTTCCACCCCCAGAAAGTAACCTAGTGGGTCCTGGCAGAACCAGATCCCCTCCTGGGCATTGCATGATGACACCCAGTAGCCAAAAATAAGGAACAGATTGCTGATGTGGTTGGACTTCCCTTGCTTGTCTGGTGGATTACAATAACAGTGTGATGCTAAAGAACACTGTATGGTGTCTCGATAGGTGTTTTAATTTAAAGACCTTGGAAAGAATCCTGGCCCCATCATTACTCCACTGGCTATATTAAGTACATCACATAATTACTTTTCAATTTCAACTTCTCTGGTAGTTAAGCATGCATTTGCCTACCCACTCACCTTACGATCCACGTATTAGATGGCCTTTACTTATTGTGAGCACTGGGAAGAAACCTTAACATAGCTGCTGGGAGTCAGCAGGAGGTCGTGGATCTGCTGTCTCAGGTTAAGCCGAATGAGGAGAGGAGGAGGATGTTACCGAGAGCGTGGTACAGTCTCAGAACATACAGAATATAGACAGGAAGACCTTCTGAACAAAACCAAAATAAACAGATATGTCAAAAAGTAGATATACTGAGGAAGGAAGTTGTAAAACTAATAGTTCAACTGCTCATGGAAACCTTGGGGGAAAAGGAAGGGATATTGAGGAAAGCTCAAGGATTGAGTAGACTAAATAGAACAATGAGGGTGGAATATTGATGAAGAAAACCGAAAGCTAGAAAATACTAGTCTGAAGTACTTTCTGCTCACTGAGGTTTGTTATATGTACAGAGAATGAAAAGAATGCCTATACAGAAAGTAGAGGAAATTCTTTCTTTTCAAAGGAATTTTTTTAGAAGGAAATCTTTTGGAAGGAAAAATAAACATCTCTTATTAGAATATTATTAACCATTTTGTATATTCACTCATCTTTTTCATTTACTACATGTAGTCTCCCACCATCAAACACATCAGTAAGCAATTTCAATTTTATTGAACATTTCAGAAAATAGAATGTAGAAGTGCTCTCTCTAATGCTGAAAAAAAAAAAAAAAAAAACTGTAACTTGAAGGACAAAAGACAATTAAAAACACAGAATGTAATACAATTAAAAAATATTTTTGTTGATTAGTGACTTGGTGCTGATAAATCGTCTGAATATTCCAAAGATATGAAATCTAGATTGAAAAGATATAATCTTGTCTTTGGGAGCTAAAAATATTGTTTCTAAATATGCATGTTAATTCGCCCAAAGTGATGTCAAAAAAAAAATAGAAAGCAAAGAAGGAACAAATTATATTAATGTGATGTCTGTATCTGCTAATTGTTCTCTATTATTCATTCTTTCCTTTTTCTTTTTAGCACTGAAATAGAAACCTGCCTATGGGACCTAGTAGGTCACATTCTCTGTGTCTCTGGTAGCAAAGTATGGTCATCTGACTAAATTTTGCCAATGACATGTGAGCAAAAGATCTTTGATTTAGAAGGGCAGATTTCTAGTCACTTCTTTTAAAAAAAGCTCTTTGTCTTTCACTTTTCTATTCTCTTCTCTGCTTGCTCGCTAGGAAATGATGAGAGCTTGAATAGCCACCTTGGGCTCAGAGATGGAAGCCACATGTAGCTGTTGACAGAACTTCTGTACCATGACTAAATCTGCTTCTTTCAAGACTGATAGATAAAAAGAAAGAATTTTCTATGTTATTTGAGCCACTCTATTTTGGAGTTTCTTTCTAGAGTAGTTCAGCCTGTACCCTAATTAATATAAAAACTGGTATCAGAAGTGGAGCTTTTCATAAAAACATTCTAACATATGTGACCCTGATTTAATGGTAGATTTGCTAACTGAGTAAATAGATATTTCCGGTTGGGGAGCTAATATTCCTTTTTTATGGTAAAACAGTAAATAAAACTGTTTGAAGTGGTAAGTAAGAAGGCAGATCATACACCTACCAAGCCTATACCTCCAAGAAAAAGATTTAGGAAAATTCAGAATATTAATGTGTATTGACTGTTCCTGGCAGCTTTTGGCAATGTACTATTAGAAATGAAGTCAGGCAAAAATTAATCAGTTTAAAACAGAGATGAAAGGGGATATAATTCTGCTCTATTCTCAGCAGGTGGCCTTTAATCTAAAGTGACTAGGGGATTAGTAACTTGGAAAAGCCAACTGTTTCTGTAAATAAAACAATAGAAGATAAAGTTGTCATTGGGTACATTGCTCAAGAGTCTACCCTTAAAAGTTCTCAATCAGGAATGTGAGTCAATCCAAAATCAGATTAAGGGTGCTGTTTTCCCACTGGATGTAGCTGTTCTTAATTCAAAGGAGAGAGAACTGATAGCATTGTCAGGCTTATATCCAGATAAAGCCTTTGGCTGCAGTTTCTTGCATATGCAACTACCAGGATCCAAGAGACAGGAGAGTCAGCTATGTTTTTGAGCAAATCATATTGCTAAAGGACTTGCAAGTCTAGTCTACAAATATTTGTGATTGTTTCACCACAAAGCGCTTCCTGAGATCTTAACTGCAACAGCAGAGAGTTGACAATTGTGCTGTATTCGGCTCAAAACCTAGAACTCCTTATTCCTCATCCCATATAAAGTGGAAAAGAAAGGATGCTTTCTAACATTCATAGTAGATGTGTCCCAGGGGATAATGGAGGGAGCGGCAATGAAATTATCTACTAGTTTATAGGCCATACAGTCAGAAGATAGCCACATCAGGACTCAAGGAAAGAACTTTGCATCACATAAAGATTCTAGATTTTGAGCTAAATTCATCCTTGAAAAGGGGTATATCCTTCATGTGAGATGGAAAAAAAAAAGCAATAAATAATTGAGTTACCATAAAAATGTGTTGTGGTAGAAGCTGCTAAGTGCCCCTGAGTATTATTTAATTCCTTCTAATCATAGAACCCACCAAAATTTCAGTACACAAGCGGTTGTCCAGATAGAAATGAAATTTCTCAGCCTCACTTGGAGCTGATTGTGGCTACAATGTCAATATTGACATTTACCTTGTAAGATATTTACCTAAAAAGGAATCTTCTTGCTACAACAGTAGCTTAACCTGTATCCTAATAAAGACAGCACTTTTGCATTCAACAAGAATGACATGGAAAGGCATTTAACTCTTTTTAGGAAATAATAATAGAGTGTAAAATAATAATGTATATATTTATAAGTATCTTATGAGGTAAGCTTATTATTATACTTGTTTAAGGCTAGCAAGAAGGAAATGTTTAAGGAGTACTTTTTCACAAAATTAATGAAGATCAAGGCTTGAGGGTCAATGCAAATTGTATTTGACTATGTTTCTGTAGTTTAGCTGCTGGCTTTTTTCATCTTCAATTTCTAACCATGTAGTAAGACCTCAGGTAATATTTATTAAATGGCAGTCTCAAAAATGAGATAGGTGGCATGATAATAAGGTAGAATGTCGTGAGAGTCTAAAATGTTTTTCAGTTCTATGGCAGAGATTTTTAACCTGTCCCATAAAAGGAGAGAGAATAAAACACAGCTGTATAATTTCTGAATGTATCACAGTAAAAATATATGCACTCTGTAGGCATAAAAGAAAAACATGGTACAATTTACTGTGAAAATTTAAGACATACATAGCAGTAAAAGCAGATGACAAACTTAAAAATGAACGTGTGATATATGCAGTCAATGTTATAGCTACATGAATACTAATTTCTTTTATTGAAAATAAACTCTTGCAAGTCAACACAGTCAATAACCCAATAAAAAAATAGCCAAAGAACATGAAAAGACAGTACACATAAAGGAATAAAAGTGACCAATAAATATTAAAAGATGTTCTGCGATACTCATAATTTAATAAATTCAAAATAAATCAGAAGAATCACATTTTTATATATCTACCAAATTGGCAAATGTTAAAATATCAAAATGTTACTAGTCTTCAGAGTATAGAAAAACAGTTTCACAAATGTACTACAAATGAGTGTTTAAATTAGTCAAAACTTTTTGATCCCTAGCAAAATATTATTTTGGTAAAGAAAAAAATATATACCTGAAACATTATATATTTATTAAATATGCACTATTCTAAAATCAAAGACATTAGATTTGGTAGCTGTATAAGGGAAGACAAAGGGATGTATGTGTTTCCAAGCCAACTAATATGTTGACATCCCTTCAAACTGATATTTAATCAGAGGCAAGAAAGATGGAGGATCCAGATCAACTATTAGCAGAGGTCGGTCTCATTTCTCCTTTCTGATCTCAAAAGCACATACTCTCTTCAGTCAATCAAGTTCGGCAATTACCTTAGAGAACCATTTAGAGAGCATCTATGTTTATTCAGTCATAATTCTTGGTATTCTCATCCCCTATCTCAAGCAGCTTATCAAATAATTTTTCCCAACAACCCTGGTAAAGAGAATTGCCTTCACATAATATTTTTAGTAATGTTTGGTCTTCAGCAATGGTTAGGAACTCACTATGGATTTAAATATGAAATGTTTGTCTGCCTGGCTTGTCATTCAGTCATGCAGAAGTTTTCATACCAATCATTTTCCAAAGTTATACACTGTAGATATACATTGTTTAGAGAAGGCGGCCCTTCTGCTAGGGGGAGAAAAAAAAGTTGAGATGTAGTCTGAATTAAAAAGGAAAAACCTGATATTTATTTTAAGCCTAATGCATTCTAACTGAGTTTTAATCTAAGAGCCTGTATATGCCCAGCATATGTAGAATGACCATTTATTCCAGTTTGCTGTTGTCCCTGGGTAAGACAAAAAACCTGAGAAAGAGGGAAAAAACGTCTTATAAATGTACGTTACAAAGAAGGACATAAGAAAGACTATTAAACATGTGAAAAATGGTTCCACCTGAATATTCATTAAGGAATGGCTAAAATCATGCAACACCAAATAAAAATACTGGTGGGATGTGGTGAATCTGGAATTCTCATCTATTCTTGGTAAAACTATGAACTGATACATTGATTTGAAAAACTTTCACTTTCTATTAAAATGAACGTGTAGGGTATGTGTGTATACCCTATGACCCAGAAATTCCACTCCATGGTATGCACCCAACAGAAATGCAAACAAATGTACACCAAGAGATATATTGAAATTTTAAATGATAAATTTCTTTTTTGTGTTGGCAAAGAAATGAAGATACTGATGAGCAATTTCCTTGTATAATGCAATCAGTGGAAGACAAACAAGAGGTATTATTATTTTCCATTATGCTTTTCAACTTGTGTTTCCCTTTTTCATATTGATGTGAAAACCAGCCTACTGTTATTTGACAATATCAGTCCCCTACTAAGATGTCATTTTCAGTATGTAATTGACTATATTTGCATGTACTTTATCAAGCCTCCTCTTCCGAATGATTTCTAATATATTTTTCTCCTAATCAAGAGTAAGAATTCAGCAGTCATAATATTTTCTGTTACCTGTGAAAAATGGATCTTTTAACTTAATATTACAAAGTCCATCTTATTTAGGGGAATTATTTTTAATGTTACTATAATAAAAGTGACACCTTTATTTAAAATGCTTAATCGTAAAATGCTTTTCAATTACTTCTGCACTGCTTGTAAACATTACTGAACTAAATTCTTGTTCCTGAAAATTTACAGACTCAGTCTAAGGCTTTAATAATTAATTAAGATTAATATTTATGTTATCCAAATCATTCTGGCTAATGCCAACTCCTAGGTAAACAAGTAAACAAGAACAAGCTAACTTTTGTTTTTCTAATTATCTGATATTGGCATTAGCTTGTGCTAGATCTATAGCTGGAATATATTTTTTCAGATCTTTCCTCCCAGGGGACTTATGAGAAGAAAAGGAGTGAGAAGGGAGTGAGATGGCCCTTGACTCCTTAGAATGTTCAGAGGAGGAGATGCATGTGAATGAGTTTTTGGTGGAGCATCTACCCATCAAAGATACTATGGAGGTGGAAATTTCTCCTGACTCATTTGCTTTCCAAGAACTGGAAAAAGCAGCTGAGTATGGAATTGTCAGTATCACAATACCTTCTGAAAAACATTTTAAGTTTTCGGTGTGCATAGTGGAGCTCATTGCCGATAGAGTTCAGAGGATAAGATGAAACAAAGAAGGGAGGCAACTGAAGTAAGGTTGATTGTCTCCATCATTTTAGAGGGGTCAGGTGCTTGGAAAGTAACTATAATGAAAAGTGATGCCGAGACTCACTTATCTGATATCTCTCTAGCTCAGTGCTGCTCCCTGCCTTTTGCCTGTGGGAAGGACGGTGGTGGTATTTATATCTATCTATCCTTCCATTTCTTTTAGATAGATTGTCTCAGGGGAACTGATAGAATATGATAAATAAAAATTGTAATTGCTACAGAATGTAACATGTTCTGGGTGGAGCTGCTGTATTTTATAATTCAATGAGTTTAACATAGGCAATGACACTGCTGCATATGCTTTTTCAGAGCACATTTGATCACACATTTGTCTATGGATTGAATCTACTCTATGGATGGTAAACAACGGGAAGGTAAATGAAGACTTGGCTGTATTTAAACATCACCTTTAAAAATCAGAAGCATAATGGCACTGTGATAAATGCCATGGACTGCCCCTTGTAAAATATATAGTCCCTCACTTTACACAGAGTTTTCTATATGCAGTATTGGAGTTTCTAGATATGTAGATTGCTGCATGTAAGTATTTGATGCTCACAATAGCCCCATTCGCTCAGTATCAAATGGGAATGAACAAAAGCAAAGTTTTCAGAGCAGAGGTATTCCCATGTTGGGGCCTCATTTATTACTCCCTGGTAAATTGGCTGCTGGGATTCCAAAGGGTTCCACAATACTGCTGTTTTGGGAGGTACCCCATATGTAGAATATGGCTCACATGCAATGCTAAAATCTGTAGGCTCTGGGGCAAAAGAAAGAGGGGTTTCTGGATTTTCTGCAGCTGTTACAGGCTACAGTAAATTATAACTGGATTAATGCTAGAGAGCCCAGATGGCATATTTGACGTGTACTTTCTATTTTTAGATGAGGGAGTAATACTTCTTAGGTGAGTTTCTCAAGCAAACCGTGCAGGGAGAGAGGTTCTCAAGACGAGGAGAAAACATCTGTTGTTCAACTGGAACTATATGTCCTAATGATGTAAGTCTGGACAGATCACGGTGCTTCGCAGGACAGAAGTAAATGAATCTTTTCTTCAACATTTGTAGCCACCTCTGAATACAAGATATTTTGAGTACCCTTGTTTACACACACACACACACACACACACACACACACACACACAATATTGTTTTTTTGAAGAAAAATTACCTTTAGTTTCTGATTATAAAAATGTGACCTAATTTAAGTGCTCCTGACCACACCACTGATCTCAGCAAGCTAATGCATCCTAAAGAAACAGAGACCCAGTTCCACAGAGCATCTGAAATAGTTCCAGTGTTTACTGACATTTTCTTGAGAAGGTAGCAAATGGGGATTAATATTTTAGAACATAGAGCAAACCTTCTTCCAAATCTTTTCCTCATCACAGAAGTTGCTTATTTTTCCTAAGTTTTCTCATTCTCTTCCCACCCTCCCTGTCCTCAGCTTCCAGCTCAATTCCTGCTTTTAGCGTTACTCTTCTTTCCACCCTTCATTTTCTTATATTTCAATTTTTATTACATTTTTAGAAAGCATTAATTCATAAATGATTTATCTAGATTTTAAGCCATGTTTAGCTAAGAGTGAGGATTTCTATGTTAAATCATCAGTACATGTCATAAAAAATGATTAGCAAAAACTACTGAATTCTGTGCTGAGAAAAAATTAGGCCTGAGAAACCCACAAGGAGTCTTAGCTTTCTGCAGAATTCAACATAAAAATCCCTAGGCAAGAATTTCTTAGCTAAGTTTTATCAGTCTCCACCATTCTTCTCTTGATATGCAGAATAATGGCACAATCAGTTACTTTCCTGGACCATATTTCATTCAACCAATATTTATTTAGTTTTACTAAGTTCTAAGACATTGGAGAAGGTGAGAAGATATGCAATAATATTTGAGAGTTTATGTTGGAAATAAAACTGTTTTGTTCTAATTAGAAAGCTTTCATTGCTGAAGTGAGAGAAATAATAGAATCTCTCCTTTGATCCATTACCTGATTTATGCTTTAATTCTAATCCTTATAATAGTCATTCATTTCTTCAAAGTAACTAGTTCTATTGAATCTCATCAATTTGTTGGAGATGAGCTAACATCTTAATGATGTTACATCTGAGAAAAATAAGCAAGTCTCCTAAGGAAGCATAATGCCAATAACATGACAAGGGCGAAAAGGGAGATATATCATTAATTATAAGCATAATTGATCCACTCCATATGATTCATCCCATATTTCTTTTCCAGTACTATGTTGAATATATATATATATATATATATGTATATATATATATATATATATATATATATAAAATAACATATATAACATACATTCTTTCAATCTATCATATTCATGTTTATTTCATATTCATCCAACAACTTATACTGAATGCTCATATACTATGTGCTATGAACATGCAGCAGTGAGCAAAACAAGTGCAATCAATCTAATAGAAGAGTCTGAGAATTTAAAAGAGAATTATATCACATTTTAAAAAGTCATTCTGGCTGAGAGTATGCAGAAAGGTCAGTTTGGAATTTGAAGGAGAATGGGATAGGAGTAGCTCAAAAAAGACATTCTAAAAGAAATGAAATTTAAGCTAGACCTGAAAAATAAGTAGAAATTGGCCAGGCAAATAAGAGTTTTGAAAATATTCTGGACAAAGAAAGCAGCAGAAACAATGACAAAAGAACCTGTTGGTGAATGTTTCACATTTCAGGAATTCAGAGAAAGTTCCTGTGGTAAATGCCACTTTTTGAGTTGATGTGTAATTTTTATTTCTGTGTTACAAGTAGGACTTTGATTTTGTTCAAAGGAGCAACACATTCAGGTTAAAGGAAACATAGAAACAAAAGAAACTGCATTTCCCTAATTGACTTATAGGTACGGGCAATGTGGCAGAACTCAGGCAAATGAGACATAAGCACATGTTTAGGTGATTTATGAGTAGGTTTAGCTTTCCTGATATGGATATTATCTCTTCTTTCCTGTTGCTTCCTATTTCCTCTCTTATCTGGAATGTGGTTGTATTGCTAGAGATGGAACAGCCATCTTGTAACCATGAAGTATATCCCTAGTGAGGACAGCCACAGTCTCTAAGTGGTAGCATAGGACAAGATGAAGAGCTTGAGAGGTTCATGATATTATGGAGCTTGTGTTCCAGCCCTGAACTGTCGACCCCTGGATTTCTTAATATTTTAAATAATGATAATAATCACACACACACACACACACACACACACACACACACACACACACACCATTCAGTTATTCAAGTCACTACTTACATGTGGCTGGATGTAATCTCTAACAGACACAGTGCATATGGCCGGTACACTCTGTGTGAAGATTAAGGCGGAAAAGACAAGCAGAGGCAAGGTCAATAAAAGACCTTAAAACATGTTAAGACTTTAGACTTTATCTTTGGAGACCATGGGATACCAGGAAAAAGATTTTAGGTAAAGAAGCCAGTAGCCAAATTTGTATAACAAATAGTTCATCTTGGTTGCAATGTAGAGAATATTCTGGAAGGAGTAAGAATGGAGGCAGGGGAATCTCTGAAGCTGGGATAGTAATGAGATAATAATGGCATAAATTAGAGTAGTAGCTTCAGAGATGAAGAGAAGTGAAGAGTGAACAAAGTGATACTGAAGTGATAAATTGGTAGGAAGAACTTTGCAAATGATTGGATATAAAAGGTGAGAAAGATAGATGAGTGAAGGTTGATGGAAGTGTCTGGCTCAGAGAGCTGGGAGAATGGTGGTGTCATTTTATGAGAAAGATAGGATGTGGAAATGGGCAGTCTTTGAGGGAGGAATTATGAGACCGGATTTGAGTGTTCTGAGTTTGTGATGCCTTTGGAATGTCATTGAGACTATGTGAGTTAAAGGCTGGAAACCGGGGTCTGAGATTAGGTGATATCTCTAGGTAGAGAATATGAATTTGGGAATCATCATCACTTAGATGATTTTGGGAATCATGAGGGGTAATGTGGGAGCTCAAGGGGATGTGTAGAGAGAGAAAAGGTAAAGCAAAGGACAAAGGCTGGGAAATGATAACATTTAAGAAATAGACAGTAGGGAAAATAAAAAAGCCTTTCAAGGAGCATGAGAAGAGACCAAAGAAGGAGGGAGAGGAGAAAAAAGACTAGGGTGTCAGAGAAGTCTAGAAAATAGAGGTGTCAACACTCTCAAAACTTCTGAGTGATTGAGGAAGAGAAAATCCAAGATCTGTAGCTTCAGCTCTAACAGTCTTTGGTGGCTTCTATGAGGGCAGTTACACTGCATCTCAGGGGCTAAAAAGAGACTGTGAAGTGAGATAATAGACTGGTACAAGAAACTCTTGAAAGAAGTCTGGCATGGTTCTTGGCTGTGCACATACTAAGCCACTCTGGCCCTCCTGCAGAGCTACCTAACATTCTTATGTGTTCCCTTTCTGCTTAAATAACTAGAACTGATTTTTTCAGTTGGCAGCTAAGAACCCTGACAGCTACATGCAGACAAAAATGTTGGAGCTAAAAATCTCTTGAAAGAAAACATGATCTTTCTATGCAGTCACCTCTAATTCTGACCTCACTGAGGGCTGTGGTTCCAGAGCATTAATGGATAATGCAAAAAGTTCCATGATGTCAGAAGAGTCCCCCAGGTTACTTTAGCAGACAATTTCAGTTATCTCAAAAATCTAAGAAAACCAACAGTTTCTCCCTTCCAGGCATGAAATGATTTGTTGTCAGAGTTCCTCATGGTGGAAAAAGACAAGTCTGGTGTTCTGATCCTTTTTAAGTCACCTAAAGTTATGGGTATAAAAGAAGCATAAGGGGAAAACAAAGCAAATTTAAATTTTAGTGTTCTGTGTATTTGATTAAATAATTTAGTGCATTTAGGACTAACATCATGAAGGAAAATAATATGCAGTAAGATCCATTATAACGATGCTTAAAGAACATATTTCTTTTGCATTTTTTTTTTTATAAATAGGTATCGTCATGCATTTTATCTCCCCAGAGCCTAGTACAGTGCTGGCAAGAAGGCAGTCTATAAATATGGTGCACATATACTGATATTCTTTGTCTTTGCATAAATGCATGTTTAATTTCCAAGACATAAATATCAGGCTGCCACAGGAATTTATATACGAAGCACTGTCAGTGTTTATGCCAAAATTTTACCAGTCATGTGAGTCTTTAGCCTGGTAAGGAATCTGAATGTTCAGTCTGGATTAGAATGTATACGACACGGCTGCCAAAACTGAGATTTGTGTCTCCATCTACCAGCATAGTAGATTGCCAAATACCTTTGATTAATCTTTGTTTAGTCCTCTTCTTTGATGTTGCAGCAGTGCAACTTTTATATTTTATTTGGAATGGATTATCTGTGAGATAAAGACACATAGTGGACATAATTCTTAACTGAACCTTCTGAACACATTCAATTGTTTTGTGAAGTCTTGCATATGTAACTAGAGATAGTTAACTAGTCCATGCTAATTATTTGCTTGTCAAACCATCACTCTTCAGATGACCGGTATTTTGATGCAAAACCTCAAGGAGATCTATTAAAACCTAACGATAGTTTCCCTCTGAAGTAACAGAACTGTAGTGACTTTGGTCAAAATGTTAGTTCTGAACACGACATGAATAACAGCCTATAAATCTACCCCGAAGACCTGGAGTATTGCAAATAATTTATTTTCACCTCTATAAATGTTCTGAATTCAAATATCCTGTACCTAGTCAAGTGTGTGAATTTTCTTAAAAGAAATGTGATTTACTGTACAAACTGATTAGTTTTTGAGTGTTTACTATTGCCCCCCTTTATTTTTACTAATTCAATGATTTTGAGTATAGTCACAGTTGTATAACCATTATCAAAATCAATTTAGGACGTTTTTATCACCCAAAAAAGAAAGCCCATACTTATTAGTAGTCGCTTCTCATTTTCCCCCAACTCTCCTCCTTGCCAGCCCTAAGGCAAGCACTGACATATTTTCTTTCTCTATAGATTTGCATGTACTGGACATTTTATGTGAATGGAATCATACAGTATTTTGTCCCTTGAGATTCACTTCTTTCACATAGCATAATGTTTTCAAGTTTCATCCATGTTACAGCATGCATCAGTATTTCACTTATTCTTATTGCCAAATAACATTCCTTTGTATGGATTCACCACATTTTGTTTATCCATTCATCATTTGGTATACATTTGGATTATTTCCACTCTTTGGCTATTATGAATAATGCTGCTGTGAACTTTCACATATACATTTTTTTGTGAACATGTTTCATTTCTCTGGGGATTATATCTAGGAATGGATTTGCTGCTTGCATGAAAATTTAATGTTTAACTTCCAGACGGTTTTCCAAGGCAGCTGCACCATTTGTATTCCCATCAGCAGTTACATATAATTTTCAATATCAAAGTATTTTTATATTCTTGGAATTCATAAAACTTTTAACATCATATTCAATAATATATTTCTTAATATTTGAGTGAAATTTTAAAAATTGAAAATTTTAAATTGCTTGAAAATTATAGTTTAAGATCCAAAATATTAAAAGGTATTTCAGTTTTAGAAGCCTGATTTTAATATCCATTTCTCCAAAGGAGGAAAAATATTTTTTTTGCTTTATTACATGCAATTGTACTTTATAAGTTTACAGGTTGTATACGTACTTCAGAATATCCAATTACAGCCTACCTCTCATTTCTGCTTTATAGATGAATCTAAAGCCCACCTTTAACCTCCAACTAAATAATGGAAAGTTCATTTAGTGACAAAAAGTAGAAAATATTAACGTGTCCATCATTTATAATTTCTTTTTTTAATAGAATCTACAAAATTCTTAATATTTTTCAGATATTTTTTATCATTTTTTTAAACTTTTTGACCCCCTTTATGCATTTCTTCCACCCCCCAACCCCTACCACTGGCAACCACCAACTTGTCTTTTGCCTATGAGCTTGGTGCCTTTTTTTTTTATTTTGGAGGAGGGAGAGGTTGTTGTGATCATTGTTTTTAGATTCCATATCTAAGCAAAATCATATGTTATTTGTCATTCTCTGATTTATTTTACTTAGCATAATGCCCTTGAGGTTCAACCATGTTGTTGCAAATGGTAAGATTTTACTCTTTTTTATGGCTGAATAATATTCCATTGAATATATACACCACAATTTCTTTATTCATTTATCCATAAATGAACACTTAGGTTGTTTTCATATCTTGGCTGTTGTAAATAATATTGCAATGATCTTGGAGATGCATATATCTTTTCAAGTAAGTATTTTAGGTTTGTTTGTTTGTTTGTTTGTAAATACCCAGAAGTAGAATTCCTGGATTGCATGGTAGTTCTATTTTTAATTTTTCTAGGCATCTCCATACTGTTTTCCATAGTGGCTACACCAATTTACATTCCTACTAACAGTTCAGAAGTGTTACCTATTCTCCATATCCTCACCAATACTTGTTATTTATGATTATCATTTATAGTTGTGAATAAACAAAACTATAAAATAATTGTAAATTTACTCTTAGATATAAACATTACACTTAAAATTCTTCTTATACTAATAGTTTAGCAGCTAAGCTATTGCTGTGGCCAGATTTTCTCACACACACACACACACACACACACACACACACACACAGATCTATAATCATCCTAAGGTGTTCTGGTGGATGATTTATACTTTCTCTATACATTTGTTTTCAAATGAAATAGAAATTTTCCCAATGTGAGAATAAAATGGTAGGACTGAGTTTTATTGTATGGTCTATGTCACAAACTATTTTATGTAGAGCGAGATTTCAAATTGAATAGTACTTATCTTTGTAATAATTCAGCACAGCTTTCTAAATATCTCAAAATTTTCCTGAAACAATGTTGCCTTACTATGCTTAGTGTTTAGGACAACTTGGAGACAAGTTTCATTTCAGAATTATAGAAATATTTGAGAACATGGCTTAGTATGCATTTCTATTCAATGTTTTAAGCTATGATTTAAAACAGAAGTGATTTCTCAGTCTGAATATTAGATTGATTTAATTTTTAGATTTCTGAAGAAGCATATTGCCTATAAGTTTAATAAGACATCCAGCCTACTTCTAATTCGTATCACAGAGAGTTGCTATTCTAAAGAAAATAAAAAGACCCATTGGTTTAAGATATAATGATCACTTAGGGCATTAATAAAACCTCTGTTTTCTATTATTTATCTTTAAATAGAAGATAGTAGGGCCCGTCTCCCAACACTAGTTATTTCTGTGTGAGTGTTAAATTTTAAACTTATTTTATTCCCTGATTTTGAAACTACATCTGGGTACATCTTAAGACCATAAAATCCTTTTGAATTGAGAACATTATAAATTTGTTGCCAACTCGCAATACATTTCGGACTGATAGTTAGTAATCCTGAAATATCATATCCTCATGATAAATAAAACATACTGAGGGATTACTGTGCTAAAAACAGGAAGTATACTTCCAAAACAAAGACATATTGATCTTCCATATTTTTTCACTACCCTAATCTGTTATAGTGGAAACTTTTGAACAAAACTTCTTTCCTCCCTTGCATTCCACATCCTAAAGCAAGTCAGAATGCGGTTGTAGGCAGAGCACTTACATGGAGTTTTTAGGTAGTTAGGTAATCATGAGTGGCAGGAGTGAAGATCCAGTTCTGTAACCATAGAAACCTCCCATAAGGACCTCCTTAAAACACCCATTTTATGGTTATGAATTACTACTACATCCAAAGGCACAAAGGCCATAAAAGCTGCTTGCTGAAACCAGCCACAAACATGTGTGCAGAAAGTACGACCCTAACCTGCATGTAACCTCAGCCTCATGGTACCTTCATTATAATATCATATACCCAGATGTTCATGAATCTAATTATAACAGACTGAATTCTAAGCACATGCACAGTAGGCAAAGGGTTATATGGCAGCCAACTGTCAGTCAAGGTGACCTCACATACTGATCATCTAGATCATCTAATACCACCCTTGTAACCTCCCATCATGGCCCAAATACATATAAACAGACCTTCCTACATCTGGAGTAAGTCCACCATGCTAGGAAGATAAGATTAGAAGAGACTTTTATTAGCTAACAAAAACAAACATAAGGTTGTGTGACATGAGGCAAATTTAGGAAAAAAATAAATAAATAAACAAAGACCCTAAGGGTGAGTGCCTTGGTAAGGGACTTAGACTCTACCATCTCACTCCTTAATGTCAGTTTCTCACACTGTAGAGTGCCTGGCTAGAGCAACAAATCATTAAAAGCAAGTGATCATGTTCTCTTTCTTGACCTGGATAGCGGCTCTACACAGACAGAGAAGCGTGCATTAGTATGGTATACCTGGAGAAGTAGAAGTAATTCTATGTAGATGAAGCACAGGAATGAGCGTGGGGGATTGGGAATGAAAGAATGGTGGCAGATGAAGTTAGAAAGCAAGCCAAAAAACAGTAATCAAAGGTCTATGAAGTGGAGTGCTGTAATTTCAGGGATACAGAGTTATTTTAGAGTTATGCAAATCTATAGTGTAAACATGATGCATTTTGCTGAAATATTAATTTTGCTTTCTGATAGGAGGAGTAGAATTTATGCTGTGGATAAAAAAAGGGGCCACATGCTAAACCTGGCAAGCTCAGGGGAGCCCTCACATGGGCCTTACAAATTCAGAGACTGAAAGTAACTACACTGGATGGTCTGAACATAAAAATTTCTAATTTAAAATGGGCCATGATGGGTAGTCACATCCTAGGCCTGTAACTTCCTTGACAAAGGTCAGTCTTGACCTTTGAAATTGTCTGTTGTCTTTGTGCATCTAGGATAATGTACCTTTGAAATGTCAGAGTAATTTTCTTCTCCAGACCCCTCTCTATCACCAGAGCACAAGATCCCATTGTTATCTTGTTGCCCACCCACTATCTCTATGTGCTGTAAATGTTAACTATTCTATATGCACCAATGTAAAAGAAGTATGTGTCTCTCCATTTTACTTTTTATCCAATCCCAGAGATTTCCCAGTTTTGTTTTCTTCTGCTCCCTTAATCTACCACCAATGGATTTCATGTAACTCTCCTTATGTCTCTTCCTTTGATTCTAATGTATAAAATAAGCTGAAAAACTACCATTCTCTGGAATGTTTTCTCAGTCTACTGAGATTTTGCTTCCTGGCAATTGTCATCAGTTTGGCTCAAATAAATTCTTATAAGACTTTTTCTTAGGCTAGACATTCTTTCATCAACAACTAGGATTTTTATTTTTTTCTTTACACTAAAGCTTAATCTGTTTTTTTTTTTT
>CM053514.1:18840830-18866033 GCA_028627145.1 Eidolon dupreanum | reverse complement strand
AGTTTTTGTTGTTTTAGCACATTAAAGCATATCGTTCTGTTGTCTTCTTGCTTCTATTATTGTTGTTGGGAGGTTGACTGTTAGTATATTTTTGGCTCTTATGAAGGATTATGTCTTTCATTCTCTGGTTGCTTGCAAGATATATATTTTTTTTGTTTTTAGTTTTTAAAGTTTGACAGCATGTCCAGAGATGGTTTTCTTGCCATTTCTTTTGTTTGAGATTTGTACAGCTTCTTGAATTTATGGCCTGAAGCCCCTGTCAGGTAATACCAACATCTATCTAATTATCTGTGAGTCTGTCTTCTGTTTATTTTTTATTTTTTTATTTTTCAGGCAAGCCAACCCTTGGTTGACCTCACAGATTGCAAGGATCTTGTCAGCTTACAATCCCTTATTTTTTTTATTTTTCACACCTACAGCACCTGGTCTTCCTAGGTGGTCTCCCATCCAAGTGCTAACCAGGCCTGACCCTGCTTAGCTTCCGAGATCAGATGGGATCAGGCTTGTTCAAGGTAGCATGACCATAGACTGTCTTCTGTTTTTTACTCAAATATTGCCCTATTGCATTTCTGATTTTCTTCTGACTGACTAGCATCTATTATAAGTAAAATTTAGTGGTATTTGAGCCTCTATAGGATGCCATCATTCTCCAGAGAGAATTTACTTTTATTACTGTAATAGGAAAGTATTAAAGAGTTTTAAAGATTGACATAATCTGACTCCATTTTAAGATGATCTTAAATAAATTATTTTGTCATCTCTTCCCTTAAAATGTCTCTAAAGTTGACTATAATCTCCATTTCCACCGTTATTATCTTGATCTAAAACTCTTTCTGGTTGCTAGTTTGGATTATTGCTTTATCTCAGTTTCTTAGTCCCAGAAGGCCATCTAACATATCAATGCTAGATTTTTTCCTAAGATCCTGTTTTTTTTTTTTTTTTATATTTAGATTTCAAACATAATCATAGCTATGCAATCCTTTAAGTGAGTGGTTTTATTAGTCACATTTTGTAGAAAAACAGTCAGCTCAAGGTGGTTAAGGAGCTAGCTCAAGGTCACACAGGTAGGAGGAACAACATGTTACTGTAGGCCTCAAATTTGAGAAGACTCGTTATTCTGTGTTACAGAGGTATATTCTATTCAGACTGTATTTACTACAAATGTAACAGCATCTATATTCTGTTGATGCTACAGGCAAAATGCAGTTAAAATTTAAATAATAACAGAATGTTAAAACTTTTATTGTTCTTCCTCAATTTATGTCAAAGTTGCTTAAGCTGAACTTTTTTTCGGAGATGTTAAGCAATGGTTTATTTAGAAATGTTTAACTCTGGCCTATATAACTATTTGTAGTAGTTTAGAATATGAATCTACTTATACGTAAACAAATTTAACAATATTTCACATACAACACACAACACATTTAATACAAACACATGAGAAATTTAAAAAGAGGGTATAAGATATAATCTAGTGCTTCGTAGTTCCTTATTATCAAATCAGTGTTTTTTTAAAGTATCAGAGAAATCTGTTTCCTGGACTACAGATTCTATCTTTGATTTGATGATTACTAGGTACCAAAATAGTCTCATTTGGGGGTATTTTTAGATACATTGAATGCTTAAGTCATTTATTATATCATTACTAGGATACATGTATGCTTATAAGCCTGGACGTGAATTGGGGAGTGTAGTAAGCAGAGCTTTTGTCATTAAAAAAAAATAAAGTTGCTGTTGATGTTCTACTTGTTAATCTGTTCTAATATCTGCCATTTATAATTATTAAAGTTTCATTTCCATCGCAAATATACTTTAAATTCTTGATATCATTTGAATCTAGCTAACATATTTTGAACAATAACTGGATCGCCATACATTCTGGAGTGACTATTTTTAATTCCCTAGATTTGAAATGCCATAATTTCAGACCTGATAGATAAAACTGAAAAAAGTTAGGCTAAAGTGGTGGTGATGACTTGAATCACTGTCTAAATGAGAGAGATTTGATATTAAGAACTTGGTTTCTGGAACCAAACTGCTTGGGTTCAAATGCCGGTTTTACCATTTGTCAACTGCGTAATTTTGGACAGGTTAATTAACCTCTCTGGGCCACAATATCACCAGCTGTAAAGTGGGGTAACAGTAATACTTCCTTTTAGAGTTGTTATGAAGACTACAAGAGTCATTACCCATTATGTATTTAGAATCTTGCCCCACTCTTATTAAGCATTTGATTTATTATTATTATTAGTTTACCAATAAAATTTTTCCTGAAGTGCTCCAGTACAATATGGTTTGTGTAGAATATCCCTTCAATCCCTTATGTCCTGTCAATTGACTAATTTTCAGGGATTTTTCGGCAGTTTAAATGAGCTATAGCTCTCCCCAGTATGATATTGTTTATATCTGTACAAATTCTGTATATGGCAATCTGTGTATAATAAAAAGCAGATGTTTATTTAAAACTCAGTGTTGGAAGAGGAAAAGGTAGATTTTGACATAAATAAACATAAGAGAATTAGAGAAATTTTTCAGAAGGCAGCCCTAAAATTTTGTCTCCTAGCTGCAGAGGTATTCTCAGGGAGCTCTGGTTTGAAGGGAGGAGGAGCATCCAGACACAGGTTTTTCCAGGTTTTGCCTTTACTGGGTTCCTCTGACCCCATTTGTAACTGAAAGTCAGATGGATGGAGGGCTGTGCATCCTGGAAGTCACCAATATTTGTAAGTAATAAGTGTTACCACTTTAATTACATGGCCTTGCCGAAATGTTGATGGCCTGGGGTTTCACAGGTGTAGTGCAATAGTAAATTGGCCATAACCACAAACAGGATGTCATTGTCATTCCTTTCAAATTACAGAGCAGTAATTTGATAATCTGTGAACACCTGGATTTGTACTTCCTTTAACCTGAAATAAAAGGGAGAGGAATAGGCTGAGTCTGATTTTGTCTTTGTGAGATCTCACCCATGACTCTTTATCTGTCTATAAGCATTGTATTTGGATATGTGCCTATGCATACATATGTAAGTTTTGTATTTTTTGAGGACAGCTCATTGAAAGAGCCATTACTTTTGCTGTATTATATACAACAGTATGGGTCCTGGATGAATGTTAAGTACTACTACTAATAATACTTCTAATTCATAGATGAGGCATTTAGAAAGTCACCATTTTCTGAGTGTTCAGTGTTTAAACTTAGTTATGCAAATGCATCAGATTATTTCTTATATGAACTTAACTATTAGAATATTTAATCACTGGTGTCCTAGTCAAGGAATAGGACATTTTTTTTCACTTTTAATTTGGGACCAATTTCAAACTTGGTGAAACGTTGCAAGAATAGTACAAAAAATTTCTATATATCCTCTCCCCACCCCCAGACTTCATCCAAGGTTGGTCAGTTCTCTCAGCAGTGTCCTTTATGATACAGGACACAGTCTAGGATCAACTGTGGTACCTGGATATCTCATTTATTCTGGAATGGTTCCTCCTCCTTTTCTTCTCTTGCTCGGCCACATCATTTTTAAAGATTATAGGCCAGTTATTTTACAGACTCCCTCAATTGAGTTTATCGAATGTTTCCTTATAACTATATCCAGGTCATGCATTTTGGGGGCACAGTTTTACAGAAAGGATGCCTTGCAATTTATCTTGCATCGTGTCAATGTAGTGCATGGTGTCAATTATTTTCATTATGGGTAAATGTTAACTTTGATCACTTAAATATGATAGTGTCTCTGAGGTTTCTCTACTGTAAAAGTGTGAATTTCTTTTTTTTTTACATTTGGAAGTTAGTAATAATTTTGTGGGGAGAAATTCTGAGACAGTAAAATCCTCTTCCTAAGCCCACATTCACCAGTTTAGTTTTAGCATCCATTGTCATTTCTTGCCTAATTAATCATTATCATCATATCGTTTGAGGAATGTTGATTTTCTAATTCCTTCATTCCATTTACATTGCTTAGTATTAAACTGTAAGGAAGAGCTTATTTCCCCTTCCCATTTATTTATCGATTTACATCATTGAAGATTCACGAGTTCCTCTTTTATTCAGTGAGCTGTAATTCAGTACAGACACGCACTGCATAACGATGGTCCCATGGATTACAATGTCTCATTTATTCTGGAGGGATTCCTTCTTCTCTCCTTGACTTTCTCGGCCATATCATTTTTGAAGATTACAGACCAGTTATTTTGGAGACTTTGGTGATGCTGGTGTAAGCAAATCTATTAGGCTGCCAGTAATAGGCTATGCCATCTAGGTTGTGTCAGTGCACCCTACGATATTTGTACAAGGGCGAGATCACCAAACTGCACATTTCTCAGAATGTGTCCCCATCATTAAGCAGCACATGACTTGTACTATCATTATTTATTTTTATGATCAAATTGTCCCAGATTCGACCTTTCAGGCTGGCTTCTGTGACATGTATCCATCATTCTTTAAGCACTTCCTTACTTTCTGGCACAGTCAGAATATCCAAGCTCATCTTGTTCTTTTCTTGTACCTGCCCTGAGATCAGCCATTTCTCCACAAAGCCTGTTTCTTTTAGCAGAGCAGCATCTAGAAACTAAGATCTGGGTGCAAGATGTGCTCATTGCTAAGATACTACTACTTCCAGCCTCCTCTATTGGAAAAGGAAATGTACATACATACCACTGTTTCCCTCTCTCTCTCCCTTTCTCTCTGTGTGTATACACATACATATATATACACACACATATTTATATATATATGACCATGAGTATACACTGATACCTCTGATTTCTATTTCCTATCACCACAGAATTTATTACAGCTTCATCTTTTTCCATATTTGTATCTTCCCTGACAATAAGAAATCTGGCTTCCATTATCTCAATATATTATTTGCTCAATCCACCTATATGTAGCCAATCTTGCTGGGCTGCCCTCCTGCCTTCTTGGGCCTGCTTAATGGTTTTTTTTTACTGAATAGTGAATAAGGGACAGAAAGAAGAGTAGAGGGAGGGAGGGAGGGAGAAAGGGAAGGAGAGGAAAGAAGGAAGGAAAAATAAAAAAATAACAATAGATTTTTTTTGAAGTTTATTTTTATGTATAGGTATTATAAAAGTAAAGTTTTAGGAATGGAGTTTATTAAATTTTTTCAGGTCTTTATATTCTATTGTCTTTATATAGTCATTCATATGCCTCTTAATGGTAACAGGCATTAGACGTACAAAGATGAATGAGACATAACTACAGCATTTGATAAGGCAAGCAGACATAATAACGATTCCTATGACAGTATGATAAAGGATATGGAAGAAGAGTACAGAAAGTTTCTGGAGCACAGGGAAGAGACCAATAGATTTGATAGAGGCAGCTGAATGATTTTCTTCTCCATTAAGAATAAGAATTGACATGTTAAAATGTTAATTTCTAGTTTGCCTTCTGAATTCTGTCTTTTTCTTCATCTTTTTCTCCTGCCCTAGTCATTTCATAGAAGGCTACAGAAGGTTAGACAAGACAGTTTCCCTCCATGGTCAGTTAAGACAGTTACTGAGTAATAGGAAACACAACTGTTCCTTAAAGGTCCATTGTCTTGTTTTTCTAGCCCCAGGGTTGTAGCTTCTGAATTCAATAGATCAGAATTTTTTCATATTTAATACCATGTAATTCTTTTGAATATTATTTTTCAGTGATTTTAAAGCCACTATTATAAAATTTCTCATATTGTCAAATGTCAATATTCTAGAATTTTTGTGCAGCTTAATTATGTCATTATGTATAATTAATGGATTTATAGGCAAATCACTTCAATTTTTATTACTTTAGTTAAAGGGCTCTTCATTGTATAAAGTGTCTTTAAAACATGCTTATTAGCTAAGCCTCTCAACAATGTGGAAATGTGGGCTGGTTTTATCGCTCTCCAATTAAAAGTTATTGCTCCATGGCTTCCAAGGAAGGAGGTTAAAGCATTGGGAAGAATTGGTTCAACTTCACATGATGCAAGTAGAATAAATAAATCCAGATAAATGAATCTTGAACTGTTTTCTGCCCCAAGTCATCTGTGAGGTAAATATTTCCTCTGTTCTAATTGTCAGATTCTAGCTCAGAGTGTCATTATGCCTTCTTAGCACTGGCTTTCAAAAATTTGAGATGCTCAATTTTTAAATAAAATCAATTTACAATGAAAAAATATTCTTTGAGATTACAAAAAAGGCAAGAGTGATATAATAAGAAATCCATTAAAGCTATCTTTCTCCCTGCATTACAGAAATTGATAAATTATATATTAACCATATTATACCTCCTATTATGTATTTTACAATATAAAGATCTTTCTTAAACTAAGTACTAGTATTACAACTACTCTCATCGATGTTTAATATGGAGCATAGATACTGATCACATCTTGACAAGGATTTCAGGTCTCTTGAAAGCTTATTGAAACTCAGGGTGGAGTCTGCATGAGAGGCCCATTATGATTATATCTTGGACACAGCACAGTGACACTTTCAGTGACACTTTCCTAATAGCTTACAAGTTCACAGAGTTCATAGGCAATTCATATAAATTCAGAATGTCTGAATAGCCACGTAAAAGATTTATTCATATCTTGGGGGCACCTAGGTCTTAGTTTGTGACTCATATCTATAAAGCTAGAAACTGCCACAGTCGTTACTTGAAATTCTGTCTTAGTGTAGATATAATTAACTCTCTTTACTTACTTTGGTTTTGAATGTCACTAAGTCTAGCACAATCACCTTGTTTATTCTTTTAGAGCTTTCTTCCTATTCCTTTTGGTTTCACTCATAACTCTGGTAAAAAGATAAATGTCATGTGAATAGATAAGAATTTTTGAAATTTTTTTTTCAGAGCTATGAAAGAAAGATACTCTTCCGAGATATCCCTTCTGGATTGCTTTAGTCAGAAGAATACTATGATAAAATATTTTCACAATTATTTTATCAAGCATAATATTCAGCAAATTATAATACTAACCCTTTCATACAGAGTCTCAGGAAATAGGTAATAAGTATTATTATTTTGTCTTTAGTGATAAAAACATTAAGGCTGAGGGTAACAAGTGATTTTAAAATAATGATTAAGTTCCAGCTAAACTAGTCTTTTGACAAGCATTTACTGAAAATACCTGAGAGAACAGCAGTGATAATGATAGCAATAATAAAACATTGCAGGATAGACTTGCCTCTTTCATGTCTATGACTCTTGTGCAATGTGTGTAATTAACAATCCATCGAAACCACTGGAGGAAAATATCCTGTAACATGGTTTGGGGAGACCTTTGTCCTCAGATTTACTAGCTAATGATATTCCATAAAGATTTGGTAAATCATTAAATTCTATTGACTTTTTAAATATTTGGGAATATATAAAAATATAGATTTTTATATAGGGCTTGGTGTTAGTACCTTTTCTTTTAAATTCTTCACAGTAACCTCCCAATGTGTTCTCAGCATCACTGGAATGCCAAGAGTGTCTGTCTCTCAGCAGGTGAAATGTAGTGTCAACAAGAGACTTTCATTTTGAAATACAGCAGTTTCATAAGCTTATCGAAATTATATTCATCATTACTAAACTCTACTGTTATAAATATTACATAACAATTATGACCTGTTGTTAAATAATTCATTTGAACTTTTGTAATACAAAGATAAAGAAATATAGCATATTCTGTATTTTTTTTGCCAATAAATATCTAAAGTAAATGTACCTTTAAATTATAATACCTATAATTATAATAAATGTCATAGGTCTTTAAAAATATAAAATTTTGAGGAATAAAAGTTACATGAGATGTACCAAATCACAATGGTAAATGTACCTGATAAATTGAAATATGAAAGTCTGGCTGAGGATTTACAGAGAATAAGTTTGTAAAATATGTTTTCAAGGAAAAAACATGTAAAGATATATTGAAAGTATTTCTTTTTAATACGGTTTCAATTTAATTAAAAACAATAGCAATAAGCCACTTCTTATTACCTTGCCCTGAGATTTTTTTACACACATAGCACATTTAAGGATGTTTCTAGCACAGAGATTCTTAAACCTTCTTAGTTCTGACACTCTCAGTGTCTCAGTAATTTTTTTCATGGTGACCCTAGGACAAAAGAAATAGGTCTAAATTTAATAATGTTATAGTAGTAGTAGTTTGTGTAGTGTCTGCCAGATATTGCTGTGTTTTCCTCAAGATATAAAAATATTCCATTTTATCACTCCTGTGAGCAACCATTACAGTTTGGGAACCGTGGTCCTGGCAGCATTAATGGCAAAACACCACTAATGATTACATGCTCATTAATTAGAAGATATTTAAGTGATAGTGTATCTCTATGATGGAATACTATATAGGCATTAAAAAGAATTCAATAGATCTGCATATACTGATTTAGAAAGACCTCCAAAACATATAATTGAGTGAAAACTTGGAAATTTGCAGAGGGCTAGCTGTAATATGATACATTTAAAACACACATAAGTATATGGAGGCAAAACTGTGTGTGTGTATATATATTATACATATATGCATATATTCAATGTATATTTTCTCTCAACACACACATGCAGAAAAAGGCCTAGTAAAATCTATCCTTGACTGATGAAAAATATTCTTAAATGAGGTATGAGGTTGAAGATAATTATCAAAGGATCCTTTAGCTTTATCTGTAATATTTGTAATTTATCTGTAATATTTATAATTTAATATAATTAAATTTATTCAAATTAAATATATATAATATATCATTTAGCTACAATGTGATATTCTTCTAACAGCCTAAAATAATATTAATTTGAAGGCCTAGGTCTTCCTAAAATATAAACAGAAATGAAGTAAATATTGAAAAAATCATCCAAAATCATTTTAAAGATATACAGGTATAAAAGCATTCTTCCTTTCTTCCTTGACCTATGAAAGCAAGATATGTTTTTAGTAGTAATAATAGTAATGATAATAATAAAACACAAAAAAGATGACAGTCTCCACAACCTCCCTAATCCCAGTATTTGAGTGCATATACTTCTAAATGTAGATAGTTCTTGTTTTGCTTTTTAACTATTCACAAGTGACAACTTACTTTTATTAATGGTTTTGGAGATCTTTCTAGGGTGACCTACAGGTTCAGGTTTGTCAAGGAATTTCCTAATTTTAATACTGAAAATCCTGAGCACTGTCCCCATCCCCAATCCCAGACAAACCAAGAGGCTGGTTACCACAGATCTCTAAGTCAGTTTATATGTATACTACTTCAGTTTTAATAGCTGCATAATAGTCCACAGAATAGTAATATCCCAATTACTAGTCACTGAAATTGGTTTTAATTGTTTTTGCTATTATAAACAATTAGATTTTAATTTCTCTGTTATAAATTGTATTAATTATGCATCAAGTATCTGAATCATTCTTGCTCTAAGTGAGAGTGAAGCAATGACCTATTTGAGCCTTTTAATAGTTTTTTAAATACATAGCTTTCTGCTTAGGTGAGTAATTTTACGACATTTTGATTAAGTACTTAAAGCATGCAGTACCCATCTGCAGAGTACCCCCAGCCGAATCATGAGATACTGGGTGTTGTGGGTGGCATGCACACTCTGTGCTGGTCCCTGAAGCTCCCTGCTCTGATAAGTGTGTTCCCACCCCATACCGTTGTCTCCTCTGAAGTATGGAGGGGAAAATTCAGGCTTTCCTATTAATAATTGTCTTTCCTTTTTTTTCCAAAATTGTTGTCTGGCCCTGTATGTCCCATTGTCTCCTTCCCCTATTTTTTAAAAAAGAATTAAAACAATTTTAAAAAGAAATTACATTGTGAATGGAGCAAATTTAAAGTTATGCCCTGTAGGACTTTCCTGATGATTGAAGGAAATCAATTAAAATCTTGAAAGTTACTCAAGGTACTTTTATTTGCAGAGCCTCTCTTCCTAACTAGATTTTTCTGACCTTGGGTTCACATAGTTCTCTCAGAGTGCCTCCTTCTCCTTCTAGTCTTTTCTGTGAGGGTCTCTAATATGTCACACAGGAAACTCCGAGCCATGCCGACTCGCAGTCTCCATCACCACCACCACCGTCGCTACTGGACATACCCTCCCACTGCTGCCCCTCCCGCTGCTGAACCCTCCCTGTCCTTCCTTCGTGTTTCCCGCATACTACCAGGCCTGCAGAGCAACGAGGGAAAGGGTTCTCTTGGTCAACTCTGACCGTCACAGTTTCTCAACAGTGTGATTTCTACACGCGTGCTTTGCCAGGCACACACACTTGTTTCTGCTCTAGGGCTTTTCATACTGCATATTTCTGGCATGCTGTCAGTATCACATTCCCTTACAGTGGCCTCTCCCGACTTTCCAATTTAAGAAGTCTCTCAGGTAGGGATATCAGATAAAATGCAGGAGGCTGAGTGAAATTCGAATTTCAGATAAGCAATGAACAATTTTTTGTGGGTGTTTAATAGTATGACCCAAATACTGCATGGGACATATTTATGCCACATTATTCATTGTTTACCTACAGTTCAAATTAAACTCAGCTTCCTGTATTTTTGTTTGCTAAGCATGGCATCTCCTGGTTATTTTTCAGTACAACACTCTGTTGTAATTTTCTTTTTGCACTCACCACTCTTATTGATTTAGTTGTATGTGTTTATTGCCTGTCTTCATAGGAATGTAGGGTCCATGAGAGCAAAAACCCTGTCTGCCGTATTCCCCACTGTAGTCCCAGAATCTAGAACACTGCCAAGTATATACTAGACATTCAGTACACTCTCTTCAGGAGATGAAAACACATCATCCAAAGGCAATTGTAAATTCTCAAGGTTAGTATATTTTAATTTAAAAAAGCCACCTTTTTTTAAAAAAAAAATCAATTACAGTTGACATCCAGTATTAGTTTTAGGTGTACAGCATAGTAATCAGACATTTGGAAAATTTACAGAGTGATGGCCCTGATAAGTCTAGTGCCTACCCGTCACCATACATAGTTATTACAATATTATTGACTATATTCCCTAAGCTGTACTTTACATCCCCATGATTGTTTCGTAACTGCCTATTTGCGCTTCTTAATCTCTTCACCTTTTTTACCCATTCCCCCAACCCCTCTCCCATCTGATGACCATAAGTTTGTTCTCTGTATCTATGAGTTTGTTTCTGTTTCCTTTGTTCATTTATTTTGATTTTTAGATTTCACTTATAAATGAAATTATACAGTATTTATCTCTCTGGATTTTTTCTTTTAGCACCATAAGCTCTAAGTCCATCCATGTTGTCACAAATGGTAAAATTTTAGTCTTTTTTATGGCCGACTAATATTCCATTGTGTATATGTACCACTTCTTTATCCAGTTGTCTATTGATGGAACTTAGATTGCTTTCTGTAAATAATGCTGTAAATAGCTATTATAAACAGTACCACAGCAAACATAGGGGTGCATTATCTTTCTGAATTCGTGTTTTGGATTTCTTCGGATGAATATGCAGAAATGGGATTGCTGGGTCACATGGTAGTACTATTTTTAATTTTCTGAGGCATTTCCATACTGTTTTCCATAGTGGCTGCACCGATTTACATTTCTACCAACAGTACTCGAGTTAAGGGTAGTGCATTTTAAGTGGAAATATTCTCTACCCGCTTTGCATTTCGTATCTCACCTTTCATGGAGTTCTATTGTCACGTAATTGTAGACTGCAGTTAGTTTATCCTTTACTGCTGCCAATTGTGCCCTTCAGAATTTGTAGAATAAGAAAGGAGTCATATCCAGTTACAGAAAGGAAAGCTTCACAAAGACTGTCCTTAAAACAAAACAAAACAACAACAAAAAACAACCAAAACCCTATTGCATTATTTACATTTAGTTAATCATGATGAAGGGAAGAGAGGTCATAAATTTTACCAATTATATATATATTTTAACCATTTTTAAAAAAAACTTTAATAAAATTAAGAAAAACACTCAAGAGTGTATAAAATTTTAACCCATAGGATATTATTGGCACATTAGGCTGGGATTAACTTTAAATGGCTTTTGGCAAAAAATCTCACAATAAAACTTCTCTTAACTATATGCATATTTTCTAACTTTTTTGCAAATGTAACATTATATCTCATTCATGAAGTTTTAAAAATTAATTTGTTTTAATCAGCTTTCTGTAGTTTAAAGAAATGTAAATTAATAGTTTCTTATTCATCCTAATAAATGATTATTATTATTTTTATTTCTGAACATATGTTTCCTTGAGGTAAAGGTTCCACATAACAATCTTACTAACAGAATATAAAGTTCTATATGATCTTTTTCACAAAAAGTTTCCACATCTTGAGGTGAAGTTGGCTAAGTGTTATTTGGATAAAATAATCTGAGTAAAATTAGAGTTGAGCAGTTATGAGGAGAATCTAATCATTATGAACTGTTTTTTCAATAATTCAGGTCTTGTTTTCCTTAATTCCAGATCTGGGGACCAGAGGATTTTAAATTACATTAACAGTTCCTAAAATGTACTTTGTTTATACAAAGTGTAAATTGATGGTGGCAATGGTGTATGTGTGTAGAATCTAAAAGAAGTAGTACGTGATTGAAACCTTTGATAGATGTGAACTCACCAGTTTATTTTTACTCAATGAATGTGTAACTAGCAATATTTTGCTTTCAAAACACAGATCTCTTTTGGACATTGATAATCACAGCATCTATCACAATATTCAGAAACTCCCCTAATATTAACTGGAAATGTTTGATGTGATAACTTCTTTTACTGCAGCTGCTAAAGGTGGTTCAACTCAATGAGAGGGCCTTCCTTCCTCAGTCCTGACAGCAACTAGGTTTTGCTTGAACGAAACAACAAAAAAGCAGGAGCCTGGAGAAAAGTTGAAAGAGCAGGCAGGAGGCTCCACTGTAATTCCCCACAGGTGTGTCTCATCCTCTCTTCTGCTGATAGTGTGTGTGCGTCTGTGCCCATACACACGTGCGTGCACAGAGCTGTTGAACCCCCCCTTCCTGTTGAACTGGGAAGCAACTAAGTGGGGAGGGTGTAGCTTTGGAGAGTTCGGAAATCTAAGAACATGCTTCCTTTCCCACCGCTTTCCGCTGAGTCAGTTCACTGCCTCGTGCTCGCAGGATCTAGAGGCCTTTGTGTTCAGATTATTTTACTAGTACAAAAGCCACACCCTTGTGCTTCACAAACAGAACACTTTGTCCTTCCTGGAGGTCCTTGCTTTTACCACAGCCCTGGATTTTCACAGCTGCCTCACAGCGTCTTGCCTGCTGCCATGTAAGGTGTTAGGCCAGTGAGGGTCTGCCTGTCATAATGCAGATTCTTACAATTGGGAACTCAGGGGACCCACATGCTGGTGGAGGCTTTAAACAAAGATTAACTGTTCCTTAAAACAGGCTCAGAAATCCATATATTATATGCACACATGAAGTGCAGTGTCAGTGAGAAATAAATGGATTAATATGTTTTTATTTTTAAAAAAATCATACTTTTATTTTTAATGATACCTATTTATTTATAGCAAATGCCTATTTATATATATTAGGATAGTAAATGACCCACTGGTCTACACAGGCAGCTGTAGGAAAGCAGTGGTACAATGGAAGGAGGGCTGAACCAGGAGACTGAGCTGCAGCCTAAACTTCCTTCTTTCCAACACAGCAACAACATCTTCCTGAGACTTTAATATCTTATTCCCCTCGAACCTGGTTATAGGGTCAGGTGCATCTTATGTAATGTTACATTCTGAACTCAGTATGATAGTTAATACAGAACTATCTTTTACTGAATGATGACTGCAGACACTATGCTAAATGCTATTAAAACAACAAAATTCAACTGAGTAAATGTGAAGATTTAATTGGCTTTATTAAGCGATTCATGAATGGAACAGCATCCCATTTAGCAACTAGAAAGGTGCTCAGAGAAGGATTGTATAAAATTGAAGGTTTTTATAGGAAGAAGAGTGAGGCAAAGGAACTAGTAACCAAAGAAAAGACCAGGACATCTTTCGGGGGGAAGGGAAGGCAAGGGTTTTTATCATACAGATGCCTCTTCTTTTTATGGGGGTTGGAGAGGGCCCACATGACAAATTACCTTAATAGTGCTTGACGAGAAAACTCCAGATGAGTTGATTAAGATTATATTTTTGGGAGAGATTGAAGCTGCAGTTAGATCTAGGTTTTAGATCTAGGTTTGGTATCATGAGCTTTGAACAGGAGTGATACCCTTTTGGGCCTATGGTTTTCACTTTAACAATGCTATGTACATTTCCTCATTTCATTCTCTACAAAACTTCATGAAGTAACTTCTCTTATAATCCTCTTTTGACTAAGGAGCACGGAGAGGCTTAGAAGCATTAAATCTCTAGTCATGGTCACTCTGTTCATAGTGGGAATGACGAGGGTTCCAGCAAGGCCTTGTAGAATCCAGAGCTCACAATCTTAACCAGTAAGAAATTCAGCCCATTAATTACCCCAGCCTTTGCATCGAGGAGGTCTTAGGTTGGCAGGCTGTTCAGAGGAGGTCCAGAGGACTTGCACTGAAGTACTGGCGTAAGAAGCATGTTGTTTATTTATATTGGATGCTTATTGGAAGAGGGGATGATGTCAATAGATATTACTAAATAGTGAAACACCTCCTCCCACGGGCTTTAGAAGCTCCCCTCTCTGTCTCCCCCCCTCCCCCGCCCCTTGGCAGAATTACCACTATCTCTTCTATTGCTTTGCAGCCTTCACAAAACAGTCTGGGGCATAATTGCCACCTTGGCCAAGGAGACCTCGTTGTAGTCTTCTTTTTCATTATCACACCCCCTCCCCACCCAGAATAGGTTTAACTGTTGTCCATCAAATGATATTCCTATTCCTTCTGCAAAGTGAATCTCAAAAATTTTATTATTAACATTTCCCTAAAGTCTCATACTTAGAGTAATCCTAGCCATTTTAGTCACTGCAAGAGATGTCAAACAACCTGCTGCTGTTTTTTTTTTTTTTTTTTTTTTTTCATAACAAAATCCAATCAGGTCTGCCTGAAGTATTTTTTTTAATTTTTGGTTTACATATGCTTATCTTTTATTCTCAATATATGACTTTCATGTTGGCCCAAAACAGTACAAATACCATTCATTTGGTGAGCTATTTGTTTATTTTTAAGAGTGAGATGATTTGATCACTCGTTTGGAAACACTCTAATCTCACGGCTTCTGTGGCCCCACAATTATCTAACTTTTTTTCTGCTTCATTTGCCATTCCTCCTTGCTTGCCTCGGCTGGTTTTTCCTTCTCTACTCAACTGCTAAACGCTAGGGTCCTTGGATTTGGCTTTGGTCTCTCTTCTCTATCCATTCCGTATCTCTTTCTCACCTCATCTGGCCCCGCACATTTAAAAACCGTCTCTACACTGATGAATCCTAACATCTCTCCTAGTTCCACATGTATGTCTAGTTCACATCTCCCTTCATCTCTATAACTGCAATGTTTGTCGCATAGACAAAGAAGGACTTTTAATTTTCACTATCTCTCTCCTAGTTTTGTCCATCTTAATGAAACCACCATCTACCCTTGACCAAAATAGCTTTGGTCAAACTATTTTGTGGTCTCTCATTTCTGCATCAACCCACATCTCTTTCATATTTTTTCCTTGTACAGACTCGCTTTTCTGCTGCATATTATGTCCCTGTGCTGGCAGCCAGGAGAGAGGGACTGAAGCTTCTGAATTCCAACTCCAGCCCTGGCTTAGGAGAGTCATTTGGATGAGCTCTTGTTACCCTCATCCACAACAGCCAGAATGGGACAAAGGTCTTGTTCTATAATCAGACCTGTTGTGGGAAAGGCGATTTGCAAAGAAAGGGGTTGCTGGTGGATGAGTTGAACAGACCCTAATAATGTTTACTATGCAGTCTTACCAAATTTTCAATATTTTTTTATATTAACTAGAACACTCGTAAAGAATCAGAAAAGATAATATTTTTATCAATAATGATTATTGTCAAAAAACTTTTTCTGCTCTATCATTTCTTCTTTTTCCTGATTGATTAAGAAGGAACTTAGACTATATGATTTCCCAGCCCCCCTTGCCATAAGCTTTTTCTCGAAGCTCAGCTCAGGAAATTTTGTTTTATTTTGTTTGTTCACTGAATATGCATGCCTAGTTTAGACTACCAGCTTTTGCTGAGTAGGCCTTTGAGAAATAATCAAATATACTAGGAATGGTGGTAACTAAGTAGCCTTGAATTCAACAGACTCTGCTAAAGTTGATTTACTTATAACCTTTATAATATGATCCTAAGTAATTGAAAGAAATGTAAGAATTTACATTTCTATAAGAATTCCCCAAAAGAGAAGAAATCTAGAGAGAGGAAAAAGTAGACCAAATACTCATAATTTTAACAATTTAGTGAAAGTCTGATGGTATTTACCTTTCCTTGGGCCAGAATTTTGATCCATATCAAATCACTGAATGCATCACAAAAAGGAAAACTGGGTTGTACACTCTGATCTGTCTTTCTACAGGAAAGTGGCATTCATGCCAGAAAAGAAGCGGAAGGTCTCTCTTTTCTTGAAGTAGAATTACTCATCTTATTTCTTACCTCATCAATTTCTCAGTAGTAATTTTCAAACGGGAAATCTACTGTTTTTTTTTTTTTTTTCTGGGATGGGCCTTCCTGTCTAGCAATGCAATTATTTTCATTTAATAATTCCATAATTGTTATGGAAATTCCCTTTTAAAAGCATCACTTAAGAAAATTGTGAAACATTTCTGCCTAAAAGTCTTAAAGAATACATGTGTCACACGAAGGATAAATGATGTGAAATTGCTTTTCTGCGACATTGTTGCCTTTAGAGAGAAATTAAAGCAATGTTTTAGTAACCTGTTGATTCACAGATTAAACATCACCTTCATAGATTGACAACAATTTGCTATCAATTTCACGTGATAGCAAAATTATTTTGATTACTTTAAAAAAATCACAATACAAAAGATGGTATAACCGTAATTTCCTCACCTTTCCTCCTGTGTCTAATCCCAGTTATACACCAAAACTAAGAAACAGAAGTCATTGGATGTTGGAGATTCACAAGCCAAGAAAATGAAAAATGGAGAATAAAAAAAAAGGGGATGAATCATAAAATATATTTTGTGTTAGATAAAATCTGTTTATCCTCATGAATGATATTTCTAGCAGTTTTTAAGCAAACCAATGAAAAAAAATCTTTGGTAGAATAATAAAGACTGTGGAGAAGACTCAGGGGACCCTGCTCTGCTTTCTTCCTGTTTTCTTCAATGACTATTCAGTTCCTGAAAAAAATGGGGAAGAGTCGCTGACAGAGCTTCAAAATTTTCGCAGGAGAGAGTATAAACTTTCCTCAGAACACTTGCTTTGGTCAGATGAGTTTGGAGATCACTGTTGTATACATACTCCATGATTTCAGCCATGGCCCAGACCTATTCTTAAGTGTCAGTCCCAAACAGACAGCCACCCTTGTAACATGTCCTCCTGGAAGTTCCACAGGCAAATCAAACTAAATCCGAAGTCATAGTTTTTTCTCTCCATGTCTATTTTCCTCCATTCATTTCCTGCCAGATGCCCTGTTGCCCAAGTCAGAAAACTGTATCCCTTCTACTTACTTCTCTTTGTCACCTTCCCACCCACCTTGATCAAAATCATCCAGTTCATTTTATTTCATGCCTTTGCGATCTCTCTGATATACTCTCTTTCTCTCTCTGGTCAATCAGTCCACTGTCCAGGTTCTGACTTGTTCAGTCTGTGTTCATTCTCCCCTTCCTCTAATTCATCTTTCACCCTGTTGGCACAGATGTCCTACAAAAATCTGCCCTTATTTAAAATATTTAAATGGCTCCTCTTCAGGATAAAACTCCTACCTCTACTCTTTTCCCCAGATCCTCTGTCTCCCTTACATGAACCCTATGCTTCACAAGTGTCCTGAAGTTGATACTCTCTCATTTTATTACTGACTGCAAGTACTGATTTACAGCAAACACCTTTCCTTCCTTGTGTGATTGGCCAAGCCTTCTCATTCAAAGCTCAGCTCTTGTGTAACTTTCCTGACACTTCTATCTCCACCTCTCTGAGTAATGTGCGCTCTTTTATGCTTCCTAAACATAGCTCTGACACAACACTAAAAGGCAATGATACACTCTGTAGCTGAAAGATTGCCACTGGAATCAAACAGGTCTGGATTTGAATTATCAGTCTACCATTTATTAAATAGAAACAGAGAAATATAGTTTAACCTCAATATCCTTCAGTTTTTTTTTTCTGTAATTAATTATATTAATTAATAATACCTGCCATATGGAGTCTACATAACTTTTAAGTAAAATAAAGTATATAAAACATAAAACAAGAGTGCCTGTTATGATAGGCAGATGTAGTGGTCTCTTCTTTAACAGTGGTTATGTGTGTTCTTCTTGGAGTTCTCAGGGCTGGAACAGGAATGGCCCTCAGATATGCCGACAGGATGTCAGCTTTGGACATTGTTGTCAACTTTCTCCAGGCTTGGATTTCCTTACACAGTTCTCATCTATAGTCCTCATCATTCTGGCTGCTATTTCTTCATATGTTTTGTTGGGAGTTCCTCATATATGAAGGAGAGGTTCAGTCTTGGAGAATTGCAAATTAAACTTGCAAAAGACTGATTTGCGGGGGAAAAAAAAGCATACAATTTTATTTTTCATTTTACATGCATGGAGACACAACAGAAAAGAAGCAAAAACCCAAAGAAGCTGTTAGACTTGATGATTCATGTACCATTTTAACAAAGGGCAGTAAATTATGGGAAGATAACATATATGGCTGTTTAACAAGGTTTGTTATACAAACTCATCTTTTTACTATCTCTGGTATTCTTGGTACAGAAGCAGGGAAACACGTTTACAAAGGGAAATTTATGTCTTGATTTTAGGCAGAAAAAGGGAGAGCAGAGAGCTTTTCCTGTGTCTGCTGTTTCTCAACTGACTTTAGCTCAAAATCCTTATGCCAGTGCGACATGTTTTAAGGTGGCATAATCTGATCCCATTCATATGTTTACCCTTTAAATGTTAATCATGCCCTGTCCTTATACTCCCTCTTTTTATTTCATTCTCGCCTTCTGGAATTTCTTAAAGCTTAATTGAGCAATTGCATATGTCACCTGCCTTCCCTTTCCTGGATACGTGCAGAGTAAGGATGGTTTCTGGAGTAAGAGAGAGACGGGATGATGAATCTGCATTTTAAACAAATTCTTCAAGTAAATCTTGGAGAAATTGCACTTGGAAACTTTAGCCTTAGAGATTTCGTTCTCTCCTGTGGCTTTTATTACCATACACTTCCTAAAGATTTTAAATTCTCCTCTTCCTTACAGACCTTGCTGTTGGACTTTTCAGCCAACAGCCTCTTTGTCATTTCCCTTTGGGAGTTTTTTCAGGTAACACATTTAAAAGTAAAATTTTCATGCTCCTCTGCTAAGTAATTCTTATCCTAAAGGAAGCAACATCTACCCAAATATTCAAACGGGGAGATCAGCGCTCTCCTCCCTCTTACCTCCTAGACTCCAGCTCTCGAATGTATATCGTTATCTCTTAAATCTTCACAATTCTCTCTGACCCCATTGCTACACCCCCTAGTTTAAAGCCACAGTTATCCTTTATCCAAATTTCTATAAAAGGCTTCTAACTAATTTTCTGGTATCCACAATAAGTAGTAATGGAGTATGGGTATTAAAGTCTGACTTCTAGATTTCAAAATCCCTGCTTGTTGACACCTTTCTCAGCCTAAGTTTCTTCTTCTATTGAGAGGGGATAAACTAATATTTACCTCAAAGAGTTTTCATGAGGGTTACTTAAGGTGATGTAGATAAGGCTCTTTGTATTGTGTGGGGCATATGGGAAGCTCACAAGTGTTGGTTGCTGCCGTGATCCACTGCTACCCCGTCTAGCCACCCAACCACCCAACATTAGTGATCTTTTAAAAATGCAAATCAAATCAAGTTATATTTCTACTAAAAAGTTTTCCGTGGCTTTGCGACATCTTTAGAATATTGACTTCTATAAGACTTGCATGCCCTTCTATGACTTATCTAGCCAGAGTTTGAGGTCCAAATTCTTTTATTAGTCTTCTTTTGATTCCCCCACCCCCACCCCCCAGCAATTCTGTATTTCTTTCATCACTAAGAGTAGTACACTCTCTTTTGCATCCAGGCTTGTACCTTTACAGTCTTTCTTGTCTGGTATGCAGTCCTGCCACCCGCCACCCCCAAGTCTCTCAGCCTTCCATTGTTTAGAGAATTTAATTCTTCTATTAGTTTTTTTTCTTCTAACAGGCTTTAGGGACCCCCCAAAAAACTTATTTGGGGTGGGGAGCCTTCCTTTGGATTCAGTTTTTTCTTTTTGTAGCTTTATCACAATTGTAATTTCTTCCTTTGTTTCACTTTGATGATGGGGAACATATCTGTCTTCTTTAGGGTTGTATACTCTAGAGCATCTTGAAGAGACTCAAAAATATTCTTTAAGTGAATGAATATTAAGATCAAAATATTGATAGTCTCATTTACCCTTTGCATTTTTCTTCTCTCTTAAATATTAAATCAAAATTTTATTTTCTCTTGAGTCTCACTTTCGTTATTAGATTTTAATTAGTATTAAGAGCAACTGAACAATGTTCTAAAAATCCTGAATTTCTCTCAGAAATGTCTACATTTTGTAAAATTTTCCTTAGAAAACAAGTTCCCAGGAATTAGATCTTTTCGATACTGAGTAAATAAGTCAGTAAATTTGTGTTCTTGATTATAAAAACATTTTTAAATCATGTACAGTAATTGCTATTTTATTTAATATGACAAAACTGCTTTCAGACATATTTTACCCTCGGAAAAAGATACTAGGTTTTATTTGGATAGAATTAAATTTTTTTTTTTAGGACTAAATATTTTATAAAATGTATTTTAATTATGGTTAACCTTTTCTAATCTTTAATATAATAGTTTTATAGAGAGAATTGATTCAATCTGGAGTCGATTATATTGAAGGAATCAGGACCCTTTAGCTTGTTTTATGTTTTACTTGTTTTCTTTTTTTAACAGCAAATAGTCTTTAGCCTTTTCTTCCTCCAGACATGTAGCAAGTCATGGGATTTGTCCACAGCTGCCCTTTTAATTATTTTGTTGTTTATTCTACCTTTTAAAAAAAAATCCCTTCACTTGTCCTATACAGCTCATTAGAACCCACCCTTTCGATTAGTTATACTCTCTTGGACCCTGAGCTTCCAAGCCAGCACCCAAATTGCCTCCAAGATTTATAGCCCAGGGTGGTAGCTATAAACAGCCCATTTCTGTCTACATTTACGTTTAAAAGAAAAAGAAAAGGAAAAATGGAGTGTTGCTGTGGATAAGGTCAGAAGTAAGGATTGGTGAGTAATGTAATTCTGGTAGGACTGCTAACCAGCTGCTAGATAGAAATATTATGAGGAAAGAAAATTTAAGCCCTAGCCACTACAGTTTCTACACTGTCATAAATCTTGATACCTATGACTCTAATATCTTTTATTTCACAGAGTCCCTCTCTGCCTCAGATATTAGCTCTTCTCCCAGGATGTGCATAGGTGTTTCTGAAATAAAGAAACTGCACATCAACATGGTTAAGTAATGTACCCAGATGCCTCTGCACAGTAAGTTGGGGGTGGGGGGTGAGGTGATGTTCAAACCCAGATTTTTTTGACTGTGGAGTCTGTTCATTTTCAGGGTACCCCACTGCTTTCCCTCAATACGCAGAGCAAGACAGCTCTGTATCCAAGTAGCTGATTTCATAAACAAGCTTTCATTTTTTATATCTGTTGCAGCTCTCTGCCCCTGTCCCACCAGGCAGTACCCATAGGCTCTTCTTTGGTTGGCTCTCCCCACTACTCCACACCTTTTGGGAGGTGGCCTTCCTTGGAGGCATGTGTTATCAAAGTACTATTTCCATTAAGGGATAAGTCTGCTAAGAGCAAGTTTTGTTTATAATAAAATAGTCTGTTTTTGTACAAGGTATGAAATGAGGAATGGCCTTTGCCAAAAATACATCCACAGAATCCTATCAATAAACATTTGTTCCTTTGATTTTATGAGAAGCTTAAAACTATAATTTTCCTGGGAGGGTTAATACTTTTTGCTACTCTTCAGCTTAAACCAAATGTTTTAGTCAATAGTTTTCCTTCTACCAATAAGCTAAGATCAGTTTTCCTGGGTGAAGGTAAGATTTAACGTGGTGTGAGGTTGGGATGTAGGAGTGGGAGACGAAAGATAGGTGGAGATGCATGCTGACTTATTCATGACATTCAGTTTTGGAGTTGAGCCCTTTCTAGGGAGAGCAATGCTGAAGCAAATGCTATTTGCTTGTAATAATCAGAACTGCCAGAGGTTGGCAAAACCTGCTGCTCCTTGAGAGCAGAGTAACATGAGGCACAAGGAAGACAGTTAGGCCTCCGTCTTGGAGATATATGTTTTCCAGTCTCAGTAAGGGCAGTCCCTGAACTATGAAAAAGTGATCATTGCATTCCCATCTTTGCCCAGCAGTTTTTCCATAGCAAAAACAAATAATAATAATAAAAAATAAATAATCTTTCATCTAAGCATACTTTGTTTCATTCTAAATCCTTCAGTCTTGGTGACAAAATTACAAGGTTGTGTACAATAGGTTGTACTCAAATTCCTAATTGTTCAACCTGAGTTAGGAATTTAATAGGGGTATCCTGGTGGCTCTCATCAAAGTAAAATGTAGGACAGATAGCTGGCCTCGCATTGGTCAGGAACTGACGTTCTTTTTCTCTCTTTCTTGGGCCCTATGGTATCTTGTCTCAGCTTCTCTCTGGGAGTCAGCTATACTCTTTGGTCTCTGGAGATTAATGTCCTATAAGCATTAACAAAATTTCTATATAGGAAAGGTTAAAGGTAAAATCGGTGGTGAGTATTATGGGATTTATATGGAAGCTTTGACAAGTTGTTTTAAAGTAGATTATATATTAATTTTAAATGGGATTATGGGGGGGGGGTAAGCCTCACACCCACACACCTCACACATCCCCATGTGTTGGGCCTGTGGGTATCCTGGCAGATGACTCAGTGTGCCCTTTCAGTGTCCTGATCCAAATTCCTAGGCCAGAGAACATACTTGCTCAGCATCTGTTTTCATCTGGTAAAAAAAAAAATCAGCGCTCAACTTGTTGTTAATAATTCCTTCCTCTTTCTGCATGCGTTTCAGCCCAAATCAAGAAAAACTGGCACTAGGCTGCAAGTGAACAGCTTTCTGTAACAGAAAAAGTTTGGAGCTTATATTCTCCCAGATGTTATCTTATCACCTTGGTATTTCTTTTTTGTACATGTGAAAGACAAAGTATGTATCCTGACTTAGCATGAAAAGCAAAACAAAAGCACCCACTGGGAAAAGCCTTCTTCAAATCCCTTGAACCAGACATCTCCCATTTCCTTTGCTTAAACTCATTTCCTCACAGCCAGCCTTATGTCTTTCTGAACTCCTTTATTGTAGTTTACTAAAAAACAAGTTCTCTGCAACTCACCTTTGCTTGCTGACATCATCTTTGCAAGGTAGTTTTGAGACTTCCCATCTATGTGAATTATTTGGTGTGATTCAGTTTCACACACACACATACCACATATATAATTTTAAAGTAACTGTACATTGATACTTTTAAAAACATTAAACTTTTGCACACTTACTTTAAGGAAACTGTTTTCTTTCCTCTGTAGCCTCTGGGAGAAAAGCAGACTGATTAATTTTTTTATTTTATTTTTAAATATGTCCATGCATAAAGTTAGTGATATTTCTGAGAATTTCTTCTCATAAGACTTGACATGCTTGGCTTCTCCCCATCCCGCCCTCCCCTCACCTTTTCCTTTTACCATGCTTTTCTATTTTAATCATTTACCCTAACTTATTTTTTTATAACATTAACAGCTTCATCCAGAACTCATTTTTCTGGGTTTTCTCTCCTAAGTAAATAAAATAAAAGATGTCTTCTATCTGCAGTTTATGCCAGAATGTGTGCGATCATTCAAAACAGAACAAAACTAACCCACACAGGCAGGCCACAGCTCCGGCTGGTTTTCAGGACCCCATCAGCCAGACAATGGGTGGCCCCAGCCAACAGGCAGAGGGGGCAGGAGGAAGCCTGCCTTGCTCTCTTTGGGGTGTCAGGACCCTGAACAGGGTCAACAGCAGGTTGAAGCTGGGAATGGGATAGACCGATTGTTTTGCAAATGGTGATAAATATCTGCCATGGCCTGTTTTACTTGTACTTGCATTAAAAAACAATTCAATTTCTTAGTACGGACTTAGAAATCCATTTTACAAGTTTTTTTTTTCCTCTTCATGGAACAGTTCAAACTAAAGTGTGACCAATTTTGGAATCACTACAGCCAAGCAAGAAATGGTTTAGTGGGAAGCTAAAAATAGATGTCTTCCTTTAGACTTTTTTTCTTGTTTATTTCCCCAAAAATTCTGCCAGCGTACTTGGGATTAGTCAAATAAAACAATGAAAAATGCATGGATTAGCATTTTAATGCACAAAAAAGTAATTGCTGCTTTCTGTATTTGGATTTCTGAATTCTTATAATCTCAGCAATTCTATATAAATCTTTGTAAGAAATTGACAAAAGTGAAGAGAGCTGACTTATAATAAATACAAATCTAAAGTTATATTTTTGAGGAAATATTTTAATTTAAAAAATTATGTAAAACTCAGTTTACTATATGTTATTTCAGTTAGTCCTTCAAATAACCCCCACAGTTCCTAGAACGTATAAGCCACAAAGCTGGGGATCTTAGGTCACTAATCATGGCATCTACAGATCACAGAAGAAAGCTGCCTCCCCAGCCTGGCTGCAAAGACCCTCTAAGAGGGAATGAGTGAAGAAAGCACCTACTCATTGAAAAAGAACCTGCCAAACAGTTCTAGTGCTTCACATACATAATTTCATCTCCTAACAGGGCTTCCCTCCCACCCTCTCCTCATCTCAGAGTTAGGAATTTTTATCACATTTTACAGATGAGCAAATTGAGGCTCAGATAAGACCTACTTATTCTTATTGAACATTTTTTTTTTATTTTTTTTACTCTAAACCACAACACCACAAAAATTATATGCTGAAAATTGCACAGCTCCTAATTGGCAGACCTAGTGCGTTGACCTACTTGTTTCGTCTCTTTCTACCAGGTGTCACCTGCTTACTATTTTTTTTTTTTT
>CM053514.1:18756923-18840330 GCA_028627145.1 Eidolon dupreanum | reverse complement strand
GCTGGCAAAATCAGCATCCACAGATTTGGCTGTGAGCTGGAGACCCCGGGAAGTGTCGAAGTTGCAGCGTGAGTCTGAAGACAGTGTTGTGGTAGAATCCCTTCTTTTGAGGGGACCTCCGTCTGTTCTCTTAAGACCTTTAACTAATTGGATGAGGCCCAGACACATTATGGAGAGTAATTTGCTTTACTCAGTGTATAGTGAGTTAAAGGTTAATCTCACCTAAAAATACCTCATAACAACAGCCAGACTGGTATTCTACCAAATTCTTGGTACCCTGGCCTAACCACGTTGACACATAAAATTAACTTTCACAATTGGCAGTTATGAAACCATCTATCTAATCTCTGAAGTTAGATACTCAAGTTAGATTCTCTGAAGAGAGACTAGATCAGCACTATAAAGGGGAATGAATACGTTCTCCGTGGATTCTATGGTAGGTAATATGAACTGCCTGACCAATAGTTTCCCCGTCTTAGAGTTGCCAGATTTAGAAGGTAAAAATATAAGATGCCTAGTTAAATTGGAATGTCAGGTAAGCAACCAATATATATATATATTAGTGTAAGTATGCCCTGCATTTTATATGGGGCTTATTTATATTGAACATTTATTCATTTATCTGAAATTCAAACTTAACTAGATATTCTCTATTTTTTCCTCTAATTGTATATTTAAAAAAATAAGGCTTTTTTTTTTTCTAGCACAGTTTTACATGAAATTGAGAGAAGGTACAGAGGTTTTTCATATGCCCCCTGTCCTCACATATGCATAATCTCTCCCATTAGCAATGTCACTCTCCAGAAAGGTACATTTTTTTACCAAGGATGAAACTACCTTGACATATCATAATCACCCAAAGTCCTTAGTTTACTTTATGGTTAACTCTTGGCTTTGTACATTCTATGGATTTGGACAAAAATATAATGACATATATCCATCATTATACTAGCATACAGAATATTCTGACTGCCCTGACAATCCTCTGTGCTCTGCCTATCCACCTATCCCACCACTAGCAACCACTGATTTAAAAAAAAAAAATTTTATTGTCTCCATAGCCTTTTGCATTTTCCAGAAGATGTCTTGTATTTTTCTTACTACCAAATCTTTTTTTTTTTTTTTTTTTTGAGAGTGGGTGCATCTTGGTCAATATAAAATAGTGTTCCAACCCTCAGCTAGGCTGGTTGCTGGACACAAAGTTGTGACCAATGAAATGTAATTAGAAATCAAACGACTAACTTTTTCATTTTTGCTATTTGATCTTTGCATGCTCTTCTTTATGTACAAACAAAAATACAGTGTATAGAGGAAGTGAGGCCATCCTAGGACTGTGGGAATGAGAGGCACCTATTAAAAATGGCATAGCAGGAGAGAAGAAGGAGCCTAGCTTCTTGATGGTGTTAGGTAGTTAGTCAAACATGAACAACAGGGGAACAAAGGAATAGGGGGCCCAGCCTAGAGACCACCCAAAGAACACTCTATTGGTAGTAGAATTCTAGGTATGCACATGCACACTAGGCAAAGTTATTGCCCAGTATTAATCAGGTGTCAATCAAGATGACCTCACTTGCCAATCACCTAGACTATCCATCATGGCCCAAGTATAAGGCAGACATTCCCACTTCTGGGCCCTTTTTTGCCCTTCAAGGCTCCTGTCATTTTTTGCCCTTTCTGGCATCTCTCTCTCTCTCTCTTTTTGTAGCCTTTCGTGGCCTTTTCCCTTTTGTGGCCACTTTGGTCCCTTTGTGTTGGTTACAGCACTGGGACCATATGCATCCTTGGAGCAATCTTTGTCTTTCTAAAACATATTTTTAATAAAACTATTACATTTCAATGACCTGTAATTCTTCACTATGTTATTTGAGGAAGAACTGAGGAAAAATGCTAACTTCAGGTTTGTACCATCATTATCCCTCTCTCTCCCCCTGCTGTCAGGATGACACTGAACTTTGATCTTTCCCAACAGTGACAATGGGATCTCTGAGTTGATGCACCAGCCCTAAAATGGCCAGTTTAGAATTTCTTATTATGTGAAAACATAAACCTTTATTTGCTTAAGCCATTGTAGTTATTCATTACATGAAACTACACAGAAGTAGATTTCTCTGAGTCTTTTGAAATCAAATTCAGAGAATACTTTGGTTAATTTCAGCAGGATAATACTTTCCTTTCTCCTCTTTTTGTCTGTGAAAAACAATCCTTTCTACTCCCTGATTCCTGAGTGAATTTGGACATAGAATTGTGACTGAGCCAGTCTCTAGTACATGATAGGTTTTTTTGCTGTTTTTTTCCCCCCTTGCATTCTTTGTACTTGTATACATATATATGTACTGTAGCACAGTTAATTTCATCAATTATCAAAATAAGAGGAATGTTTACACTTTATAACAACCATGGAAACAAACAAACAAAAAAAAGCATTCCCTTTGAATCTGCCCCAAACCTATATCTTTAAATTCTGTTCCAAAATCTGTTACTCTTTGTCAGACCAAGTAAATTTAAGACACAAAATATAGTCAGCTACTTTTTCACAAGATCTAGTATAAAAGTAGGCATTCTCTAATTCAGTAGTATTTAGTAGGCTATGAGGCTGCAATTGGAACAAATGGGAAAAAGAAGTATTGTTAATTATTTCTAGTAAATCAAATAGTAGCTACAAGTAAGTTAGGTACTTAAGTGACATGAGTAAATATGAGAAACATAAATTCAGGTATTTCTGTATCTAAAAACATAATGCAGCTCTGCCATGAGAGCCGATAGAATTTATATTTATCGGTACAAAATAAATTTGCTATACCTTCAAAGGTACATTAAGAAACATAATCCCTTCCAAAGTCTTTATTATCCACACATGCCTGGCCCTCTGTTTACTTCGAAGGGGTCTGTGAGTTGCAGGAGTTATTTGTGGCAAGTAGAGAATTATGTCTCGGCCTTTGAGAACAACTACAGGTAGAGGACGTAGTGTTTGATTTTTATATTTCCTCATAAAGGAAACTGAAGATTACTTCCATCTTTGTTTTAATTATAACAAAACCATCCAACCTTTCTGAACTTTAATTTATCAGGATAAAAAATAAAGATGGCCATAAATATAATTCATTACTGAAGGATGTTGAAATAAATAACAAGAAAAAAATTAATATACTTTGTGCATGAAAACAGATGTTCTATTATATAAATTGTTTCATATTGTTTGTCAGGATATAGGAAACATATTTCTTTAGCGAATAAAACCATATTTGACAATAGTCAGGAAGTAGGTATGTGTGTTCCATCCCTGAAAGGAAATGAAAATAATAAGAATGTTTTAAAAGCAATTTGTTTTTAGACAATGTATAGATCATTATTTTACTTATAAATTACACTGTTATATATATTGTATGAAATGTTAGAGAACCCAAACTCAAAGAACATGAAAATAAACTGAATTTTCCATGTTGATAGAACCACCTCAATGTTTTATTATAATTGTATTTACAACAGTCAATTTTAAACTATGCGGAAAATTACTGCACTTTTCGACTTAACACTGTAGAAGTTCAGAACAAGTCACCCCAAGATATTTCTCTGTGGTATAAGATTATTTTGAGGTAAAGGCAATTGACACCCTATTGTTAAGGGTGGAAAATTTTCAAGTGAGACAACTAGCTAAGTCCGCTACAGGGAAGAAATATCTTTAGATACCAGAAGTCATCCTGCTTCCTAGGGTGTGATACTAGGAGATGTATTGTATGTATAAAGATATGCTAACGGCCAACTTCTGCTTCTGTAATCTGCTTGCATGTTTGATGTAGTTTTAGGCTTTATAAGCTGCCTCTTTTGGGAGCTCAGGACTGATCTCTTCTAAGCCTGCGTGGTAAAGAGTCAGTTGCAGGCTGGCTAATAAAGGCTCATAATTCATCTCAATTGGCTCTGTGAGTTTTAAATTCAGTCACACCACAACACTATGAGTTTAGAGAAACTTCTGTCCCTCCCCCCCTTTAAAAAACTAAAAGAATTTAAATTAGGGGCCTTTTCCATAATAAAAGATTTTCAGCTATAACCCTTTTGACCTATCTATAGGACAGGGCAAACTTTTAATTACTGAAGTAAAATCACTGATTTCCTGCTTTTCGTATAGTCCTGCTATGACCTTCCTTTCCTCTGAAGCCCAAGGCACCTCACCTCAGTTCAGAATGCTATATATGTACCTCATATTAACTTTCTGTTTCTGAATCCCTCATGTATGTAGAGTTCTCATATGCACATATGTAATTAAATTTGATTATTTTCTCTTGTTAGTCTGTTTCATGTAAATTGAATTATTAAATCAGCCAAAAGAAACTAGGAGGACAGAGGAAAGTTTCTTTCTCTCCCACAACACCGTGATGTCTACTATGCATTATTGATGTTATTTTAAATAATACCTGAATTTTATTTAAAATTAAAAAAAATAAATTTCATTTTATTTAAAATAATACCTAAACTCCTATTATATGGAGAAAAGGGAAGTTCTTGCTTTTAGAATTTGGTTGACTAATAACCCAGATGCAGCTGTGCTATATGAATAAATGCATAGTATTTTTATACTATACTTTAAGGTATAAGAAAATGTAAGGATATTTGATAGAAAGCAGAGATTGTTATTCTCTATATAATTTAAAATTTTTAATATTTATTTATAGACAAAATTGGGGAAAATTATAAAATAAAGAGCTCCTAAGAGGAGAGAGAAGAGATTAAAAAAACAACCCTGGCATTATTTTTGTTACTTCACATTTGGTTTAGTTTGTGATTGTCATCTGTACATTTACCAAGTCATTTTATCAGATTAAGCAGTTCAGATTAGTACTCAAAAAGTTTACATAAATCTACATAGCTCAGTCCGTCAGCCACTTAATATTACCAAGGCAAAGGATCATGTTGGAATCTTCTTCTTTTTTCTCAGCACCAAAATTTATTCTAATATTGCTAGTTTGAATTGTTTTCTCTTGTCTAAAGGCTTTACTAGACATTAATTTTAATCTGATTTTCCTTGTATTTAAATGTGAGGGTATTCCACAGTGTAATTTCTGCCTATAGTTATTTAATGTGTGACTAATGTTCAGAAAGAGTTTAGCTAATGTTTATTTTAATACATGAAAGTACACTGAATACCTAAACACAGATATATTTGAGAATAATTTGAAAGTTAAAATCCTAATTGGCAGCTAACCCAGAAAATTCAGTTAATCAAAAAACTACCATTCCTAAGCATTCCCAAAACTGGGATTTTTATGATGAAAATCAATAATTATACTAAGCATAATTCAATTTTGTTTGGAAATAGAGCATAATTTTTTCATACCTTTAATCATGTTGTGCTCTCAACTAAAACAGTCTAGATTACCTTGGATGCCACCAGAAGTCCACACTGCTATGGGGAAGGGGAAAAAAATCCCCCTTTTCCTCCTCTGGTTCTTTTGGCTGGCTGAGTAATCAAACCAATAGGAGGCAGATTGATAAGAGAAAACCAAATTTCATATTGTGCAAATGGGGACCCCACATACATGAGAGAATCAGGAACCCAGCATACATGAATATTCAGAGATAGAAAGAGTGATGGAGATATGTAAGAAATCTTGAGCTAGGGATGAAGTAAGGTACCTAGAGGGCTTCAAAAAGTCATTGCAGGATGATAAGAAGAGCAGATGTTCAGTAATTAGTAGTTTGCCCTGCCCTATAGCTAGGTCAAAAGAAGTTATCTCTGATAATCTCTTAAGGACAAGGCCTTTAATTCAAATTCTTCTAGGCAGTTAAAGGGAGGGAAAGAAGTTTCTCTTGAACCTGAAGCCAAAATTGCCCATTTCTTCCTCACTTCAGTATATGGTATTTATATTTACCTTTCTAAAAATCTGTTATCTCGTTTTTTATTTTAGAAGCAGGAATAGGCTTTCTACCTTCTTGAAAAAAATAAATTGATAGATAGTATATTTAAAGGTGTCTATTATAGAAGCCAGCACATGTTAAGTTCTTGATATGTGGCAGATGTGGCAGCCATTCTTACCATTGACCCATGCTGTGCATAGCCTTCACAAACATTACATCACATAAAAAAAAATGAAAAAAACAAACAAACAAAAAACAAACAAGGAATAAATCTGGATATATGATGGGAATGTGATAAAGTGAAAATACACTAGGTTAGGAGCATTTTTAGTTCTATCATTTACTTAGCCTTACTAAGAGGTTAAGAGCATATTAAGCTCTTTTTTTTTTTTTTTTTTTTTTTTAACGCCTACAGCACCTGGTCTTCCTAGGTGGTCTCTCATCCAAGTACTAACCAGGACCAACCCTGCTTAGCTTCTGAGGTCAGACAAGATTGGGCACGTTCAGGGTGGCATGGCTGTAGACTCACATTAAACTCTTTATCTTTCAATTCTTTATATATAAAATGATGATGATGTGGGGTGTGCATGAAGGGTGGAGAACTATATTATTTTCAGATTTCCTAGACCCCCATCACACCCTATAAGTTCTGTGATTCTATGTGTATGGAAAGCTATTTTCCAGTCTCAAAAGAACTTGTTGAGGGTTTCTTTGGCAAATTTTATATATTTCAAAATGAACATTTCTCAATGCAGTTTGTATTTCTTCATCATTTACGGGGTGGTTGCACTAAGGGCATGAGATTGGAGTCATGGGTGAAAGAAACAGATGTTTTGAAAGTATTACCTGTGTACAGTTCAGGATTTAATTCTAGTTTATTTAAGATGTTAACTATAACAAGTATTGAGGGCAAATGTGACTTGTCAGCCTCTTAAGGCTTGGTTTTGGAAAAGAAGGCCAAATGTGATACTGGTACAGAAAATTAATCATTTTGGTCACTAGGTATGTGTTAACATATTGGTCAAATTAACTTAAGCCTTCTTCCTATGGCATTAACTAAGTCTGTCAGGGTGTTTTCTACAGTTTAGTTGCACCTTGACATCCTCCTAAAATCAGTAGTTGTTGTATACAGAATAACAGGCCCACACACTTGTCCAGGAAACCTAATCCTTGGAATCTGTGAATTTTGCAGATGTGATTAAGTTAAGGATCTTGAAATAGGGATATTTTCCTGGATTTTCTGTGCAGGTCTGGTGCAATCACAGATCAGAGAGAAGAGAAGATGCTATGAAGATGGAGAAAGGGGTCACAAGCCAAGGAAGGTAGAAGGCCCCTAGAAGCCAGAAAAAGTAAGGAAACAGATCATCTCCTAGACCCTCCAGAAAGAACATAGCACTGTGGATCTATTTTATACTTCTGACTTTTGCGACTGTAAAATAATGATTGTTGTTTTAAGCCATTAATTTTGTAGTAATTTGGTATAGCAGCAATGGGAAACTAACACATTTGTATTGTAAAAGTGACTGAATGATACAATTTTCATTAGAAAAATTTCCTACTAAGTTTATAATTTGTAAGTTAATAACTTTAATTAAAAGTTTTCAAAAATTATTCATCTGGAAGTGCTAGCATATATAACAAGTTACCTATAGCTGTATTTAGGGAAGCCACCTAGAGTAACTTTTTACTGTGAATCATGCACTTTTCCTTTTTAAATTAATTAATGATATTATGGTAAGAATATATACCACGAGGTCTATACTCAATAGAATTTTAGGTATACAATGAAGTATTGTTAACTGTAAGCACAATGTTGTACAGAAGATTTCTAGAATTTATTCATCTGGCATAACTGAAACTTTATGTTCTTTGAACAGCAATTATCCATGTCCCTCTCCCCCAAATCCCCGGCAACCACCATTCCACTTTCTGCTACTGTGACTTCGACAATTTTACGTATACTTCTAATATAAGCAGATTCATGCAGTAATGGTCCTCCTATGGGTGTTCATTCACTTAGCATAATTTCCTCAAGTTTCATCCATACTGTTGCACATGGCAGGTTTCCCTTCTTCTTTATGGCAAATAATTCATCTACTTTTTTGAGGAGTGATTATTTTTTGTATGGAGATACCAGACATTGTATATGAGATAGATGACCTTCCCATAGGCTTCACCTCTGTGGCAGTTTTAAAATATGTCTAAGAGTCCTTTCCTGAGTGTGGGTCGGGCTAAATAACTTATTTCTAACAAATGAATATTGCACAAATGATGGCATGTGACTTTCAGGACTAGGTCATGAAGGCATTGCCCACTCCTGTGCTCTCTCGCTCAAGAGAAAATTAGCTTCCATGTCATGAGGATGATCAGCCCTATGGGGAGGTGCAAGTGGTAAGGAGCTGAGGCCTCCTGCCAGTGGCCATATGAATGAGCCACATGGAAAATGTATCCTTCAGCTCCAGTGGAGCCTCGAAATGACTGAAGCCTAGTTCTAGGCCTTGACTGCAAACTCCTAGGAGACCCTGAGCCAGACTCATTCAGGTATGTCACTTCCATCCTGACTCTCAGAAAACACGTGAGGTAACAAATGTTTATTGTTTTGAGTTGTTAAGATTTGGGGTAATTTGTTTTGTATTAATAGAAAACAAATATGCTCTTTCATCATATTTTTCTTGAGCTAAATAATATTATTATATTATATAAAGTAATCATCCTAATATTACTGAGATGGTTTACTTTTTTTTAAATTTAATTTTATTATTAGTTTCATGTAAGAGATGGTTTACTATTTTTTTTTTTTTTTAAGAATAGAGAAAATGGAAGTAATCCAGCCTCGATGATGCTTTTTGTTTAGAGAAGTGGAAAAGTGAGAAATCACATACTTTGAAAATCCTTTTTGAGAGACAAACTAAAGTATTCACAAGAGAGTGACTATTGGGGGATGAAAGGGTGAAAGAAAAAAAGGCTTTTCTTCTCCCCCCTTTATTTGAAGTCTGTCCTACTAATTAACATCATTTACTTTCACAGTTCAGAGTCAGGTCATATAATTAGAGGAGGATTAAGCTCTTTTGGAAAGGATGGTTAATTTATACTGTTTGGAAACCACTCAAAGAAAAACACCGAAAGACTCCAAGGGATGGAATCTAGATATTATGTAAAAAGAGCATAGATGTGAGCAAATCTAGAATGATAAGTTCACACCAGTATCAGTGCCAAACTGTCTCAAGATTAAATCATGGCAGAAAATATTTTGTTATTTATGAGTTTGTCTGAGTCTATAAGGCTGCATTTCATAGCTGCCAGTGTGTGCCTGTCTAACCACATACTGACAGGACATCATAACTTATTTCAGATAGGGTGATTACAGTTAATATGACTAAATTATTTAAGTTGTTTACTTAGATCTTATTCTTTTTGTATTTTCTGTTTTTTTGAGTACCTACAGGTATGCTACCTTAGAGGATCCTAGACATTTCCCTCTTGGCATGTAGAGTGACTTGAAATTTGTACTTTGAAAGAAGTAGCAACAATAGTCTGCTACCCACTGAAACTCACTTAATTGCCATCAGAGTAACTGAAAGACCCTGTGAAAATGCTGTATTTTATTCTTAGTGTAGGTACCTAGCTGCAGACATAGATTATGTTCAATCTTCTTGGTTGCCTTGTTGAATCCAAGTCCTCAAGTGAACAGGAAGGTCCCATAAAAGAAAAGTCTCTTTGATAAGAGCCTGAAATTGTATGTCTGGCCTAGACATCAGACATAGAACAGAATGGAGATCACTCATTGTCCTTCATCTGGAACAATGTGGTTTTTCTATGACAGAGTCAGGTGGCGAGTATGAATATGGCTTCAGTCCAATCACGCTAAAACTCTGTTTCTTTCTCATTCTCTATGAGTTCAGGCACGCAGGACCTGGGTTTCCAATGAGAACTCTCTTCCTAGAGGCGAGTCTACAGCTCCATTTGCAAGTGAAACTTTGGAGGACCTTCCTTCAACCGCCAGTCTGTTTCTGGACCTCTTCAGTCATTTTCTGGTAGATAACTGCTTTATTTATAGTGTGAAAGAAAAGGCAGATGGGGGCCCTGTGTTGGTGTCACCACTTCAGGCAGTCACAGTTGTGCACTCCCAAAGTGGAGTGACAGATCTGGGGGGAGGCTGAAAAGCTAGGGGAACATTCCCAGCATAGAAAATGCATGAGAAACAAAGCAATCTGGGGGACCGTGGAGACACTGGGAACGCCAGGTCACACAGAATCCCTGCATCATATTATTGGGAGACCTTAGGCTGCAGCTGTTTCCTCTCATTCATTCATACTGTGGCTGGGGGCTGAGGTCAGCTTAGTCCATCCCCCCCCCCCATCCAAACCTGCATGATGTTCCATCTCCTCTCTGAGAGTACTCTAAGAATGGAAGACAATAAACCTCATCTTATTCAAAGTGTGGGGACTAAAAAGAATTTAATACTTTTCCTCTCACCTCTTAAATTCTTCTAGCTCAGCTAATAATCAAATTAACAGAGATGTTAACAGGAGAAAAATCAAATTTTTAACACTTGCACATAGGGAATTCACCTAAGCATGAAAATTTCAAAGACAGTGAGGTGACATTGGATATTTAAGACATTTTTGGACAAAGGAGCCGAGGTGGGCAGGGTATTAGAGTTTAGAAGTGAGAGTAGGGCATTTACAGGTTGTTGAGGAAGAGTGGAACACACGGGGCAGGCAAATTCTTGCTAGGCAGCCTGGAGACAATGGGACACGGGGTGTCTAGCTAACAGGTTTGGCATCTTCCTGACTGATGACAGGGTGAAGGTCCTTAGGGTGATCAGGCCCAGGCTCCCTCCCTAAGGCAGGTTTCCTGTCCAAATCTCTTGGGCAGGAAAGTCAGGGAGGGTCAAAGGGTCTTTCTGAGTCTTCTTTCCTAATTAACAGCTTAAAATCAATCTCCCGAAAAGGCAGCCTAAGGGCGGCAACATTTTGGTTCCCTTCAAAAATACAACAGGTTCACCGCTATTTATCAGCCTGTTTATCTAACTCTACTTAAAGAAAAAAGAAAAGGCTGCAGTAAATAATCATCATTTTTCCCTGGAAATAAAATGGAAAGAAATACGAGCATGCGGGGAGCATTTGTGATCTTGTTCCCTGGCATATGTTATCGGTTTGGCTCAAATATCTTATTATGAAAAATTCTTAAAAAATAGTAATAAAAAAAAGAAAGAAAGACCAACATGCTATATTTTCTGGAATTTATACAATAATTATATTTATGAGCTAAATGAATATTTTTATCAAGTTCACATGCACTTTGTTAATATCCTTACTTGAGGATTTTTCTACTTAAAATGTTTTATTTTCTCCATCTTTTGTTATAAAAAGTTTCCCCCCTGCATTTGACCTGCCTTCTACCATTGGTTTCTATCTAGAGGACACAAATTTGAAATATTCTTGATGAAGAAAATAAATGGGACCTCAGGGTTGGGTCAAGATGTTAGAAATATCTTGTGTGACTGCAGGATAACTATCAAACACACACATATACACATTTTAATTTAAAAATAAATAAAAGAACCAAAATCAATGAATTCTTTCATTTTTTTACTGATCTGACCAAATTAGTTCGAATGATTAAGTCAGGTTATGTTGCCAATATTTATATTCTAGGAAACAAACTAACCTACTGTGAGAATATTTCACCTGCTGTGAGAATTACTTGATTGCCCCAGAAAACACAGCTCTGTTAAGGAACAGTTTTTTCAACATTTCTCCTTGAATATTAGTTAACACACATAACTAGCATGGTTCACTACTAATATCCTCCATCCCCATTTCCCCCACCCTCCCCACCCCCCAAGTTCATGGGATTAATGATGTCACTGTTTCTCAGCTGCATTGACTGAGCATATTTGTAAGACAAAGGATAACCAGAATAGCCAAAGAGATGCTAAAATGGGATGAATACAAGTAGAACTGGCTGAAGAAGACTATTTACTGCTACTTCAGAATAATTCTTTCGAGATAGGTTAGCTGGGCAAGTTAAGGAAAAAAAAAAATAACCGCTAACCCTTCTTAAGACGTAGATGTGTTCGTTTTGATCAAATCTGTCAGTAGCCTATAGGGTAGAGTATGGTGTGGGGACTAAAATAATACTTTTCCCTGCACTTTCTAAATTCTTCTAGCTGGGCTAATAAAGGAAGAGGCAGATTAACAGGAGAAAACAAATTTTTAATACATGTGCACGGGAATTCACATAAGTGTGGAAATTTCTGAAGACAGTAAGGTAAAATTGAGTATATGCTATATTGGACAAAGGAGAAAGGTTGGTAGAGGTCTGAGATTTTGAAAGTGAGAATGGGCAATTTACATGTACTTGACGAAGAGCAGAACACACATGACAGGCATATTCTTGCTTCAGTGGGACTCAGGGGATGATCTAGTTACCAGGCCCCCAGTCTGAAGTCCTCCCATCCACCATACTCACTTCAAATTTGGCTAAGAACATCCTAAGATTTCCTTCCTGGAGTAGACCTTTCCCATCTCTTAGGCAAAGAAGGAAAATAGTTAAAGGTTCTTTCTGATTTTTTTAAATTTCTTAATAACCAATTTAAAATCAATATCCCAAAAGGCAACTTTAGGATTTGGGTCCCCTTTAATGGTCATAGTGTTAGCCTTTGAATTTGCAGTTCCACTGAAAAATCAAGCACTATACTTTATGTGAAGATGCTTGCTTATTATGTTTGGCCTTTTTAGCTTGCTTGACCCATAAAACTTGTTACTTCATCAACTAGATGTCCCAAGTTGGTTTCTCTGGGTAGCAGATGCTGAAGTGAAGTTTAGTGTATAGGGTGTTTATAAGGAAGTGCCTTGGGATTAACATCTGTAGAAGAGAAAGGTACTAAAGGGGACTGGGCAGAGGGAGAGATTGAACTGCTCTGCAGATCTGAATAACAGTATCAATTGACCTCCGTGGGGAGCTGTGAAATTCAAATGGCCAGTCAGAGTTGTCTCTGTTTTGAACAAAATAGCCTGGTCTTTTTTTTCACATCAGTTGTTATATGTGGGACACCTAGGAAGGGTGAGACCTTAACCGAGGTATGAGGTGGGTCTCTGCAGCACAAGTAATCCTTGAAGGGGCTGATAGCTGAAGGTGTTTGATGACAGCACTTTCAGCAGCTGGGCAACAAGCCCTTCCTTGAAGTGACATCTGGGATTCTGATCTATGTGTCCATTAATTACACCAGTTCAGTGACTTTCAAAGAATTTTTCACTATGATCCAAATTAAGAAGTACCTCTTACATCACCAGCTAGGCATATGCACACATGCATGCATGCACACATATAAATAAAACAAAAAGTTTACAAAATAATATTTTAGTGTTTGTCCTTGTTGCATGTGATATCCTCTGATATTTTTTATTTCCATTTTTTTCATTCCATTTCATATTCTTTTCTCTTTTAATTTTTAAAATACTGTTTAGAACACACTTACTTCAACATGTAATTTGAAAAATATGGAATTAGATTGTGGAAATTAACCAATTAATATTGAGCAAGTACTCCAGTATAAGTAGAATGGGTTAGTGTTCCATGTTGTGGTTGGATTACTTTCATTTCCAGGAAACTGGAAAAGTGACACGGTACAGCAACTTTGCAGATCCGTGAGCCTCATAGAGGGTAAGGTTCCTCACAGATCTCCAAATCCTTGAAAACCTTGTTCCAGATGGAGTGTCATTTGTTATTACTTGTTCTAACAGTATGAACTCCAGGCAAGATTTTCAAAGAAGGATTTTAGTTACTAGGGGATAAAATAGTAACTGTCAGGGAGAACCATGATTTCCACTTACTTGTAGAGTTTTCTGGATGAGGTCAGATATAAACACCTTAGTTTTCCAGGCAGTGGATGCCTGTAATCTGTTTTATATTGTGATTTTCACATGAGATGAATTACTGAAAAAAAAACATTTGATGTTATGCTATAGAATATCGAGTTTTGAAAAATATAGAGCAAATGCCTGAATGGGATAGTATGGCTAAAAATTAAAGTTAAGGAAAAAGACTCCATTTTTAGACAAAGATATGAAAAAGATCATGAATATAGTGAGGTCAAATTCAGAAAGATGGCAAGTCAATAATTTTTATTTTTCCTCTGGGCCATAAACAACAATAGCAAACTAAAAGATACCCTATGTGCTTGAAACTACAGCAATGAGTTCAGGGTGCTTACAAATATATACTGGAACAAAGCCGAAATTTTGTTACATGTATTTAAAATTTCATATATATAAGCAGAATAAATATGGTTCTACCAGGGAAATATACAAGCAAAGATGTAGTAAGAAAGAAAATGAAAGATATCTACTGTTTTTCAAGTTTTAATGTTAGGAAATTTGCAACCTATTATCATATTTAATCCTTGCATCAACCTTCTGGGTGGGCTTATTGGCTACCATTTTTATAAATGAAGAAATTGAGGCTAAGCTGTAAGTGACTTAGCCAGGATGGTAAAATTAGGATTGTAATTTAGATCCAGTGCCATCCTTTTTAGTATTTCAAAGTCACTTTTTATGTTTAAATTTCTAACGCTTAAAAATCTGCAGAATAAATATACATTAAAACCAAATATGTATTTATTTACATGTCAAAATGTAAGTTGAAAAGTGGTTAATCAGTTCTTTACCATACTTCTATATTTTATATTATTGCTGTTTGTGAGATGCATGTAATTGAAAATCATTTATTACTTTGGTAAGTCTTTGGAAATTTTTTTCTCACATGGTTGTATCTGTAAATGGTTGTATCTGTTTAGTTAGTTGTTAAGAAATTCAGAAGCCAGGTTTTATAAACTTGAAGTAATAAGTATGCATATACACTGAGAAAAGTTGAGATCAAAATCAACCAAAGATCTGAAAAGCAGTGGAAATAAAATATTTTATAGATATATTCCACATCAATTACATGTAATAATGAAGGGCTATATCTATCAATATCTGTATCTGTATCTATATATGTATCTGTATCTGTATCTGTATCTATCTGTATCTGTATCTGTATCTATATCTAATCATCTCTCTATGTATATCTATTTATATCTCTCCATTGCGTGACTATTTTCAAGCGTTATCACATCTAAAAAGTGTAATAATGTCTTTTAAAGGGAATATCAGAATATCTTTGATTTAATATGATATATCTACTCAGGAACTTATGTTCACTTCGAATGTGACTGGTGTATTATCAATAATAGTTCTACAAAAGGGGATACGAAGCTTAGAAAGTACAGACTTTTAAAAAGTCATTATTAGCCCAGTTACCTCAAAATAGCACAAGAAATTAAGTGATTGACCTCATTAAATCACTCACCTCACATCATTTTATTCTCCGGAAATTAGCTCTGAGAAGTGTTAGAGGACAAATTCTACTTCAATATTAGGGATGAAAAATAAATCAGAAAATGTTCAAAAGATGATGAAGACACTAGAAAGAGTAAAATGTGATCACGTTATCTATATTTACATTGTCCATATAAATAAAGTTTCAGAGTTTAAATTTGTTGTGCAATAGTTTTTATATCTCTCTGAACTTGATCAAGTCAAAACCTCTGAGTCTAACCTATTCTGACTTGTAAAATTGGACAGTATTTTAAAATTTATGTTCTGTGGTATACTAAAATTTTTCTCATATGTGTTACTTATTCATCATAGGAGTGATTACAGGAGATCACATGAAGATTTTCAGTCTTGTCCTTTAGGAAACAGGAGAGAGCAGTTTTGTTTGGATTCTGGTGGGATTCTTCTATGTGATCTTGAACAGGTAATTAAACTCTTTGTGACCTAGTATCCAAATAATATTATGAAGATTCTAATTTGTATTTCTCATTTCCCACTGGAAACAACTAAGGATAGACAACCTGGAAGTATTTGAAGGGTATAATATATTACAAATATAAAGTATTATTGAAATGATCTACTGAAGAAGAGAATCAGTTGTTCTATTAGTCAGTTGATAAATTATTAGCCTCATATATGAAGACAATTTTAACTCTTGATTTACATAATACATTTGTTAAATACTGATACATGAAGTATTTGTTTAATGCCTTTTGAGATGAGTGTGAATGATGTTAGAATGGAAATCAAAACATCTTACATCTTCTGGAGGAAAGATATATTAGATATTTTGGAATTTGAGTATTCCAAAGTAAGTATGGAAAACAAAAATTGATTGAAATTTTGATGCCAACTTAAAATGGTATTTGTGATTCTTATTCTCTATTATCTGGGTATATTTTGATGTACAGAAGTTTTTGAAGTGTCTAACTTGCTCTTTGTGAATGTTTCACTCAGAATATTCATATTTGGTGTTCACAAATTTGTGAGTTTTAGAAAAAATGAAAGATAAGTCAAAATTTAACATATGATTATATTTTCTATAATTATATTTTCTATAAGAGTTGAAGTGTTGAGGGTTAATGAACTGTCAACAAGAGAGTATAGAAAAAGCAAAGCACAGGGCCTGGGACTGTGCCTGAGCATAGACAATGTTTGAGAAGCTGTAACTAACAATAACATCCATGAAAGAAGTAGCAAAGAAGTATTCAGAAAGGAAGGATGAAAAACATAACAGGCCTGAACATTTCTAGAAAGGGAAGAGAGAGTTTTCACAACTAGGGCTTGGTTTTTGTAGGACAGAGGTAATTGGAAATAGCTGGGATTCAGGAGCCAGACATAGAAAGACACGGTGTGAATCATGGAAGGTGTCTGAAAGAAAAATGAATATAATATAACGTTGGGCCTAGTGATGGGTTTGACAGCAGGTATTAGAGAGCCAGATGCGAACACTCCCCCTCAGAGATCTGGTCCTATTCCCTGGATGCCTTGGTGGGGATAAGAAGGACACAGTCTAGAAGGGACTGGACTGGAAGCCAAGGAGAGACTCAAGTATGCCTAGGACAGTATGGAAACTCAGTAAGTGGATGTGAAGCTGAGGCTGGGGCTCAGCGAGAGGTGTATGACCGCATGTCAATTACTGGGAAGAGGGACTATCATCGTAACAGGGCTAATAACAAAATGGATTTGATGCTCACCTCTGAGGTCTATGGAGAGTCTTTTTATTTCATACGTTTAGGGGTCTGATTGATCCCTGAAGTTTTGATTAAATTTAAACTAACAAGTGGGAGTTATATGCTTAGCAGATGCTCAATAAACATTTGTTGAATAAATGAAGGAATTATAGGATTTTAGCTCTGGAAAATGGAAAGCTTCCATTTTCAGTTAAATAATTCCAGTGATATCAATTTACAATAGTGTGTCCTAAATGTGTTCCATAAAAAATGAATTCCTTAGGATATAAGTTTTAAGATCAAAGAATGTCTTGACTAAGTTAGAAGTCTGCTGAGTTAAATAAAATAAATTGCATTTCTGTACTGCAGGACTTCTCAGGGATTTTTATTTATTTATTTTTTATCTTAATGTGTCCTATGAATCACTGGAAGATAGGTAGCATGTAGACTTTTCAAAGTTTATTTGACCACAGAACTTTCACCTCAACAATCACTTTTCTTTTCCTAAGTATCTCCTGGATAATGTTATGAAGAACATGTATTAGGGAGTGTTGGAATACAGAGTCATATAAAAATCAATAGACAGACAAAAAAGAGATAGATGGATTTTGGTGATATTGGAGAAAACGCGATATTCTTTTTGGGAGTTTTAAGGATTTCAAAAGCAAACATTAAAAGAATTAGAGGATCTTTATTATATTTCTAATGTTTATCTCCAGGGATGAGAGACTAAGAGTCAAGAATCTTTGTTAATTTCTAGTCTACACTTGGATGCTGGGCTGGAAAAATTTGGAGCATATGAGACATTTTCAGAAAAGATATATGGCATGAGAAAGATGATGAGTCAGTGGCAGGGTATCATGAGTCAGAGTCATTGTATTTTCTATACGTTATTAAAGCTTTATGTAATTTTTTTCTTTTTAAATTTCCGTAGGGGAGAGGAGTTGTCTGAGCATAGGGAGACGGTGGTGCAGGGTAGGAGGGATGACAGGAGAGATGTTGTTCCTCTTGTACTAGAAGACATTGCTATGTCTGTGTCCCCCATTGAAGAGCAGGGCATGCACCTTGATCCACTTTTGTATCGGCAGCATCTCTCAATGCTTATGGCATATAGTAGATGCTTAGTAAATATTTGAATTGAATTGAACTAAGAGAATCTGAAGAAATGAGTCAGGGCTTGTGTTCTTACAGTGCTCATTTTCACCAAAATGGCAGGAGCATAGCCTCCTCCTCCTCCTTAGGTGGGTAATCTAGGGTAATGGGAGTGCTCCTTTCTTGAAGATGATATTTTGTTGGCATTGTCACATGGTATTTTCAAGGTGTTTTGCACTATGCTACACCAAAGTGGATACCAAAACGTATTCTAAAAACAAAAGCCCTTAGGCTGTTCTTTATTGTTTACGGGGGGACATAAGGGGAGGCCACCTCTAAGATTACAAATCTTACAGTTCTGGGAAAGGAGGAGAAAACCTGCAGAACTTAAAACCCTCTACTTCCAGGAATTAGGAGGTTTAGGGATAATAGCGGAAGAATTGATATTCTATCCCTTCCTTCAGCTTTTCATGCAGAAGATAGTTTGACTCATTCCAAAACAGGTCTCAGAATAATGTTATCACAACAGTGGCAAATAAGCTTCTTACAGAAATAGACTCCCGGAAAAAGAATTCAAAATTAGTTGACAATATGAATCATTTATGTGAACTTTGTATCTGTTTGAAACAGTAGTATTTAATTAAAATATTATTGTCAAGTATTAGAAGGAGAACATTTTAACTTTTATTTAACAGTTGAATACTTACAATGACAAAGTACTATGATTGTCACTATGGTGCAAAGATAGGTAAGATAAGATGCCTTATGTCTTCAAAGTTGTTTACAGTTGAGTTAGAATGATAAGCATGTACCAAGAAAATAAAGGGAGTGAGAGGAGGCAGTGCACAAAGACCTGAGTGAGGACTCAGTGAGAAGCTCTGTTGATTCCAAACTTACAAGCTAGCATAGTGATATAAACCTGTGGACTCCCCAGTCTTGCCACTTGGTTGGCTTTTAGAATCCTAGTGGGGGTGTGTGTCTATATCTCAGATAGGTAAACTCATAAATATTTAAATGAGAATCATTACAATAAAATGGCTAATTCCAAAGGGTTCCTTATAAGAGAATCCCTCAGTGCTTATTAAGTAAATAATTCAGAGATCTAGACAGCACACAAATTCTAGCAGCTCCTGACAAATATATTTTGTCTTTCTATAATTCTTGACTTCAGCATTTAGAATAAAATTGAGATGACCACTTCACAAAATTGTGTGACATCGGGAAAATGAACACGAATCCTGAGAGGCCACCACTGGCTCAAATCCTGGCTCCAATATGTAGGTCCTGATTGACCTTGGGGGAAATTTTTTACTTTCTATATGCATCTGTTAGCGCCTGTGAAACAAAATTACAGCATCTAACTCAAGGGATTATTGTGAGGGAGGTAACACATGTGAGGGTAGATTCCCTCCTTGCACGCTCCCATGGAACCCTACACTTCTCTTTGATAGCACATTTTGTAGTTTGTAATTCAGCAACCATAAACTCAGCTCTTTGATTCTGTCTCCTCTGCCTTCTGCTGGGACATATGCTTCCTGAGAGAAGGAAACGTACCTCTCCTATTTACCACGGGGCCTAGCACACCGTTGAATAAAGCCGACTGGTAGAGACCAGAGCAGTACATGGCATATCCTACCCGACTAATTTTATTTTCCTTCCTCTGTTCCTCTGTGAGTTTTGGAAATTTCTGTGCTTCTCTTATAATACATGGTATTTTTAGCATATTGCTTGCATATAATACTTTTGAGGTGCTACTTGCGGACCTTCTCAATCAAGGTCACTCTTTCTGAACCTAAGACATAAGTTCTACTACTTTACCTGTTGTTGAAATAGGATTGTTTCTTATAGATTTAAAAAGGTGATTTCTGAGTCTACTTATATTATTTTGAAATTTTTTCTTTCATTTTGCTTAAGTTCATAGGGTAAAGATTAGGCTGATTATTGGTACCTTTAGATCTCACTGCTATTGCACTGTTAATTATTTATGTATTAAGTAAGAAACCTACACCCTATAGATTTCTATATTATATGTACCCAAAAACAGAAGGAAAATTAAAGGTATCATCCTACCCATTGTTTGCTCATTTTTCTCATTTTCATGATGACCGACTTCTTTATGAATATAACAATTATTCACTGATTTCATCAACTCATGGCAAAACTAAAATAGATTACAGTTTAGGTTTGTCTTCTGCTTGCATTCCCGATGAGGGCTCTGAAGAACTGCACATTCCAGGAGCGGAGTTTCCATGGAAACCTGGACAAAGGCAAAGCAAAATCATTCTTCGAGGCCCACAAGGAAAAAAAAAAATTCACCTTGCTTTTTGTTTGCAGTTCTGTGCCCCCTGAGCAGTGCAGCGGGCTGGCACTGTGCTCGCTCTCTAGGAAGCCCTGTTTGAAATTTATATATAGCATTATGCATCTCTGAGATCTGCAAAATAGGATTTGGTGAGAATGACTAGAAAGTTATTTCTCAAGAGGACTCAAACACAGAGGTTTTTTGTTTGTTTGTTTGTTTTTGTTTTTGTTTTACAATAAGATTAAAAAAATAATAAAGCATACATTTAAGCAGCTACTGAACTTATGACCACAAAGTTGCCCTTCAAATTATAAAATCTTTGAAATAGGTCTTGAAGAAGAGAATTTTAGAGCAAATAAATGGAATTAATGTTTAGAGGCAATTCGGTATTTCATGACAATTTTTTAGCTGAAAGTAAAGATCAGCTCAAATGATTTCTGATGAATTTTTGGGTCATACATTTTTAGTAAAAGGAAGTCATGGGGTCCATTTGAATGTCTTCAGAAAACGATGTCTCTTGCATTGGTTTACAAGGTTCCAAAACAGGCTGACTGTCTTGTTTATGTATCTTTCATCATACCGAGCACAGGACTTTGAGGCTGTTTTGGGGACTGGGTTGGTGCAGTGAAGGGTTCCCCCCATGTTCTCCCACAGAGGGTTCTTTAGTGCCACAGGCAGAAACAGAATCCTCTGTGCCTCTGAGCTACCACTGTTGACACTATTTGATCAATTCATGGCACAGTTCATACTCAACTTTCTTTTATGTATTGAACTTAATTACAATCCTGTTCAAAAGCATATTCACTTTTTGATTCATTCTTTCAATAAATAACTTCTACAAAATTGTGCACACCAGGTACTCAGCTAGGAACATGACCTCGGGGAGTCCATCAAGGACTGCCAGATGTTTTAAAAAATGAAATAATACAAAAGAAATGCACAAACAACAAAATATGACAATTACTACATGCTGTCAAATGACATGGTAGTGAGAATCATTCCGAGTTCATGGCAGTCCAGAGTAGGCGCATGTGCCACCTTCGTGTTGGTGACCTGTGGGTGTTAGATAAGGTGAGGTCTTCAAAAAGAAATGACGTTTGTTTTGAGTCTTGAAGGATGATTAGATGTGAATCAGGCAGACAGGAGGGGGAAACACATTCAGGGGAAACACATTCAGAAGAAACAAAAACACAGCGATGTGGAAGAGTGCCATTGTTTCAGGCACTGAGCATAGGTTCTAATGTAGGGAGTAAGGAAGTGAGCATGGGAAAGAAGACAAGAGCCAGGTCCTCAAGGGGTTTACAGAGCTAAGGAGTATGAATTTTATCACAACAATGGGATAGTCACTGAGGGAATTCAACAGAAGTGTTAAATCTGTACAGTCGTCCTGGCAGAGGTGTTAAGGATGGAGGAAGTCACTTAGAGCAGGCGGACCAGGGTAGTGATGATGAGAAATGGTGAGGGCCAAAGCTAAGGCTGTGTAGACAGAGATGGAGAGGGGAACTAGACCTGGAGAGTAGTTGGACTTGGTAACCCATTGTTTGGGTGAAGGTATAAAGGGAGAGAAACTAGAGTGGACTTCAGGTTTCTGTTATAGGTGCTGGGAAGATGATAATAGTCTTAAATGAAATTTGTATGAGGTAAAAAAAAATACAAATGCACACACACATACACACACACACACACACAAATCCATATTAAGAGTAGGGCTTTACTCCTGTGCTGCCTGACTGCTCAAGTGACCTCGGGCTAGATTCTTAAACTATTTGAGCCTCAGTTCCTTTGAAATGATCACAAGATTGTTTGGAGAATTAAATATGATACTGTCTATAAAACATTCACACATTTGCTCAATCTATATTTTTGAGCATTTATTATGTACTAGGGTAGGGATTCAGGGGTGTAGAAGACAAAGTTTTTGCCCTCCTGGAAATTCTGTTGGATGAGTGAGAAGCTAGACATAAACACTTTAATAAACAAATGAGTAGATCAATGATAGAATTGGAAGAGGGCTTTAAAAGAAATAAATAGGTTGATGTGACAGAGACAGGGTTGGATGCTCTACTTTTTGATGTGTTGTTAGGAAAGACTAAAACTTATAAGAGCCAGGGACATCCATTCAGTTGGGGAAGAGTTTTCCAGGCTGAGAGAACAACAAATTCCAAGCCCCTGAAGTGGGAAGGAAGTTTGAAGGAAAGTACACACTTAGCAGTTCCTCAAATTAGTAAGCATATAGTGAGTAATATATATTTAGAAAAAAGAAGGCATCTATTTAATTATATACCATGGAAAACTAGCTTAACAAACTACCTCTTTCATTGATTACATACAGTAGTCAGAATAGTGTTTAAAATGGTCATCTTTACTAATGTATCTTCATATTATGAATGCAAATAAAATTGTTAGTGGAAAGGGGAAAAGAGGCTTTTTAAAGTGGCATGAAGGTGTATAATCCAGGAAATCCCAAATGGATATCTTCTCAGCAACTCTAGAAATATATTTTTATTTTATGTTTTTCCAATTATTGTTTTCATTTGTTTGAACCAGACTCAATCTTAACATCAATTGATCTTTCAAAGATAGGAGACTGTTAACTTCCTTTTTTGAAGTCTGAAATTCATATACCCATATATGGAAAATTCTGTTAACATTTATGCTTCTAGTAGGACTCTCTATTATTGGTCGCTTCTGTATTTTTTTCTGTGTAGTGATAGAATATGTATATTCAAATTTTAAATGATCAAAAAATGATTATTCAGTATAGATTTAGTGTTACGCATTTTTTAAAAATTGCAAATGGAGAGTGTTATATAAGAAAATTTTAAGCGACTACACTATTCTGTTATTCAAGATTATAAACAAAGGCATTTAAATGTGATGTGAATCCTAATTAAGAGATTTTTCTGCCATTTATTATATTTATTTCTTGAACTAGAATGTATAGTAAAAATGAGTTAGATATGTTAAATAGATACAAATTTAAGATTGAAAATGTAGAAACATTCAATTTGGATAAAGATTAATGCATGGCATGTATTAAAACATGATGATAATATAATTAAGATTTTAAAGTTCAAATGAATAACCAAAAAAAGAAATAGCTAAGCAGATACCAGGACCACATAAAACATGATAGGATTTCTCTATAATTCAATGAATGACAGCCTCCACGTCTGTTCAAAATGAATTCTAACAAAAAGCTAATGAAGATAAACAGTCTATTTAAGTGCTGCTAGAAAATTCCCTTTCAGCCAGCAGCTGGCATGACTGTTGTCATTCAAAGGGCATAAGTAAATGTCATATAATTGAGTCATTGAGAAACTGAGATGACATTGAGCTACATTCTCATTAACACTTTAAAAAAATTCTTCCTCGAACTATTAAATAGATGATGCTTAATTGTGGTATTAAACTAATTAAAAACTACAAGAGGTCAACATTTTAATAGATCTCAGTTCTTTAATTGGAGGTTCCCAGAGAAGTTGGCTGTGACTCTTACATGCCAGGTGGAGTATGTTTCTATGAAATACCACTGTTTGGATTCTGAATCACCATTATTTATAGATATAAGACATACAAACTTCATATGAGACAATGTGGTGCTTCAATCAAGTACAGAGACTACCATATTCTCAAATAGACACTGCCTTTTAAATGCCTCTCCTGCCTCTGTATAACAGAGCAAGACTGTCCTTACATTTTTAAAGGCCATCAAGGTGCTCTTTGCCAGAATTCAGTTGGCTATTCTTGTTGTACCCTTATTTCCTGCTTCCTCATTTACCTCTGGCTTTCATCCATGACTATTAACTCACATACTTATTCATTCATTAGTTGGCGTCTTCTAGCCTGACACCATGATTGACCTTGGCTTTGCTCCTTGATTTTGTCTTTGCTTCTTGGATGCAATTGACTCTGTCCTTGGAACTAAATTCATGCATTCTCCTAATTTTAGTCTTTCTACACCCTGCCTTGAAGCTAGAGTATTATAGGCATACCCAGTAATACCATTCTAGGAAAGAGAATAATAGAAGCTTTAATGACAAATATCACACATCCTTTAGTGATGAACAGAAATAGATAATTTCTACATCCTTCAAGTTCAAAAATATTTATTGCAGATTCTCAGACTCTTAATGGCTACTCGGGTTTGAGTTTAGTGACATAAACTATATAGCTGATCTGTAGGAAGCAAGATCTCTTTATTAAACCTGGAAGTATAGCAAGGCAACCAAACAGATTGTCCTGCATATAATCTGAATACTTATATAATATCCATTAAGGGTGTCCATTTGTTAAGAACCAGTAAAAAGTACAATTAATTTGTAAACATCACCATAAATTACATATATTTAAAGTGTTAATATAAACCACTAAAACACAAGTTATTTAAAAGTTCTCTAATAATTCACAAAATGATTATTGTTTTAGATCAGAGTATAGTCAAGGTTATCTTAGCTATATAAAATATGGTTAGGGAGAGAAATGTGGTTATGATGTCTGATCCCGTAGCTCATACATTCAAATCAGTCTCTCTGTCTTAGTCATATATTAAATATGTCTAGTAGTGGATGCCGTTACTGCCCTCTGTGATCACCCTGGATCCCCTTCACTGAGTATGAACACTCATTCCCAAGCTTTTGTGCTAACAGTTTTGCCACTAACAGTTGCCACCTGCAGCCCTTCCACAGACTATCTTTGGGCCACCAAGCTGTCTTACTCAGCAGCTGGGAGTCTGGATTGCTGGAAGTGTCTGGGAGTTCTCACTTCCCAGGGTGGACCAGGCCAAGGACTTATCGTGCATGAATATGCAAGTCCATTTCCAAAGCAGGACAAATTCTAATGACTACTACCATAGACATATCTTGAAATGATTCTAAGAGGCACACCTTTTTACATTTTCATGTTTGACATTAGATGCACCTTACAATTGACTTGTCGTACTTTAATTAGCAATGTTGTTTTCTTAGTATGTACAATAAGGATTTATCTAACAGTTGATGATGAATTAGAGTTAATGAAGTTAAGGACTGGAAAAGAATGAAAAAAAACTTCTATTTGGAAACAATCAGAAAAGGGTTTAGGGAATAAATAGCATCTCAATGTATAGTGTGTGAAAGAGTCAGGCAGATTGTCTTATTGTTTTGAAGATACGCTTAAAGCCAATCATAGTTTAGCTAAGAAATTAAAGAGAGGGAGCCACTTTTAATTGGGTTCCTACTATGTGTCTAGCTCAGGTTCTCTGCCTGGAAAATCTCATTCTTATAACAACCATTCTGGCTATAAGAAACATGACAAAGACGTTTTCTGCAGAAAACAGCAATCCTGGCCCAAGCATATGCTTTGGAATCACTGCATAGATTGGCATCAAGATGGTTTTACAACCATCTGCTTTTGATGACTTCATTTCTCCCAGCAGCTAGACCCCTATTCTAGTCAGGAAAGACACTAGCATTTGGAACACAAAGATTTGGGTCAAGCCCAGGCTCTTCAATTTAATCACTGCATGATATTGAACAAATGATTTATCATTTAAAAATAATTTTAAAAATTATACCTATCCCTAACAGCCTGTAGTATAATATTTGCACATATAATATGCATAATAAATTTTATTTACCTCTCTTTCTCTCTACTCCTTTCTTTCAATGTAAAATGTTTTCTTAGATAACAATGAGGCAACTGAGGTCAGGAAACAAACCCTGGGATTTTAGGAGCCATAGTCAAGTTCAGGGACTAGGCTTCGCCCTGGACTCAAGGACATTCTTATCTAGTCATTGGGTAGCCAGGGGTCACAAAGAATTGGACTCTACAACTTCAACCTCTTACATCCATCCTTTCCAGGGCCAGAATTGATATGAAGTGGGAGAGAACCTACAGTTTGGAATTAGAGCTAGAGAAATATAGAATCAGGCAGACCACCTTCAGAGTCTTTATAGTCTGTTAGTCACATCATAATCTACTCTTTTCATGAACTGCAGTATTTGAAAGATTTTCTTTCTATAAATGGCATTTAATCATAATTTATGTTCCTATTTTTATTCATCTATAACTTTCAAATGGAGCTACTGAGCAGCATGAAATAGCCAGGGCTGCCACTTTGAGTTGATATATTTCATGCATCCTGCCATACATCCACCCTTTCCACAAATATCTCTTGTTCCCTTTCTGTGTACAAGTAGCGTGTGGGTAGGAGAATGGTGTGAACACTGCTGCTTTCCTGCCCTGAGGTGTCCACACTTCGGTGGAGGCAAAAAACAACAACGAATTGTTTTTTAATCTAGGAATGAGATCAGGGCAGTGCAGAGCCTTAAAAGGGGACTGCCTTAACTTCTTTTGTGACATGAACCCCTTCTGAGAAAACATTTTTAAATAATTAAATACACAAAAGAAAATGTACATAGCATTACCAAAGACACTGATTATAATGAAATCAAATTCTACCCACGGAGGCCATAATCTCAGGTAGGAAGTTTGTTCTAAGCTGAGGGAAAACATCAGGAAGAAGTAGCCAAATGATGGCAAGGGAGCAGAAAATATATTATATTCTAAGCAAGAGAAGCATTTTATGGAAAGAGCCAGCAGTAAGAGGACAGGGCACAGGGTTTGATTTTTGAGCCCAAAAGTTGAGGCTGGTGTAGGTCCAGTGAAAAGCAAAGGGATTCATTGTTTTAAATTAGTCTGTGCAGCTACAATATAGGCACAGCTATGATTTCTATTAGACTTTGTTATATAAACAGAATATATAAAAATCTTTCTATAGAATGTTCTCCATGGTTACATACTGGTGAGAAAAAATATAAATTTTTTTAAAATATCAAGCTACGAATATTACTGTGCCAACCTTCAAAATGAAAATTATTTAAATAGATGAAATATATTGATCTGAATCACTCATTATGTAAATTGCTATATAGAGAATCAAGCCACAGCTGGGGACCTAAATGTATATTTATAAGAGATTCTCTCCTCTGATCCAGGAATTTTCACTCTGAAACACCTTTGGTAGAAAAACAAAGCACACAATAATAGGCTTCTGATTCTTTTTTTTTTTTTTCATAGTATGTTTCTGGATAGAAATTATGCAGATTTAAACATATATATATATATATATATATATATATAATACATATATATATATATATAATACATATCAGATATTGGATACCAATCTCTTGGGCACTCAATAAATATCTGTTGATGGAACCATAAATACTTTTCATCAACTAGTAAAAAAAATGGCAATGCAATAAATATACAACAATTTAGTTGCTACTTAAAGTCATAGAAAGAGCCACTTAGTCTTTAAAATCAGAGTTTGAATTGTGACCTTGTTTACTTACCTGTGTGGCTGAAAATCCTTAAGACTCGGTTCCTTATTGGTAAAACAGTGATATTAATACTTATACTTTGAGATTAAATAAAACAATATATGTAGAGCACTTAATACAATTCACTTCATACAAGACAGCTTGGAATTTCCTGACTTTCTTCCACTCACTCCATTTGCACAGAGAGCTCAGTGATTTACAGAAATGAGTGGAAGGTTAGGGAGAACAGAAAATTCGAGCAGAGAACAGAGGGTAGAGTTTCTATGTAACATTTCCTAGGCTGCTGATTGAAGATCATAGTTCCCCAGATACTTTATGGATTTTTTAGTTAAATATATATGAATTTTAATTATTTAGGGATCCCATATATGATGGCTGTGTTTATAACACTATATTGAAGGGACAATAAGATTAGATAGATTAAAATGTCTTCTGCAGTATATTTCTGAGACATAACAACATAAACTAAAAAAAGGTTATGTATACATAGCAATTTTTCTTCAGATACATTTTGAATCCTTAAGCTTTATTCAATCTGACAAACTATATCCAGGACTTGTTAGGTGTCAGGTTTTGTACACAGTACTTCAGACCCCAAAACAGATAAAATGTACTTCCTGGCCTCAAATAAGTCTCAGTGGAATGGAGAATCGGGGTGCAGACGTGTATGTAGGTGGGTAGGGGAATGGAGGGTGGGAAGCTGGAGTGCCAACAGGCACAGAAATAGCTAAAAATTCAATGACATGAATATAAATATAGTTCCAGTGTAGGGACACAGATAATTGAACTATTTATTCCTACCTGGGGCAGGAGGAGAAGCCTCTAGAAAGGTGACAGTTTTGGGGATTGTAGAAAAAATTTCATAGACTCAGATGAGTAATAAATACCATAGTTTGGGGGTGAGGACAAAACCAGCCTGAAGAGAGGTGAAGAGATATTCTCCAAAACTCAAGATAGAATGTTGAATTATGCAGAAAATAGAAGACTTCATTCTAGAATAATGGTCTTATTTCCCCCGCCCCCCGCATACTCTTACATATGCACACGCGTGCGTGCACACACACATTCACTTATTCACATTCCTCAGCACTTTGAAAATTCTGCTTCTCAGTCTTGCTTTTTACCTCAGGAAAAAAAATAAAGAGTAATTGGATTGTGATATTCTGTCGTTCTGTTACAGAGAAAGAAGGAATTCAGTCTGCACAAAGATAACTTGAAGCTTTACTCACCTTTAAGGGAGCCCCACATGGGCAAAGGGGTTCCAGGAAGCTATTGATAATGGGCACCCTAAGTCTTCATATTTAAAAATATTCTACTGATGGTGCTTCTCCTCATTCACCTTTAAAACATCTCCTTCCTAGAATTCTTTATGGTTCTTTAGGGTGTACTTTTTCATTGATCCTGAATTCAAATGGACCGAAGCAAAAAAACTACCTTTAAAGTGACCAAAAATGTTTAATTACTTAATTTTGAGGAAAAAGACAGCTAAGAAAGGCAAAATCAGTATGCCACGCTAAACCAACAAAGACACCTTTGTAAAAATCGTTGTTGTTATAGCAATATTTATTGTTTAGTTTTAATTGGAAACTACAGCCCTCTCCAAAACTGCAGCCCTCTTCAGAGCAAGGAATGTAGACACCCACCAATGCAATCACCCCATTTTTGGCTTGTAGCTTACTTATTTATCATCATTATTATTGCTGTTATTATCATTATTATTTTTACCAACTATCTATGTCCCTTTCCACGATCATACCTAATGTTCTGTTTTTTCAGAAGACCTCTTTCTTGTTGATTATGCAGTTATAAAATGTGACTTCATAGAAGCTACAATCACCTGGATATTCTGGCTTTTGCTGCTAGGGTTTGGGAAGGGGGATAGGAGGGTGGTGAGTGAACAGAGGTTTCTAGAGTAGTAGAGCCTGCTGTAGCATTCTGCCACCTTTCCTTTCTTCCCCCTCTTCTTTTGCTGGAATCTCCTGCCCGGCTCTCCTCCAGTCACTGCACTCACTGTACAGACAGCTTGCAAATGGTAGAAAGGGGTAGAATGTGAGATGGAATTGAAGATTTAGGCAGACAGATCCCAATTTCTATGTGAAATATTCTAAACTATTGATTTGAAGATCTTAGTTGCCCGGATACTTTACAGGTTTGGGGGTTAATAAATATACATTTTCATTTTCCTTGCCGGAGCTACTATGTAACTTCTATGTAAAAAAGTCACATTCTAAGGGATTTTAAAAAGAATGTGTCACTTCTACTACTAATGATGGATAAGCGCATACCATCATCACTGTATCAACAGATTTTCTTCTTTTTTCTTTTTTCTTTTTTTTTAAGTGAACTAGGGCTTGCTAGATTGTAACTAATTCTAGTCCATGAGACATTCTTTCCCATTAATCAGTGGTTTATTGTGGCCGTTTCTCTGTTTAGCCTGGCAAGTTAACCTTCCAAAGCCCATCTTTTTAGGAAATGCTAATGATGCGCCTTTCTTTGCAGAACTAGATTGAGATTGAAATCATGCTTCTAAAGAAAGATAAGTTCTTTAGCTTTTTTACTGCACAGAATTAGCATTATATTTTTCTCTTTTTGATTGATTTGTCATGGACATAATTACAAAGCTGTTCTATTTGTTGACTGTGGATATTCTGTAGCTTCCAAGCTCCACATGTCAAAATGCAATAGAGTTATCATAATAAAATATGAGCAGGGCAGTAAAGCAGGAAATATTGTAATATATTTTTGCAACCAAGGCTTTGAATGTGCAAAGTTCCCAGATCTCTTCATTACAGTGCCAGCTGATAGCGTATTTCTCAACTTTCATTAAAAAAAAAAAGTTGTGGATCTGCAATTCTGCTGAATAAAGCTGTATATAAATGAAGTATTTGCAACACAATCATAGGAAGCATATTTTTTGTTTCACCAGTTCTTGCTTATGTTACTCATATGAATAATATGATTGATTTTTACTTTATCTCCAACTGGCAGTGTAGTCATAAATCTATCTGTGAGGTACCCGGTACAGGATAAAATGTTATTTTTCCTCAGTGTGGTCTCATTTGATTACAATTGCAGCCTGGCCTGGCCACATTCCATCCATAATTAATTGTGGCTTTGGTTTCCAGTTGCAGTGAGGCCAGTGCTGTAGCTGCTCACATCTTTAGATAATGGTCTACTATGCCAGCTGGCAAGTGAATGGAGACCTTTCACACTGAGTCTAATGGGTGCAAAAGCCTGAGCCTTTGTCAGGGGCAGCTCTTGAAATGATATCGTGCCAGAGAAGGTCCAACTTGCTGTGGCTGACGGTCTCTTTGGCACCTCACCCTTCTGAGTAAACACCATATGCAGAGAGGTTTCATTTTGCCAATTTATTTTAGTGCCTCTCATTCTATGATAGAAAGTGTTCTCAGTGATGATAGGAAAATGAATTCCTTTAGGGCTTTACCCCAGGGCCCAGATCATTCTCTCTTTCTTAAATATTGAGCTGTAATCCTCTTAGTGATGCCATTTTGTCATAATATAGATATTTGTTTTCTATCATATTATTTATTTCTCAGGCATATAGTTTCACAGTATGCTTAGGGAAAGAATGTGAAGAATATTAGGCAAAAAAAAGTTGTGTAATTATCATCCATCTACAACCAGTGCTGAGATTTATTTTTGAGCTAAAGGGCATGTTATAATTATTGGTACAAAGACATATTAAATGTAATTTTAGATAGATTTATTTAGTTACTTAAGTCACTCCCTACAATGTTATCTTAAAAAAAAAAAAAAAAAAAAAAAAAAAACTTCGTGGCTTAGTGTTTGGTATAAATTAGGAAAGAATCTCACAAATTATCAGAATTCTAGTCCATTTGTGATTACTCAAAGAAAATTTTAGCCAGATTTTCACACTGAAATTGCTTTCATGAACTTAACTTTTTTCTTACCTGTTCTTCCCACCCAATTTGCAGCCACTGCCATATACTGTGAAGTGACTGATCAAAAATGAATCTTTCTCATTATATTGTCTATTTTAAGTTTATGCCTCTATATAACCTGCTTTGTATTTTATAATGCTAAAAATAATTAGAATTTGAGATTAGCTATTAGTTACAGCAATATATTTTGTAATGCAATAACAATAAAATCTAGATTTAGAATCCAACTAATAAATATACAGCTTTGTTTACAATTATAAAAGAAGATCTAAGGATGAAAGAATAGTTCTGAGCAGAGTTTGAGTGAGAGATAATGTAGAATGATGTACATGAAAATTCAAGGAGCATGAGTGTAGAGATTTTGTTTCTTTTTTTTTTTAAAGGAATGTAGAAAATAAAGATGTGGGTTCAGAACTTGATATTCTAGGGAGATAATGTATAAATAACTCAGCAATACTGGATATATAAAAAAATGAAATGTTTCTTTATTTTCTTCAAGTCAAATTTATTTTGATACCAAGCTCTTATTCATCAGGTCTTCCAGGAAGTCACTGGGGTTGTCCCTCCCCTGGGGTTCCATGAAGGTCTAAGGGGTCTAATACAAACTGGGGTGCTTATCTTCAATCTTGCTGGCCTCTGTGAGATACTGTGGTTCTAACCCGTCATAAACCCTTGAAATCAGCCATTTCCATGGCTTTGTGGTCCATTCTTGGAACGGAATGTTGTTCCAGGGCTGAGAGGCCATGGACCTCCAGGGTGACCATGTGGCCGCTGCCTTCCGAAGTTCCTCTCTCCTGGCACAATACAGTCAATGAGTTAAGGCTTAGTTAAAGAAAGGAAGGTTATCTTCATCCTCGGAGGTAGGTTATCTTCTTGCATGGTTATCTTCTTGGAATAGTTAAAGGAAAATCTAGAACAAATCACAAGTAGTTCTATTTTTTTTCCCCTTATTCTTTTACAAAATAGAAAAAAGTAAAGACTAATTACTTAATAAAGTATGCTGGCTCATGAAACATTTTGAAGTATCTCAGCAAGAAAACCCCAGAAATATCTAAGAACATACAGAAAAAAAAAAAACAAAAAAAAACAGATAATGGGGAAGAAGCAGTAAAAAGGGAAGGTATATGTCATTATGGGAAATAACGAAAAGAATATATCTATCATCTATCCATCTATCTTCTTATATTTGATATTCATGCAGTTTTCTCAATAAAGTTATAAAAAGTAGAGATTGGGAGGAGGGTTTTTAGAAAGTGACTTTATACAAGATATACCTAAGAAGGCTTTAGTTTCTTTTTCTGAATATGTATATCTGTGTGCTTGAAGTAGGGAAATTTTAACTGAATTTTACAGAGCAATATAAAGTTTTCATTTTATTTGCCTTAATATAATTTGTTTTTCTCTTTAAAATTTTACCTCAGAAGAAGGAAAACTGCCCAATATTTAATTAATCTTAAATTCTTTTATATTTTTAAAAAATTACTTCAATTTGAACATCAAAATACAGTTTAGAGTGGGCACATTAGCCAGAAAACAATTCATTTCTCCACTCAAGGATTTGATGCACCTATATGATTTTTATTATTAGGGTTATTACCTCACTCTTGCATGTATTGATATCTTCAGACAAGCATTAAGATCACATTAAAAAGCAAGTGATTCTGTAATGGAGGCCACGAGTACAGGATGAATAAGAGGTTTAAAGTTTTGGTTTGTAGCTTAAATGATAGTTTCCATTATATATATGGTTTCAAATTTTCAAATTTTCAAATTTGAACAGAAGTAAAAAATAAATGTTGTTAAAAACTGGTGGATGACTCAACAAGAAGCTCTAGTGAGGATAGAAGACACATGTAAATGATGTAGATGGGAAATATGGAGAATTGACAGAATTGCTTTGTGAAATCTAAGAGTGGAAAAGAGCAACATTTTCAAATAAGTTTATTCTATAAATGTAATCTTAAACATAGATGTGTAATTAAGTTAACATATGAAATATTTTAAGTAGGCCTTTAACGCTTTTCTAAAAGTTTATCTATTTTATTTTTAAATTTAGCCCTGATATAGATAAGATTTTTCAAGGGGCGGGGGCTTCTTATATTCAAGCATTTAAAGTAATGGGAATTAGGGGTCCACATGCACCTGAAAATATAAGTGTACCTGAACTTTATAAAATTCAAAGTCTGAAGCAGGAGTTCTTAAACCTGGGAGAATATTTGGAAGTTTGTTAATCCCCTGTAACATGTGAAATGAATTTTGAGTGTCTGTACATATGTGCTTTTCTGTGGGGTGAGGACACTACATAGCTCTTTTTCAAAAATATCTCAGCCTTAACATGGTTAAGAACTAGTGCTTTCAGGCAGTGACACTTGAGGGGTGTGGCCACCAGACATCCTGCTTTCTCCTGAAAGGAGTAAAAAAAGGTGAGGATAAAATGAACTTGGACTCTGGAATCCAATGTGGCTACAAAATGTATCTCCACCAGAGGTTAGGTGTCCAAATAAATATTCAAAGAACTTGATCCAGGTAAATATTTAAAACCATGTCAGGGGAGGTATGGAGAGTTAATAACAGAAAGTTCTAGGCAATGGTGACTGTTGAAGAGAGGTGAGCATTCCTGGTGTTCTGTTCAGGGCAGGGAGCTTGCAGTAAGAATGATGTAAAGCCCTTAAGGCAGGAACCATTGGTTTTCCTAGGCATTGTGTCAGGGTATCCAACGAGTAGACAGGAGGGTCAGCCAGGGCTCCAGCCCCAGAGAGGGCCTTGCTGTCATGGCCAGTCAAGTAGACTGGGAAAGCTGTGGGAATATGTGCCACAGACACATTACAGGCTCAGGTTGGTATATCCTGCTTACCTTAGTAATAGTTAGCTCAAAAGTTAGGCAAGAGGAAGCCTGTGGCTAAATGAGGCCAGAGAGGGGCAGGGATCTGGGTAGGGTATGGTTCTGTAGAACAAAGTCTTGAAGTACAGTTTGGCGGTCAGATATTACTCTAGGTCACACTTGTTTGTTAAAAGCTGTGATTTTCTTATTGTTCTAATTAAATATATTCTTTGCTTGTTGACACTTTGGTTTACTGTTTACTTGTGATAAATAGCCAAAAGAAATATATTTGAGTACCATCAATGTGTACTTTTTTTATTGTTTAAAAAAAGTAATTTCAAATCAAGAGAACACATGATGAATCCAAATGCCAATGGCTCCCTAGGCTGCCATTACATCCTACATTGTGTGACTATCAACTTCATCCTAAAGGAAAGAAAGCAAATATTACAAATTAATTTTGCAGGTACTAATCAGCTACTTTCCCCACCAAATCCTTATAATCCCTAAATATTTGAGTTTCAAAGTAAAGATAAAAGGATAAGCTTTACTAGGATGCAAAGATGCAAAACTCTTATTATAGTTAATAGGAGCACTATGCCAAAGTCTCTGACCATCTTACTGGAAATTTCCCTAGAGAACTGGCTTAATAGTCAGGAAATTATTCCTGTTAGGCCCTAAATTATTTCATTTGCCTAATTAAGAATGCACATATGAACAAAAGAGTATCACAGTTTATTGTTGTATCAGGCAACTAGTACAGAAGTGCATTCATGACAACCACATTTTATGCCTCAAGAATATTCTTTTCCTTCCCTATTAGATTAATTCTCTAAAAATCCACTGAGAGTCATGTCAACACTGACTTTTATTTTTAAGGGGTGAAGGAAAAGAGGAAAACATATTTTATCATAAATTGTATTTCAATAGTTAAGCAGCTACTTAATCCATTATAACCTCATCTGTGGTATGTATTTTACAAGATAAAGAATTTAATTTTCCTATGCCTGAAGTTGGAAATATTTATTGCATGTTATTATGCTAAATTTCATAACTGGTTTAGTTTGCTTATGCCAGATACAATATCTGGTTTCTTTTTCTTTCTTGTTTGCCGTTGAGCTGAGGATACAGAACAACAACAACAAAAATTAAATGGATTGTTTAAATTATTACACCATTAAAATTTTTAGAAATAGTAACTTGTTTGAAATATAAGGATCAAATACCAAAAGGGAATGTTTCTTTAAAGCATAATGTGGTAAATGACCATTATCCTTAAATAGTTTATAATGTGAGCACATGTACATTTGCTTGTGTATGTCTGAACTCTAAGCCTGCCTTTGATTTTTTTAATACAAGGAAAACACTTTACTTAGCTGTGTATAAAGGTGATGTTGATGTAGGAGGAAGAATGATAACAAGACTTTGGTTCAGGATATTTGCAAGTAATGTAGTATGAAGGATACGGCTTGATGATGTTTAATATAATGGTATAGACAAAATGAGTGTCCTAAAAAACTGTGATTTAACAGGACAAAAGAGTTGCTGTGAGCATCTAGAAAGAAAGTAGTAGGAGAAGTTTAGAAGAGTTTACTTTAAAGAAAAGTAAAAGGAAGAAGAGAAAAAAGGCACTTGGAGGTATCAGGATGGAGAATAGTAAATTGCCACTAGTTTTTGTTCCCAGAAGAGAAGCAAATCTGTAGGGGAAGACATTTTAATGAGGAGACTATTCTCCTCACATTTCATAAAGAACAGAGGGAGGTGTGAGAATGTTCCAAGCTGGGGATTCTAAAGAATTCATAATAGCCATTTGCATTGCATAAAACTTAATTGAAGATATTTTTGTGATAATTGAGAAAATATGATAATGAGCTGGAATGTTGGATAATGTATTTGGGTTAATGATGATTTCTTAGGCATTCTGATGATATTGTATATGTATGGGAAAACATTTTGATTTTGGGAAGATATATTCTGAGGAATTGAGAAGTAAAGTGTTAAGATCTATGTCACCTATTTTTGAATGGTTTTACAAAAGAGAAGTATATATTTGTGTTTAGAGGGAGATGGAGCAGTTGTGACAATTTGTACATTCTTGCATGCAAGTGAAGTATTTATAGTTGTTATACTCTTCTTTAACTTTTACTAGGTTTGAACATTTTAAAATTGAAAAACAAAATTAAAGTAACACCACCCTTCACAAACAAGCAAACAAACAAAAAAGAAAATGTGCCAGGGAAGACAGTATAAGTAAGCTCACATATTTATAACTGCTTCCTCTTGTGAGGAAGAATTTGTAATGAGATTGAAACACAAAGATATGTAAACTCATAAAAATGAACTGAGTGTGAGGAATATATCTGCTTAGTTCTACTTTCATAGATTTCTAGAATCAGAAAGTAAATACATACAGTTGATGAAGTGTAGAAAAGTAAGTCACACCTAGACTATGCATGAAGGATTACAGATCAGGAGAGGCCATCAAGGAACAAGTTGTATTATATACCCAGAGCTCTCCAATAATTCTGGTGTTGAATTAATTGAGTATAAATTGAAAATTATGAATCACTACATATGTGACAAATGCTTGCAAAATGAAAGAGAAAGTCCAAGTTAAACAAATTTAAAAAAATTACTTTTGAATACTAGAGAATTTGTCAAACAGAAGAAGCAATGATGAACAAGCCTGATGCCATCTAATCTCGGAAGCTAAGCAGGGTCGCGCCTGGTTAGTACTTGAATGGGAGACCACCTAGGAAGACCAGGTGCTGAAGATGTGAAAAATAAAAAACATAAGAGATTATAAGATAACAAGGTCCTTGCAATCTGTAAGGTCAACCAAGTGTTGCCTCACCTAAAAAAATAAAAATAAAAAATAAAAACAAGCAATGAAAAATGATGAGTAAATCCTCAATTCTAATATGTATTCTTAGAGAGCATCAAGGAGAATTGCTTCCGTAAAACAAGAACGGAATGCAATAAAAAGGAAAAGTCAAAAGAACAAGAGCCCTTAACAATTAAAAATGCAACTACCAAATATATTAATATTAGTGTTGAAAGATACACTCAATTAAATTATCCACAGAGTATAGCAAAAACACAGACAGACCACGTAAGAGAAACAAAATTAAAGAAATAGCAAAGTCAAAACAAAGGGTCCAACATGTCAAACAGAATACTGTCAAAGAGATACTAGTATTACTACTATTGGTAATTATGCTACTGATAATACTAATATTACAACTAATGATAAGAATTGTAATAATATAATGCCAGTTATTTTACTTAACTGTATTACTTAATTAAATCCTCATATCTGATAAGTTATAAACCATTCCTAGTGGCCTGAAGCTCGTATAGCAGTAGCATGGCACCAGAGGCTATGCTCCGAACCATTAGTGAAGAACCTTAGTCTTCAGGTTGATAGGACCCACCAGGTGCCTAGGTCAGTTATTGGAAAAAGTCCAACAAGAGGAGAGAAAATGAGTAAAACTTCATACCATGAAGGAAAAGTGACAAACTTAAAAGTTTCTGAAGAGAGGAAGTAAAATCTACCAAAGCTGTTTATCTAAAAGGGGAACAATAACCAGACAGGAATACTTTTCAACAGCAACCCTAATGTTAGAAGACAGTGTTCAAAGTGGGGAGTAAAACAAGGATGCTCAAAGTATAATTCTATACTCAGTTAAAATTTCAAATATAACTAAAAAAAAATAAAGATGTTTTTAGGCATCTAAGGATTGTGTTGTGTATCTTTTCTTAGGAGGTATCATTAGAATGTATTCCAGCAATAATAGGGTATTATATACCTGAAAAAGTATTATATTTTTTTAAAGTTGAAGATTTTTACAACTCAATAAGACAATCAACCTAATTAAAAATGAAGAAAAATATATTTAAACAGGTACTTCACAAACAAATCTTTAAATGATCAATGAGCACGTGAAAATTTCAAATAACATTAGTTGTCCTGGAAATGCAAAATAAAATCACAATGATTTATCACTACACACCTGGTAAATGGCTAAAATTAAGGGATGATAATACCAAGTTCTGGCAAGGCGGTAGAGTAATTACACTGTTGTACTTACTAATAGGATTGCACAACGGTTCAACTATTTAAAGAATAGTTTCAAGTTCAAAGTACTTGTACAAAATAGTGTACAATCCAACAAGTCAGGGTCTGAGTTTTTCACCAAGATAAATGAAAACCTATGCTCGTGCAAAGAGTTGTACATGAATATTTATTGCAGCATTATAACAGTTCCAAAGTGGAAACATTAGTAGATGAAATGAATAAACAAATTGTGATATAGCATATAATAGGGCAACTACTAACACAGTAACAACATGGTGAATCTCAAAAGCATTATACTAACGGAAGGAAGCCAGATATAAAAGAATACATATAAATGAAATAATAGAAAAGAAAGCTCTAATCTATAGTAAAAATAAATAAATGAATGAATGAATGAATGAATGAATAAAAGGAGGTTTTTTCTGCGGCAGTGGGAGAGATTAAATGGAGATGTGCAAAAGGGAATTTTTCTATCTGATATTGGTGGTGGTATACATTTGCCAGCTGTAAGTATCCGCAGAAATTGGAGTGATGTAATTAGAAGTTAGAAAGAGGCAAAGAAGAATTTTTTCCCCTAGAGCTTTCGTTGGGAACATGGCCCTGCCGACACCATGATTTCAGACTTCTAGCCTCCAGAACTGTGAGAGAATTAATTTCTGTTATTTTAAGCCACCTAATGTTACAGAAGCCCTAGAAATCTGATATGTTAACTATGTTTTAAAATTATTTTTTCTTTAAAATTTTTTTACAGTAAATATTTTTTAAAACATTATATATGTGTATATATATACATATATATACATATATATATAAAGCTTATATATATATACACACATACGTATATATATAAAACTAATCACAAGAAGAACCAAAAGCAGTTAAAAGTTGATGCCTTTGGGAGAGGATTTTTGAGCGGGCAGAGTTAAGAAAATTCTCTTGAGTTTTAAAATAAAGCCATCTATATTTGATTTAACATTTACGTGTATTTCTGAGTTAGAAGTTTTTAAGAGAGTAACTAAGTTAAAAATTTTCCAGGGTCAAATATGAGTGAGCAGATAATTAGGTGGGGAGTTCAGATGACTGAAAATAAGGCAGATTCAATCTGAACATAAAGATTATAACTTCTAATAGCACTGAGTAACCTAAAAGAGTAACTCAAAGAGCACAACACTACGAGCTGATTGGTTTAGTAAATGATTCAATAACTAAGTCGAATTGCTCTAATTTATCTAAAGACCCTCATTTTGCAATAATAAAAAGAACTTTGACCTCAAAGTATGTGACTAAGCATATGATGTGCTAATGTCACATTATCCCTCTCTGAGGGATAAATTTATCCCTCTCTGAGTGATAAATGCCGGGCCAAAGGTTCTGAGAGGATTTTCCTTCTCCATAATTCAGGCCCTTTGTGGAGGAAAAAAAATAGAGATAAGAGGAGGGTGCCTTGTGTTTGAGGATACACGAGGGGAATCATTGTAGTTAATGCTCTTGGTGCCTTTGCTGGTAGAAGTAGCATTCTTTCTATACTTCCCTCTCCTGAGTGTGCTCTGCCTCAGGGTGTTTCCAAGGGTCTCAGAATTATTACAAATCCAAATCAGTTTCACATTGCTTTACTTTAAACAGGAAATGCATGACCAATACACACACACACACACACACACATATATGTATATATACATATATTTCTATCATCTATCTATCTATCTATCTATCTATCTATCTATCTATCTATCTATCTATCTATCTATCATCTATCTATCTATCTAATCTCTATATCTACTTGGGCACTACCAGAGATTCTGATTCAATAGATGTGAGGTGGAAACTGAGAATTCCATATTTTAAAAAAAAACAAATCCTATCTTTAAGTTTTTAAAAAGGACAGACTCTTTGTCTCTGGTTCTACACTATGCACAAGTAAGCACAGAACAGATTTTAATTCAGCCCTAATCTACCAGTACTGCAACTTCATGCGTCAGTTCTGCTTTAGTTCCCTCATTTTGGAAAATCAAACAATCCCTAAATTGCTCACTTCCCCTAAATGTGACATAAATTGGGCTCTTTGCTTTATTCAGAGAGATTGTTTTCTGCCAGCAGTTTCCCCTTGCAAGTAAGACATTCAATGTCGTATTGGAAGGATAGTCTTTCCCTTGACATTTGTCAAATGAGTCTCAAGATTTTATTTGTATAAAGTCATATTTTTTTTCCTTTTTTTCCCCCCTAGAGCTTAAATATAGTTCAGAATTACCTTGGCAAAATAGCAGTCTGGCCAAACCAGTCTTCTTTTCTTGATTCTAATTCAGTGGATTTTATATTCCAATGTGGTGACTGCCCAGGGCAGGTCTCAGCACCTGCCTCTTTACACAGCAAAGCTTTTATTGGTCCATGGAGAAATGAGACAAAGACAATATTCATAAATCAGTTTAGGTTTATTGAAGTAAATAAAAATGATCCCTGGAGTGTGTAGTATATCCGTTTATTTTCTGAAACAATTTATGAAACCACCCCATTTATAAGGTATTGAAAATTAAGCATTGCAATACAAAATTCAAAAGATTTATTGGAGGGAAATATTCTAAACTTAAAGTATAAGTGATGACCATGCATTGTGTAGCAAATAGGAAAAAAATATTCTTAAACGCATATTAAAGAATCGAACATCAAAACTGAAACTTTGCTTTGCTCTGTGAAAACCTCTGTTAAGAAAAGGAAAAGACAAGCCACATATAGGGAGAAAACAAAATTCAATATAAGGGAAAAAATCTCAGCAATTCATTTAGAAAATGAGCAAAAGATAGGAACAGATATTTTGCCAAAGAGAATAGATATATAGATGGCAAATAAGCACATGAAAAGATGTTCATCATCAGCCGTTAGAGAAACGCATATTAAAACCACAGTGAGATATCACGACACACCTAGCAGAATAAAAAAATGTGATAACAGCCACATTTTTTTGCTGGTGAGATTGCAGAATAACTGGATCACTCATGCATCGCTGGTGGGAGTGACCAATGACACTCTGGAGAATAGTTTGGCAACTCCTTAAGCTGAAAATAGACTTACAATACAGCCCAGCTATTGTACTCACGAGTATATATCTCAGAGAAATGAAAATTTATTTTTACACAGAAATTTGTACATAAATATTCAAAACAGCTGTAATAGCCAAACGCTGGAAACTACCCAAATGTCCCTCAATGAGTGAATGTTTAAACATCCATACCATAGAAATCTAATCAGCAATTAAAAGGAATAGACTGTTGATACACACAATAACTTGTATGAACTTTGAAGAAACTATGCTAAGTGAAAAAAGCCAATCTTAGAGGTTATATACTATATGGTTCTACTTATATAACATTTGTTAAATAACATAATTATAGAGGAGACCAGATTAATAGTTGTCCAGAATAAAGGATAGGGTAGGTGGGTGGGTGTGGCTATAAAGGGATAGCACAGGAAGTTTTGTGATGATAGAACTGTTTATATCTTGACAATAATAGTGGATACATGAATCTACATGTATGATAAAATTTCATACAACTAAACATACACATACACACAAAGGAGTGCCTGTAAAACTTGTAAAATCTGAATAAAGTTTGTTTGAATGTCAATTACTTGGTGCTACTATTGTACTAAAATCATCCAAGATGTAAATGTAGGCTGGGTGAAGGGTGCACAGGATCTTCTTGTACCTTCTTTTTTTGCAGCTTTTTGATTCTATAATTATTTCAAAATGAGCAGTTATGTAGTAATGTAGTTTGTTTCAAAGTCTGAGAAGTCATTTACAATTCTTGAAAGTTAATTAAACCACGTTTAAATGTGTTTGGTAAATTTGATGATTTGATTATTTAAAAACAACAATTCCTTACTTCTGTCAAATAATGCAATTCCAGAAGAAGCATAAGAGAGAGATTAACTGATAGAGATCTTATGATACACTTAAAATATTTTAGAAAATTAATTTTTAAAATATGCAATTCAATGCAATAAATATTTTTTGTCTATTCAAAACTTCATTAACACTTTTGATTTATACATGTTGGTTACCAAATATCTTATTGGGAAGTATTATTCTTTATTATGAGGTTATACATTTGCAACTTTTAAAATTTATGTATTTTATTTTTTATTTTTATTTCAATTTAGTTTTTACAAAGAGTTTAAAAATATGGGTGTTATTGAAATCTAAAAAGCAGGAATCATTGCTCTAGTGCATGTAAAATATAATCCCCTACTAAAATATTTGATTAATATTTTCTCAGAAATACGTCTGTTATAATGGACAGGGTATAGCTGTGTTTAAATTTTATTTTAATACACATGGAATTCTGTTGAAAGGAATGATAATAATGTTGGTTCCTGTCACACAGTGAGTGTGTTGAAATGCCACACATTTCCCTATTTTTCCTCATGTTTTTGGTTAGAATTTCTAAATGCTTGGCTTTTCCTGGGCCAAATTGGAATTGGCTTCAAGAGTCCATGCTGGCAGATAGTCTAGCAGTGTCTTAAGTTTCAGTGTGGCAAATGGGACTGATTTCTATTCCACAATTAAAATGGTACAGTTCAGAAATTGATTAAAAAAGGAACACAGGCATGTCCCAAGGAATTCCTTGAGCCTAGTTTCAGATTTTTTTTTCCTCCAAAATTAGATCTATTTTTTCTTAAATATAAAATTAATATTTCTATTTATGAAAAATTTTCTAATTCTGAAAATATTGGAGTATCATACATTTATGTAGAACTATTAACTTATATTCCAAAGGAATTTTGTAGTCCCAGTGTTTTGCAGACTTTAGCAGATCTGATCATAGTCCTCACAACTCCTACCTGAAAGCATCAGTAATCACCTTAATGACAGCTTCTAGTGTAAAGCTTTCCCGATAATCCATTCACCAGAGACTGTGACATGGCTCTGGTTCTTCTCAGAGAATGCTGAATAGAAAAGGCTAACAAGCCCACAGATAAACCCGTGTATTCTTTTGTCTCTCTTATGTAAAGGTTATTCTCCTTCCATTGTTTTGTATGCTAAACTTGTGCACCATGTCTTATTGTAACCAACCAGTGTGTTTAAAACATGCCTTAGTCATCTGGAACACACAGAGTAAGAATTATTTGTATAAAGTACTAAAATTGCTAAATGTATCTCTCATGTTAATATTTCAAGGAATATGTAGATTGCTATATTAACATGTGTTTCGGGCTTATAAAACACAAGTTCTAGCTTAAACATTAAAAAGAAATCTGAGAAATTTTAATGGTACTTTCTACTAACATGTAATTAGCTTTCTTAATATTTGGTATTCTGGAGCTGAAGGGGTATATGATTATGGATTTGCTCTAGGGAGCCTTGTGTGGCTGAGATGCCTTCATATATATTGTTCAATGTATGTTAGAACCAGGTATATTTAGTTGGAAAGTGCAGTTATGAAGTAACTTTGAAGATTTCTTGGAATTTATTTAATGGCTCCACTCTGGACCTTCAAAATTATTTTGTGGCCATGGTAAATGTATGCAGTAGACCCAGCAGCATCTATTCCTGGGTCATGAAGACAGGCCATTAGAAAGAGCAGGAGCCTTTTCTTTAACAAATCTAGAGACCGAATCACTTTTGGCCAATGCTTGCTGAAATATGGTGTTTGTACCCCAGTGGTATGAGACCTGACTTCAGGTATTGCAAGGAAACATTTTTTTTAAATTGTTACATGTTATGTTAATATGTATTATGTTAACAATACAACTAAACTTTAAACACATATTTATATATATATGTATGTGTGTGTGTGTATATATATATATATAATTGTATAAGGTGAACAAAGTAAAGAAGCACATTTATTTGAAGAAAACATTATGTAAAGACATGATACAATCTTATGTTAATGTTAGATGAAATGGCAAAATTTCTGATGGATTTTTTTCAAGTGAATGAATTTTGTGAGTTGATATTTAAAGTATGGAGAAGAGTGTTTGTCAGTAGAACACTAGAAGGGAGCAGAAGAAAACAGGAAACCATAAGCAGCTGTTTACCAATTGTTTTCCCATTTAAACTTCCCAAACCTGTGAAGTAAGTATTGTTATCCATAATTTGCAGGTGACAAAATCTCAAGTGCATGGTAGAGGGAGACTTTAAAAACACGTCTCTTTGCTTCTGAAGCCCATAAATTTTTCTCCTCAAGGTAAGAGAAAATAGAGCATAAGTCTAAAAAGACATGTAGGAAGCTGTGTTGGATTTCTGGATGTGCCACCGGTAAATGGCATTATAACATTATAAATTGTTGCCTGCTATTTTTCATCTTTAATGGGCACAAAGACTGACCATTTGTAGTTTATTTTGCAAGTGCCACAAGCTAATATCTTTGATATGAATAGTGCTTTTCAAGTAAAAGATAAAAGCAGGTTACTATATTATTATTGTTTTTTAAGTTTTAATTTAACTCAGTGTGGTTCATCAGATCAAAGTATACCTACAAAAACATGAGTGTTTATGGGCAATGACATTCTAACTTTATTCTATCGTTTAAAGTACATAATTTTCTTTTCATCGACAATATTGTTTTTTTGAACTTAATTATGAGAATTGTATTGGAGAAGATTCAACTTAATAACTAATCACAGAAACTGGTGATAAGTAGAAATCCACACGAGGAGGAAAAGCAATATCAGTTTAAAAGGTAACCCTTTTAAGAATTGCTAGCTCAAAACTAATTTTTATTACTTCTCTCAGAAATGAGTCATGCATTTCTAGTACAAATGAGAGTCTTGATTTCCAGGATACTTATTGTAGGTAACATGGCAGTGAAAGTGAGGTACTTCCTCTTCTTTCTCAGGCTTGCAATGAACACCACTTCACACGCACCCACACACCTACAGGTACTACTCCATACACAACACTTGCGCACCACACAAATGCACACACCAATCCACATACACCCACACATTCTCACACACACCACACACATATACACTACACCACCACCATCCATACACACACGCCCACACAGTCGTGTCTTAAAATCCTGGAACTGAGGGCAATAAGATTCCTTTTAGAGATTTAAAATATTTAACCCATGCTTAAAGTTTCAAAGTGGAGATGTGCTACGTTGCCTTCAAGTCCTGTTTCTAGAATGTATCAGAGTTTAAGAATCACCCCAGGCACTTATTAAAAATTGCAGCCTGGGCCCTGGCTCCAGTTCTGAACAGAACCTGCAGGGAGAGGCCTGAAATCTGTACGTTTAATCTACCTCTCCTTTGAGAGAAGAGAGTTTTCTAATAAGTCTTGTCTAACTCGAGTAAGGCAGGGTTCAATTTACCTGATGCCAAGGAAGCTTAAGCTTCAGCACTCCCACTCACAGGGCTCATTTCAAGGCTCACTGTGTTCTTCTCTGGAAAGAGAGGAGGAGGTAGATGCTTCTGGCCAAGGTTGAGGGTGAGTGGTCCCTTCTAAACTGGGCTAGGCCAGTCCTGCGGGGGGGGGGATGGGGGGTGCTCCACTACCAGCACTACTCCACTTGTGCAGACTACCAGGGTAACTGGCCCTGGTGGATCTGGAAACATTGTAGCACTAAGTCTGACTCCAAGGAAAAGATCTGAACCAGGGTTGACCTGTGCTTGGAGGCTCCTGTGACCTGGGTTCATGGTCACTTCCTCCCCGCAGGACCACCAGTTAGGGATAGGTAGCAAAGTGGAAAGGGGCTGATTTTCTTGTTAGAGCAGCTGTAGTAGCAGGGGGCTTTGTTAGCCAGCAAGATCAAAGGTCTGGGGTTCTCCAAGGGGTCCCTCATGCTCCACCCAACTACCAGAGCAAGAAGGGAAGAAGATACAGATGTGGCATTATAACAATTTGAGCAACTAAAATAAATAATAAAAAAATGTTATGTTAGAGAAAAGACTGAAATATCTTTCTATTCTCTCTATAGAAAATGCTGTTGTAAAATTGTGGTCATATGAAAAAGGAATCAAAAATGTAAGAAAAATATTAAATGGTAAATTAGACAGTTAATATTAATGCAAATGTACAATTTTTGTAGATTTTGTGATGCTTTTGATATTTATCAGGTTTCTAAATTTATAAATGTTTGTAATTTCTTTTGTCTAAATAATCAGTTTTATACCTAATTTTATAGTCATTTGTCTCTCCCCCCATCCCCAGAGGGGTCACCAAATTATATAAATTCCAAACTTTGGTTCACCCATGAAGTTATAGAAATAGAATATCACACAATCAGTGCCAGATTCCATCAAAGAACTCTTCATCTAAGAGCTATGTGGCTTTGCCCATCTTAGGTGAGTTTCCCGGTTACTTTTCAGAAATTTCAGTTGTGTAGAATGAAGTCAGTGTCTGTCAGTCACAATAATATTCCACTAAATAACCAAGTCATATCCACATTCCTTCAGCCACTGCCTGATGATTTGGCTTTCCACATAGTCTTCCTGAGATGAAAGTTTCTGCTGGTCAGTTCAGTGTGGTAGCTCGTTTCATTGGCTGACACTTGCTATCCATTAATGACCTGGTTTACTTATCAGTCCTTTGGGACCTTTGTCAGTGTGAATCTGTATTCTTGAGAGGAAATCATTCTGGGAAAAAATCAATTTCTAAGCTGGTAAGGCTAATGAGGAGCAGATTTTGAACTGTGGTGTATGTACCATGGTGATCGTCACCTCATGGAGAACCTGTTTGCACCTGGCAGAATGTACTATTCCAGTAAATCTGTTCTTAGATGCAGTTTCACTTTTCTGTATATACGATGAACCTATTTCCCTCTAAATCCTAGTACTTTATAAAAGTAGAGAGCCCTTTTGTTAAGAAAATTATTTTATGACTCATTTTGTAACTTTAAAACGAAAGTCATTTATTTATTTTTTCTTTTATTCTTTTCTGAAACTTTGGGAGGTACCATTTTAGAAAATTTTTTTCTTATGATGTCTAGGAACTATACCATTGTGATATATTGTTTTAGCATGTGTCACAGACAAATATATATATTTTTCTCATATTAGGGAAGTGTTTCAAGAAAATTAAAATGTAGTCTTAAAATATGCATAGTTCTTTTTCAAAAATAATCCATAAACTCCACTATGATTTTCAGAAAGTGTCTTGTATTCATTCTTACCAATTTTTAAAGTTCCTTTGTTGAGTTAAGTTGTTTTATGGCCTGGAAGATAAAGTACATCTCATGAATACCTTCTAACTGGAGCCACATACAGCATTAGGAGAGAATGATTTCATAGGAACTCGTTAGCTGATGCAAGTATTATGTCATTTCATAGTTGTACAGAAAAAATAGTTAGAAAAATGTTGTCCAGTATTTTGAGAACCTTTGTGTTTTTTCTGCCAAATTGTACTATGTACACAATTCTTCCCCATCCTCCACCTCCCATGCCGTTCATTTACTTTGGGTGGATTCTTACACATTAAGACCCAAACAAACCATACTCCAAAATTAGGACATTGGTACACCAGGTTAACATGAAAAACTGTTAGGAAGGGAGGATTGCTTTTTCATTGTTCTTCTCATGAGGTGACTAGAGATAAGTTCCTAAGAGTGGTTTTACACTTCAGAGGTCCAGAGAATTGGATGTATGGAGCTTATCAGAGCATCAAAGATGATTCGTTTCTTAGAAATTATTTCTTAAGATAATGAGTTACTCTGTTAGTTCTCTCTCTGAATTGTATTTCATGTTATGAGAGATACATTTATTGTTATTCTAGATATTAAAAAGTTTAAAGTTTAAGCCATTAAGTGTATCAAACTAAATATAATTGCTACTTCCTTTGGAAAAATATCTGAAAATCTTAGGCTTTGTAAAAATTTTATCACTGTAGCGGATGCTGTGGTTTGCTATCTGAATGCCTCCCTTATGATGAAAGTACTCATTGTACCAACTTCTGAAGGTTCACATCTGAGTACCTCTCAGGACATTGACCTCTGTTGAAGGGAGCTACTTCACCCAAGTTTACAAACTCTCACCAGGGGCAGACCATGTATAATGACTGGTGGAGCAGGGGAATGGGGTAGTAGGTGGTTGGCCTTGTTGCCTCATCCAGGACAGCTCTGAAAGGCCATTTCATCTCCATAGCACTCTGTGGGATCTGGTGAAGCTTCTGTTGTATTGTAGTTCAACTTATTCCCAGTCTTACTTCTCTGACTCTCTTAAAGGGGATTCATTCCCAGAGCATTCCTCAATAAGATTTTGCACTGAAATTTCTGTTTCTTAGTTTTTTCCTCAGGAACCCTCACCTACTACAGTTATATATCCCCATTATTTTATACTTTGAAATATGAGTTATCAATTAAATTAATAGATTTGAGCTTCTGATATTCATTTTGTCTTTAGTAGTAGTGCCAGAAAAAATTATGTCACATTCATGATCAGCAGTCATAAAACTGCTAATCTGAAATCTATTTACATAATCCTTTAGGCTTAAAATATATACTTAAAAGCCCAAATGCATTCATGACTAGTAGGGTCATCAATCACTATTAAAATGCTACAAGTTACATATCACCAAGTTTCTTGATGATCTGTTTAGTTTCTTTTGTAGTCCAAGGTCCAGTTTAGACCTTGACATACAAGGAGAAATTTAACTCAAGGGACATTTAGTGCCTCCATCCTCCAAAACAATCTGAGTACCTCCTGTGAAAACACAGTGATGTCTAGATGATGATGGCTTTTGGGGTCATCAGATGTCCAATATCTACATGAGGAATTATATGATTGTGAAAAATCTATGATTTCTCCCTACATTTGAATGAAAACAATTGAGAAAAATACCATTTTTGTGGTTTTGTAGATAAAAATTCAGGTTGTTTCTGTTTCATAGACTGAAAAAATCATGTACAAACAAAATATTAAACTATCTCCACTCATGACATAGATCACTCAATTGCTAGCTAATTTCCTGTTACTTTTCTTATCTAAAAGTGATTTATGGCTTTTTCCCAAAAACTGTTGTTAATAAAAGTGACAATAATGACATTTCTCTTCAGGTAAATTGTGTATATTATCAGAACCTATTATTGCCTATCTTAATTTGTGAAAATTGTAACTGTTCTTTATGTGTGCGTGTGTGTGTGTGTGTGTGTGTGTGTGTGTTTGTTTTGTTGAGAAATATATTATATCTGACTTCCTTTTTACAAATGAGACTATTTGGAGGCCAAAAATAAAGGCTTATTAAACTCAATTCTAAGGGCAAAATTCCTCTCAACTAATTTGGGGCAGAAACTCATTATTTAAATTTAAGGTCTAGTCATTTGCAGATTTTGGCTGAAACCAAAATTCACTTACTTTAAAAGTATATTTTAAGGAAGAAGTAGTAGACCTTTTTAGTTCTGGTGTTGTTTTGTGAAAAATATAATTATTTACTCAACAGTATAGTGGCTGAAGCTTTGTGAAATATTTAAATGGATAAGAAAAAGTTCAAACAATGTAAAATATGTTATGTTGTTAAAAATAGTATATACTGATGGGGAATGAAATTATAATTGAACAAAGAGCTTACAAGGTACTTTAAGAATTCAAATTTCTCTAGTTTTATGTAACATAAGAACATCTATTAGCCAAAGAAATGTCATGAAATTATTAAAATATATGGTTATTATTATATCCAAAGCACTAACTACCATGTGAAAGTAATTGAAACCATATAGTGCTCTGAGGAAAAAAACTACATTTGGATTTTAACATAAATTCTTATATTGCAAGGAAAAGTCTGTCCATGTTGTCATCATCATCCAAGCCCCTGCTCCTCTATCTCACACAAGATTATATACCCTTATATATTCCCTACAATGTGCAGTGCACTTGAAAGATAAGTTCCAGTACCTTGAAAATATGACAAACCCTGAAAATTATGTCATGTGAGATGAGCTGTTTAGGACATTCTCTTTCTAACAGCCTTTACCTCCCCTATGCTTTGATTCCAGCTCCACTCTGCTCTCACACATTCATCTTCAGTTTACTCGTTGCTTTATTTCCAGTCTGAGGATTGGCCCCCGGGTTCTTTTGGCTTTGGATCCTTCTCACTGCAACAGTTCTTGGACTGACCGCATAGCCATGACTCCTCTGGGCTCTTCCCCAGGGATTTAGGCTTCGAGTCCTTCTCCCTGCCCCACCCCACCCCACCTGCACACACATGTACATGTGTGTGGGCCTCCAAGGCGGCCTTAACTGAGTGAGGTCCAGACCTTTCATTTTTGTTCCAAACTCAGGGAGATGAACCAGAAAAATCACACCGCTTTCCTAATCCTGGCTGTACTTCCGAATCCTTGCTTTGTTTTTCTTGACCATTGAGGAATTGGGGTTGTCTAAATGTGAACATGTTTCTAAGAATATTGTGTGTGTGTGTGTGTGTGTGTGTGTGTGTGTGTGTGTGTTGTATTTGTGTGTTTATGTGTTTCGAAAGACCAGTTACATAATTCAGCCATTTGAAAGATAGATGTCATTCTGCCAGTTATCAGTTAGTTTCTATTCAAGTTTGATAAGACCTAAATGGTCTTATCACACTGTTCAAATATAAATAGTAAAGCATTCATATAAGGAAAATAGTAGGACTCTCTAAGCAGAGGAATTTGCTCATTTTCAGAGGAATAAAATACAATTATCATTGTCCTACTTATATCTTGTGGGCCACACTGATTTTTTTTTTATATATATTTGATACATCAGGGGAAAGAATAGTTGTTCTGCAAAGGTGTGAAAGCATTTGAAATCACATAACGCTCTGAGGAAAAAAGAGATGTGTTTGGATTTTAACATAAAAATTTGTCAGTGGAAGTAAAAATTCATAGAATTAGATCAAAAATATACTGTAGTCAAAGCTTTTCAGCATTTTGAAAGTGGTCTTCAACCAAAATCTCACACAAAAGTGGAAGATGTGGAGTTGCTGTGATAGTGGTGGTGGAGAAGTGTTGAGTAGGTGCCCAAATGCCACCTCCAGCAACGGCTCCAGAGTCACCCCTTCAAACTATCAAATACTCTTCAGCTTATGATTTCAAAATTATACATTGGTCCAACCTTTTCATTTTACAGAGAAGGACTCGGAGGCTTGGGGTTTTAAGTGACATTACCAGAATCTCCCAGGTAACTTGTGGCAGAGACATGGTTCACATCCCATGTCCCCGACTCATAGAGAGGATCCTGTTTCATCACATAGACACATGAACTCATGCATGTCCACATATAAATCATGATGTAAATATTGCACAATATTATATTATGATCATATATGAATTTTATGGAGAGAAGTTATTTTTGAACTATTCCTTAATTTCCAAACAATTGATCTATTCTCAATTTTTGAACCATTTGTGTAATTTAAAGAGTCCTCATTAGATATTTGATCAAAAAAAATATTCCATGAGTTAAATGGTCTCCTTATTTAAGTTAGTTCTGAATTAAATTATTCCGTGGATGGCAAAGAAAATATAAATAGCTCAAAAACATTTCTGCATTTATCCAAAGCCCCAATTGGCTGCTAGTTGGCAATTTTAAGCTGATAAAGCGTAAAGGCCACCCTATTTTAAGCTCTTTATCCAGTTAGCTGTCTGAAATTATTTCACAGCTCAGGCAGGAAGGCTAGCTGGGTAAACAAATCATTCACAAATAAGTTCTGTAGAATCTAGTGTGGAAATCGAAGAAGCCAGGGGAATGTTAGGCCTTAAGACAACTGTGGAATTTGAGACAAAAATAAAAATACTGCTGGTGATTCCCCATTGACTCAGGGAGTGGCTGCCCAGCCCTGGAAGTTATTTCTTTGTGTTCTGTTTATAGAGGTTTCTAGCTCTATTCTAAAAAAGAAACTATTGAATGCCTTTAGTGGAGCATTGAGTCCATTTTTTTTTTTTTTTAAGAGAAAAGAGTGTAACTCCATGATCTTTTTTTACTAGTCACTTCTGGTTGTCCATTTTTGCCTATGGGCAAAAGCAGATATGTTTGGGTTTTCTTGTTTGGGGTCTGAACCCATGCTTTCTTACTCCTCAAAGCAAAAGAGGACTCGCACATATTTGGGCTCATGTGTTTTTGTTCTTTAGACAAACAAATTCCAAGTCAGATAGCACATTCCCTTTATGATTTCCTGTGATATCATTATGTCTGCCTAGAGTCACTGACTCATTTAGTCCTATCGAGATGTAAGTTCAGTGGCAACAACATCCGCCTACCTGGGTAGGCGTAATTTTAATTTTACAGCACACGTGTACAAAGGCAGGCACAACAGAGATAGTCATTGGCCTTCAGGGTAATTGCAGGGAGTCTACTATCAATTGACCATTACACACTACTGCCTTACAGCAATTAGGGTCAGGGGAAGGTATGAGGCTGGTGAAATTACTATGGGTGAGGCACTGTATCGTTGTAGACATAATAAAATGCTTCCTTTGTGGAAGGGTATAGACCTCAGGTGCAAAGTCCGTGGGCACTAAAAATTGACAGAGCTGTCTCAGAAAGATTGGGGAATGAGAAGAATTCAAAGATTATTTCTACTTCCCTTTCACCCTAGACATCTGGCCCCTCCATAACCACCCTATTCCCTTGACTTCTAGGATTCTGCCTTTAATATTTCCAGATAGACATTAGACCCTGTGCAACTAAACTTCCCTTTTTATATCTCTACTTGACTCTTGCTTTTCCTACCTTTTGGTAGGAAAATGTTAAACTCTTTTGGGTTGAAGTGCTCAAGTGTAGTCAGTTAACAATAGCAATGTGTTGAGAGGTAAGCTGAGTGGGCCTTAGAATTAAACAAGCCTGAGTTCAGTGGTTCACCTTGCAGTTTCCATGGGGCTTTGGACAAATTATTCAAACTATTTGAGTCTCACTTTATCTGTAAAATGTGGATAATAATTTATAACTCATAGGATCATTTTTTAAGATTAAATGAGATAAGATATGTAAAGGGGCTACTATACAAAAGGGTTCCCCTTTTTCCTTTCTAACTCACAATCAATGCTACCCAACATTTATAGATTATCAGCAGTATTAAATCTCTGAAGTAACTGATGGTGGAAATTTCAAGCATGAAAGACATTAATAAAGTGCCAATTTCCAGAGAAAATTCTTTCCTCGAAAGTTTTCAAGTTATGTGTGTAAGTATAGTTGTGTGTTAAGGAGCATGCATAGGCATGGGAATTTAATCGTGTGTGTTGGGCATCTTATTAGGCCTTTTTTATATTTTGATCTTTGCCCCAGGAAGTTGACTCATTTATACTTTTTTCAACTGGCTCTTGTGCTTTCTGGTGCTTGCTTAGGTTTACCACTGAGGAACCCCTCCAGGAGATCCAGAGGTATTTATTCTTCTTGATACCTGTGGAGAAGTTTCCTAGAGAGACACTGGTGACACGCCATTAAATCTTCCATTCCCTCAATGCTTTCTATTGGGTTGTAGAACAGGGGATGGAGAGAGTGACCTCCCTGCCAGATGCCCTAGGACTGGCCCTAGTTTCCTTGGAAGGTCCATCATGCTTTCAAGGTGGACATCTCTGCATGACTTTTTCCTTCCTGTTCTAATGACTGCTCTTTCTCATGTCTTCATGGACCTAGGAGTGTTAACTTGTAACCAGCTCAGCATTCTTGCATTACTCCTTTTGATGCTCATACACTCAGACCTCTGTAAATAGTCCCTTTGTAAATAAACCCTCCTCAAATTATCCTAGTTTGAGTGCACCATCTGTTTCCTGTTTGGAACCTGATTTAACACCAGTAAACAGAGTGGAATTGGAGAAGACTAATTCCTGTAATGCAAGTTAAGAACGTCTGTATACCAGAGTTCCAAAATTTATACTGTGTTCTCTAGGACATGTTTTGACTTGAAGTGTCTCTGAATAACAATCATCATTGTTTAAACCTCCTCTAGATCTTGTGTAATGCTTAATCAGTGTTGCCTGGGGAGCAGAATCCAAAACCAGAAGAGAAAGATGAGGAAAGGTCGCAGGATGAATACAAATGTGTGGAGTATACTTTCATGCAACTATTCAAACAAATTTGTTAAAATAAACTTAGATTTTCCTTTACAATCATGCCCTTAACTATAATAAATTTCGCTTCAATCTCTCTCAACTCATGTTATGTCTGAGGTATAGAGTTCCCTCAAGCCCCTTTCACTAGACAGTGGAAAAGTCCCATTTAGACAATTGGAAACGAAACAAACACCATGAAGATATCATTTGCCAGCGCTGTGAATCTTCTCTCCCTGTTGCCTATGGTTTCTTTAGATTTAGTCTTGGAGAGATTTAATGAGGTTGCACTTGATACTGGCAGGAACTTCATGAGTGTTTAGGAGCCTGGGATGATGGTCGAATCGATGTAAGGCCACACCTGGCCCAGACACAGGGTTGGCCAATGATAGGATGTGGAGGCTCTTATTAGGCCCAGCCTTCAGCAAAATTTATTTTTTGTATAAAAATAGGGTATAAAAAAAACAAACAAACACAAAACAAAACAAAACAAAAAAACAACTCATTGAGCCAAAGAAAGACTTTTGTATTTTAACTTTCTAGATATTTTTTCCTTTATCAAAAGACTGATGAATATGGCAAGGCAACATTGAAAATATCAATTTATTCTCCTCCCAGGTCTTGAAAACTTTGTTCTGATTTGAACTTTAAATAACTTTTTACTTCATATAATTCATTTGACAGCAATTGTTTCAAGAGATAGAATGTTCCTCCCTGACAATAGTCTCATCTGTTAATATAATAATAAACTTAAATCAGTACATATTTTACAGAACTGGCAATGTTTTAGATTTTTTTTTTTTTTGGCCTGGTATTGCATTAAACTAGAGTACAGAAGTCTAGTGACAAATATACAAATGTTTCCACTCACTAAAGCTTGCATTTGTAGAGCAAATAAGTACAGTTTTGGCACATATGTGAACATAAAAGGATAAAATTAGCAATCTTACTGTATAATAAATAATACAAGATAATCCAAAGAGAAAAGATTAGTTTTACGTGGCTCTTTAGAAATGTTTGTTTTATAAGACAACATAATACTTGTTAAAACAAGATTATCTTAATCACTCTTCTACTGAATATTTCCCAAAACTATTTGATTACCTTCCCACAAAAAAATTCTTCATTTTATATTTATTGAGAAAGAGCTCATTGTTTCCCTTATTTGATTCTCTTTTAAAATCAGTATTCTTCATGTAGACTTATTTGTGGTCGATAACATGTTATATTCAGAAGTTTAAAAATCCTTTAACAACATCTTTAAGAACTTACATATTTTGACTTGAGATGGGCATTTTGTGGTACACGGAGATTTGGTATAGATAGATGGTCTTAATCTGGGTTTTACTGAGACCAAAGTGATCCATGGGAAGACTTGATATACCCCGTGAATGCCCTGATATATACAAAATTGTGTGTAAATACATTTATATACTTCCCCTCCCTAGCATTGGGTTTATAGCTTTCAACAGAATCTCAAAGATATTTAATTTAAAAAATTAATATCGGCTCATGTAAAAATTATAAGAAATTCTTTTTTAATATTGATAATGGTAGAGGTGGTAAGTTTTTTATACTAATTATTTTATGAATAAATGTTAACTGTTAGGTTCTTCATGGATCAATATTTATCTAATATACAGAACATGTAATGGATACCTAATTTGTGAGGCAATGAGGGATAGGATAATAAATCAGATATTGTGTGCTGTGTGAGTGAGAGTAAAATAAAATGTGTTTCTAAGTTAACCCTCCTAAAAATTACCTTCTCTCACAATTAAACAATGTAGAAATGGAACCATCAAGAAACAAAGAGACATGTAAAAGAAACAAGCACAAAGATCAGTATGATAGCTTTTGACCACATTTACCACAACAATGACTTGTTATAATGTTCAAAAAGTCCACTATTATTATTTCTAAATACATATATATATATACACATATCTATATGTATGTGTGTATATATAAATACATATACATATATATATATATATATATATATATATATACACACACACATCCACTTTAAAAGGTAAAAGGATATACCACAAAAATAAATACTTCTGCTACTCCAATCCTGGTATTCCATTTTATATTCTCAAAGATAAATGTTGTTGCTGTTTTTTTTCCAAATAATAAACATATTATTTTAATTTGAGACTTTCTTGGTGTTCTGTTGAGCAAAGGTTTAATATCAGAAGGTGTCTCCTTAGTAATTTCAAAAACTATTGATTGTTCACCTCTAAGGAGGCAAAGTCAAATACATTGTACCAAAAGTCTCTAGAAGGGATGCTTCTAATGGTTCTGCTCTTACAAAATAGTCTGAGGAAAAGCACTGGGGGGATCTTTTTTTTCCTTTGAACATGAACATGAACATGGACTTTGAACTTCGATTTGAGAGCAAGATTATCCTATCACCTAAATTTAGATCTCAAAGCTTACAAGGCATAGTTCAAATTGTGGTTTAACTCATTAGGCACACATGATTATAGGATAAATACAGACAAAGGGGCATTATGTTTTTATGTGTCCTATTATTTCCCAGCTAAATATGAATAACAGCGACAAATGTGAGTCCAGAATTGTTCCACATTAGCTGTTTTGCAGAATGGGCTCTTCTTGGGTAACAACTTTTTAAACAATCAGAAACCTAGGAGTGTGTTTCTGTCAATGTCCTCCTATTATCTGCTGTATGATATGCCTACGTAGTTGCCTCATCCTTTCAGTCTGACCTTTGAAATGGTAGAAACTGACAGTAAAAGATAAGACCTCTTTCCTTCTCACACACACCTTTAAAACCCCATAGATAAAAGCAGATCAATGGTCAGAAGTTATCTCGAATGGCAGGTCCTGAGTTGCCAATGACTTGTCTCTAAGAAGATTCCTACAGTAGAAAGGAATTAAGATTTCTTTGCCAAATATTGTATATATTATTACACATCAAAATAATAAATAATTTATGTTTGAATTGTTCTTTTAATTAAAAATATACATGTATTTGGTAAAAACACTCAAATTGTACAAATGAATACAATAAAAAGAAAGTCTCCCACATACCCTACTTCCCTACCTTCCAACCTCCTCCAATTTGCAGAGGCAACCACTACTAATGATTTCTGGTGTATTTTCTCAGAATTTTTCACATGTGTAAAATATATAAATGATGTAATTGTAAAAATATATTAAAAATATTTTTACATAAACAAAATTATACATGATGTATATATACATATAAAATGTATATATATATATAATGCCATTTTTTCTTAACATTTAATTTTGGAAATTATTCTTCATAGCACTCTTGGATCTATTTTACTATTTTTAACAGTGGTATAGTATTAATTTATTTACTTAGTTTTGTATCAGTGTACATCCATATTTTATCTAATATTAAGTTTAGCAGATTCTGAAATGAATATCTTCTACTTGTATTTTTGCCTACATATAAGTATTTCTCTATAGAGATTTTGAATGAGATGTTTGCATTTAGAATTTCAGTAGCCAATGTAGATATTGACAAATTATCCTTCAAAGAGGCTGCACCATTTTCACTGAAAACAGAAATGATGATAGTTCTCATTTTCTACACTTTTTCCAACACAATGTATTACCAATATTTTTCATCATGGCCACATTAAAATGTAAAAATTGCACTTCATTTCTGTTTTACAGTCATATATAACCTATTTATCTTTCTTTTTTCTGTTTTGAGTCAGTGTGTCTATTTGCCTATTTTTCTGGTGGATTGTTGGAATTGTATATTAAGATGATTAAAATATATTTACTTTTGTTGTAAACAAACTCTCCCAGTATTTTTATGCACCTTTTGATTTTGTCAATTAAATTTCTTGACATATAGAGATTTGTAACATTTATGAAAACGAGTCATTCATTTCTTTTTTAGGACTTTGGATTTCATGTCATTTGTAGAGACGTTGTTCTCTTTCCAAATTTTTTCCTAAGTGTCCATTGTTTTAATAACGTAACTCTGGTTTCATATTTATTTTAAAATGTATAACATATTTTGAATTTATTTAAGCCTCTAGATTTCCTCTCACAAATGACTAGCTAATTTTCTTAGTACACCATTTATTTTTCTGGCCTTTGCCAGCTGATTCGTAAAGCCACCGTTATCAAGAACAAAATTATCACCTACCTTTGGCTGTATTTTTGGATTCTGCCCTGATGATCTGTTTGTTCCTGAAGCACTGTTATATTTTAATGTGTGTTTTAACTATATAAGGGGTTATTTCTTCATCACTACTCTCTTTTCTTTCATGTCCATTCTAGCTATCCCAACATGCTTATATTTTCATGTTTATTTTCTATTTTTCCTTAGAATTCTTATCGAGTTCCAAAATATAAAATTTTATTTGTACTTTTGTTGGTAATCACATTAAATTTATGAATTAATTCAGGAAGATCTGCCATCTTTACAATATTGTGTCTTTATATCTAAGAACAAGATATATTTCCATTTATTTCTTAGAATTTTCAAGTTATCTTTACCTAGGTTCTGTTTCAGAGTATTTTCTTTGTTTATTTATATTAAATTTATAGTTGTGTTTCTTTTTCAAATGGTAGCATTTCTTCTTTTGCATCACATGTATATAAATTTTAATATAGGAAAATTATTTTTGAGAACTAATTTTTTAAGGATTGCCACATTAGTAAGTTCTCTTATGATTTCTAATAATTTTTCAGTTGATTATTTTGTATTTTTCAGGTACGTAGAGTTATTCCAGGAGACACACAAACACACACACAAACTTACACATACCCATATATATATATATATATATATATATATATATATATATATATACACACACAAAAATGTATGCATGTATTTATGTATATTTGTATATATATTCTCTATATTATGTATATATGGGTGTATATATAGCACTTTTTAGTTTTAATTTTATTTTTGAATAGATAATATATCCATATGGTTCAGAAAATTCTAAAGTACAAAAGATATACAAAAGAAAAGTGCAAAAAACCTCTCCCATCCCCAGATGCTAAAATTCCTTCATATGAGGTAACATATGTTATTAATTCCTCTTAATCCTTTTAGAATTATTACACACACACACACACACACGCGCGCGCGCGCGCGCGCGTGCAAATACAAAATAAATGAATTTACTTTTCATACAATTGATGGTGTGTTGTCCCCACTGTTCTACACTTCATTTTTGGGGGTAAAAATACATAGATGAGGAAAGTAAAAGTATAAGACCAGAATGTTAGGTGATACCAGATCTCTTAGTGAAGAGATCCATTTTCTTCAGATTTTACTTATAGTCTACTCTGTGTCACAGATGTCAGGAATAAATCCCTGGGAGCTGAGACTGGCAGGAAATTAAAGTGATAGAGAACACAGAGTACTTTGCTCTGTCCTTCTGATCAACACTTGGTTATTGGGCCAATCTGGTGGACTGAATGCCCTCTTCTCTTTGGATTTTTTCCACAAAGCTCCTCACTTCCCTGTGGGGCCAAAGCAATAATTTATCAGCCATGCAGACATATCTGGGCCCAGTTGTGGGCTTGGCCATGACCGTGTGTTAACTGTATAATCAAGGTGATCAGTACACATTTATGAAGGACTGGATTAGTATATTCCAAACGTGTCCTCTGCTAACTCAGGCCCAATTTTCTGCAGGATGCAACTACAGAGATTCAAAAAGACCACCACACTAACTTAAATCATAATACCCACTGGCTTATAGCATCATTAGTCTTCTTTTACTCCCCCTCCAACAACATTCGTGATACATAATTAAGAAATAAATGTGGCTTTTTCCCCCTTCCCATAGCAAATGAGTTTAGTTCTGCTTGGTAATTGAATAGCATAATAATTTGTGTATGATGAAGTAAAAAAGTTTTATAGATACTATGTATGTAACATTATATGACTGAGAATACAGTATCAGAATGTAAACTATAGAGGCAGGGCATGATGGTGTAGTTTTTTGTGTACTTTTTTTAAAGCATGCTTTTTTTCTTAAAGCTTCATTGAGATACAGTTTATATGTTTATACTCACAATTAAACATGCACAATTTAGTGCTTTTTAATATATTTACATAATTGTGCAACCATTGCCAAATCAAATTTTAGAACATTTTATCATCTGCCCTGAAAAGATTATATACTTTAGCTAACACTTTGCACTAACTCCCTTCTTTTCTTCTTTCCCCTACTGCTGCCCAGCTCTAGAAAACCACTAATCTACTTTCCGTTTTTATACGTTTGCTAATTCTGGACATTTCATATTAATGAAATCATGTAGTGTATGGCCATTTGTGACTGGCCTCTTTCATTTGCATAATCTTTTAGAGGCTGATTCACGTAACATGTTTTAATGCTTCATTCCTTTTTGTTGACAAGTAATATTTCATTGTACAGCTATAAATATATCATCTTCTATTTATTCATTTACCAATTTTTGGACATTTGAGTTGTTTCAGCTTTTTGGCTATTATGAATAATGCTGCGATGAACTTTCATGTACAAGTCTTTATGTGAACATATGTTTTCAATTTCCTTGGGTTTATTATCTAGGATTTGAATTGTTGGACATTGTAATAACTCTATGTTTAACATTTTTAGGAACTGCTGTACCATTTTACATTCTCAACCAGCAATATGTGAGTTCCAACTTCTCTACAGCCTCATGAAAAATTTATTGTCTGTATTTTTTATTATAGCCATCCTAGTGGTTGTGAAATGATATCTCATTGTACTTTTGATTTATTTCCCTAGTGACAAGTGATATTGAACATCTTTTCATGCTCTTTGCCATTTCTATATCTTTTGGGGAGAAATACCCATTAAAATTAATTCCCCATTTTAATAGTGATGTTTGTCTTTTTTATTATTAAGTTGTAAGAGTTCTTTGTATTTTTTGGATACTAGACCCTTATCAGATTGATTTATAAATATTTTCTGTGTGGCGTTTTTCTCTTTCTTCATGATATTGTTTGCAGCAAAAAAAGTTTTTAAATTTGATGAAGTCCAATTTACTGCTTTTCCTTTTGTCTCTTATGTTTTTAATATTATGTATAGTTTTAGTTCTTACAGTTAAGTCTATGATCCACTTTGAGTTAATTTTTCAGAATGGCATGAGGTAGATGTCTAATTTCTTTTTTTCTTTTTCTTTTCTCTTCTTCTTTTTTTTTTTTTTGCGTGCAGGTGTCTGTATAATTTGAACACATGTAAATTGTGCTTAGCATGGAAGTTCATCTTGTGGGATCAACTGAGGCCTTTAATTCTCTCTATAGCACTGCAGTTAGATTTGACATAGGATGAATCAATAAAAGGTCCACAGGAATAACATTTAGGCTTTATGCATCATCTTATATCCTGTATCAAATCCATTCATTAAAAATGTAGTTTTGAGAACAGGTTGTAACATGTTTATTTTGTGAAGTTTAGAAAGTCTAAGAACACAGAAGGACTTGGAAGACAACAGGAATGGAACCCCTTTCTTTCTAAGTTACTTCTGTGTTCTGGTCCTTGGAAGAACTCATTTGGCTATTCCTCTGTTGAACTCACAGTACAGAATGTTTTCGCAGCTCAAATGGTGATAAGAAAATTTTATAGGAAGCAAAAGTAAAAGTGAAAATAGGTGTCATTTTAACTGCTTTGGGAAGGTACATTTACTTAGTTGTCCTTATCTTTGTTTTTTTTCCTGCATTTATGATTCAAACTCTTAAATTCAGATACAAAGAATTAAGCCTTTTTGACATGGAGTTTTTAAAAAGTCCAAGTTTGTTCATACAGAAAGGACAACGAATATTTTTAAAGGAAATGTATGTCTATTAATTGAATTTTAATGTTTTTTTTTCCTTTCAGTTGGGAGAAGCATTGATACTGGGGATTAATGGAACTTAAGGTGCCAAATTTTGAAGAAAGAGGCTTACTAATATTTGGATTATGCAAAAGTAGTATTGGAGAAAAACATTAAATGAAGTTTAATATACATAACTTAACTGTGGTCATGAAAATCATCCATGGCCAGACCATTTAAAATAACTTCAATAGATATTGTTGATGTAGCGATTCCACAAAAATGACTTTATGTTTAAATGCATCAAATTTTACCCTCAGAGACAATAGAATTCTTTTGATATTATGTAAATCATTCAAGTCCAGTTGTCTGCGTGGATTTCAAATGACTCTCCAGAGAATACAAGACATTGAAGCAACAGCAGGATTTCATCGTGAACCTTGCTTAGCATTCAGTCATAAATAGATATTCTCTCATTCTCTCAGTTATTGACAGCAACTCACCCCCCAAAATTTTGGTCCAGTATTTCAAATTTAAATAAGCTTAGATAAATACCACTCTCTGATCTCTCTCTCTCTCTCTCTCTCTCTCTCTCTCTCTCTCTCTCTCTCTCTCTCTCTCTCGTCCCCTTTCCCCCTGCCTCCCAACACATGCCTCATCTGTCTAATCATCTAAAATTTGGGGGGGGGAGGCGTAATTGGTCATGAAGTTTCCATTCTGCTTTTACATCCATTATAACTACTAGTAGTGATTTTGCTATAATTTGTTTCCCTCTGGCTGCCACAGAGGCAGGGTGAGGTGGAGCTGGTGATTATGCTCAAAATACTAGAGAATAAGATGCAATTATCCCAGCTAGCGTGGACTTTTGCAAGCTTGTGCTACTTTCTTTCAGTAGGGGGATTATTTTTAGATATTAAGCTCTTTTGCATGAAGTTAACTTGTTCATTTAGGAGAAAAAAAATCAGAAAACTCCAGGAGTGGAATTAATCTTGATGAATCAGCACTACTCATGAGAAGTGAAGCAAATACCAAAAAGTAATTTACCAAAATGGCTTTTGAAATGATTAAAAGTAATTACAGCCTCTGGCAAGAGTTTAACTCTGAGTCAAGGCGCTTTGGCCTCCTCTCCAGTTCATCCCAGCTTGCCAAGCGCTCCATTCTATCCACCTCACTTTCCCTAGTGCTTTCCCATTTTCCCCAGATTGTCTGCCTGATGTTGCTGGGGGACCCTTCACTTCCTGTTCAGCATCCCATGTGTTTTTTAACACCTTAAGAATTATTTCAATGCTGCTTCATGTGCTAACTCATCTAACTATGCTTGATTTCCAGGTGCTCTCACTGATTTTCTTGACCTGAATTTTTTGCCATGACCTGAATCTGGGAAAGGCAATTTAGAGCCAGGAAAGAGGGGACGTTGTTCCATGACAAGCCCTTGAAAACATTATTTTAGGACAGGTAAGTTCTTGCCCTCCGTGAGGCCAACCCCTTTCTTTGCTAATGAGTAAGGCCAGCTATACTTAGAGTTAAATAACTCACACTCTTATTTAAAAGTCCTTTCTGAGAAATCCATAAAGAGCTTTTTAACAAAATTGCTGAGACAATTTTGCTTTCATACAAATAGTCTTTATAAAGGAAGAAATATTGGGGTCATGTAAGCGCGATATCCCTGTTGCTTCTGGTTGAGTAGTTATATAGATAATGCCTATGCTATCCCTTATTCCTATATTACTTTCTAATTTCAGTTGACTGCAATGATAGAGTTTTTTGTAACAACTCCCATACATTTAGCAATTTTATTACTGATTAATGTCTCAAAGGATAGAGTTTTTGAGGGGAGGCATAGAGGTTACCATTACAGATGTTGGCCCAAGATGTTTTAAGGGATAATAATGACTCTAAGTATATGCCGACCAGTTAAAATTAGAGTCACCAAATTATAGAAATGGAAAGTAGCTGATAGATCTAGCTTTCCTGTTTTCCAAATGAGAAAAATAAACTTCACGACTTGACCAAGAAACACAGCCAAGCGGGAACTAGAACTTAGGCCTCCTTGCTTGCATGTCAAGCATTGGTGATGGAATGGTAGGATTCTGGCTCTCCTTTCTTCCATAGACTCTTGGTGCTAGTCGGCTCACCCACATTGCCTTAAGGACCATGCTCCTGCCTCTGGGCTAAGGAGAAGATGTGTGGTGATTGAGAGGGCTCTAATTCTTATGATTTTTCTGTGGAAGATTTGGGGAACCCATAGTAGCTGTGCATGAAGGAAGCATTTAACAATACAACAAAATCTAGAAGTCATACCATAAAGGAAAACCCTGGGATGTAATCGGTTTCCTGAGTTTTTTGGTAATTGCTGTTTGTTTTCATTTGTTTTAAGGCTGTTCTGGTCTCATCTAGTATCTAGTGTGTCTCTGTCATAGGGCCAATTCTGTTCTCATCACAAGTCTAGTATCTTTCTAAGACACAGGATTACTGTCATAGTGGAAACATTCTCTTAAAAATTCAAGTAGCAAATTTAATATTTTTTTTAATTTGGGAAAATATTATTTATTGGCCTCTAATAATTAAAAATGTTTATGTTTATGTCTAATTGCATATATACTATATCAATATAAGCTTACTCGATCATTGCAGATGAAGCTAAAATCCTCCGTGACTACATCCATCATTATGTCTCAAAAATGACAACTCTTATCAGTTTGACAGGGACTCTTCCAGAACTATTTGTAGGCATAGACATACATATACACATGCCTACAAAATATATGATAGTATTTGGTCTTCTTTTAAAAATTTTAGCTAATTAACATTTTTAAAAATATTATAGTTGACATACAATATTACATTAGTTTCAGGTGTACAATATAGTGATTATACATTTATATTATGTCATAGTGTACATAATTTTCTGCTATTTGCTTTTTTTCCCCCAACTAAAAACCTTGAAGATTTTTCTATGTTAGTAATATAGTAATTTATCATTTATTTAACAATTCCTTTATTTATGGACATTTAGATTATTTCCAACTCTTAATTATAAACAGTGTTGGAATTTACATATATATATATATATATATATATATATATATATATATATATACAGACCTTTTTATTCTATATGTAAGTATTAGTAAGGGTTTATACAGAGAGCTGCCAAGTCATACAGTGAGTACACTTTCATATTTTTACAGACACTGCCAGATTTCTCCTTCTCAGCTGCTCTATCACATAAAATGTGTAAGAGTCCATCCCCTTCACTCTGAGCTATTCTGAACATTTTAAGAATTTCTAAGTGGTAACAAATTTGTGTTGCTCATGATAGTAAACAAAATGTTTTTACTACATTGCTATTATCTCTAATATTTGCTTCAGGTTTTTAATAGGATACCATATTCTATTAATCATGGTTTGCTAAGTTTTTCTTGATTTGTAAAATGGACATTGAAACTTTTTATGTTTTCTCTATCAACTTCTGACAAAAATAATTGCTTCCTTAAAACTTTAATGTAGCAATTATGGTAATAAATTTTGTCATGCTAAATTATCTTTCCATTCTTTGACTAAACTGTAAATAGTCATGATACATTAATTTGTTTATATGTTGTTGCATTTAGTTTGCTAATATTTTATTCAGGATTTTTGAATTTATGTTTATAATCCTATGCAGTCTTTGATTTTGGTTTCAATGTTAGAAAAGCTTTATAAAATAAAGCTCTGGGTAGATTTTTCTCTTTTTCTATAATTTGGAACAATTTTATAAAATAAGAATTAATTTTTTTCTTGTAGTTTGTTTAAAACTGTGGGCATGGTGTTTATTATGATGAATTGATATTTGCCTGCTAGTTCAGTTTCTGAACTGGTATAAGTCTAATCATTTTTTTGAGTCAATTTTGTTAATTTTATGTTTTCTTAGCTAATTATTTCATCTAATTTTATTGTCATGGAATTGTTTGTATTATTATCTTATAGTTTTTAAGGTTTTATTGTTTTCTTTATGCAATAGTCCTCCTTATCCTCTATTTTGCTTTCTATGGTTTCAGTTACCTGTGGTCAACTACAGTTTGAAAATATTAAACGGATAAATTCCAAAGGTAATTTATAAATTTTAAATTTTATGCTAGTCTGAGTAGTGTGATGAAATTTCAAGCTATCCTGTTCCATTTACCCCCTCCCTTGACATGAATCATCTCTTTGGGTATCCACACACTTAGTAGCCAGCTAGGTTATCAGATCAACTGTAGTAGTATCACAGTGCTTGTGTTTTGTAATCTCATTCTATGTAATAAGGGCCCCAAAGTGCCAAGAGTAGTGATGCTGGCAATTTAGATATGAAAAAGAGAAGCTGGAAACACTTTCTTTAAGCGAGAAGGTGAGTACAGTACAATCAGATATTTTGAGAAAGAGAGACCACATTCACATAACATTTTTTACAGTGTATTGTTATAACTATTCTTTTTTATTATTAGTTACTATGCCTAATTAAAACATTAAACTATATATAGGTAGGTAGGTATAGGAAAGATCACAGTATATACAATATAGGGTTTACTACTCTCCGTGGTTTCAAGCATCCACTTGGGGTCTTGGGATGTATCCCTAATGGATAAGGGGGGACTACTGTATCTTCCAATGTTATATTGAATTTATTTGTGCTCCCCTCCTTACTTTATCAGATCTGCCCATTTTATTCTTCTCTTTCGAAAATATCAGGTTTTATTTTTCTTTGTTCTTTCTACTGTACATTCTTTTTGTGTTTACTATTTTAAAATTTTAAAAATTCTATTTTTAATTTCTTTATTATTGATGTCTTATTAAACAAAAGTTTTCCACTCTTTTAGTTTGTTGTCTCTCTTTCATAGTATTGGCTTTTCTTGAATGATCGGAAAGTTTTGGCTGGGGAATTAACTTCTTCCTTGAGATTCACTGTTAAAGTAACTGTTAGTTCCAGCACTATTTGTAGAGCAGATACAATTGCCAGATAGAGATTAGGAGTTCTGAAAACCTTCAGTATTTGAATTGAATTTGAATTTTCGTAATGTCACCATGGTGCCATTTACTTAGATAAGTTAGATGAGTGTAACTTCATGTGTGGCTTTCCTGCTGTGACTTAGAAATTAAATTTACAAAACAGAGCACTTGTGATGGTGATGGGGAGTGAGACAGGGGAAGAGGGAATAATAGTTTGTGAGACTCCATAAATTAATTTTTTTCTTATGCTATATCTATAACCCCAGGCTGAGATGATCTATTAGAGAAGGAATTACCAAAAATCATTTAGAGGTAAGCCTTTTGACTAAACTGGTAAAAATTAGGGTGAGGAAAAAAAATTAATTTAAGGCATGATAATAACAGGTATGGTTTAATTTGGGAGAAAATAGTCATAGAAAATACTATATATAAATTGATAAAATCTTTAGGGGCAAATCGGTGATATGTAAAAAATTCTTAAATATGTGAATAGGCCAGCAACCCTATGTCTCAAAATTTAAAGGAAATAATCAGAAAAAAATGCTTAAAGATGAGTATCTGAAAATTATTATCAAAGAATTATTAATAAGTTAATAAAATTAAAATAGCCTAAAAACCCAATAGTAGGGAGATGATCAAATCAGTTTTTCCAGGTGCATACCCTGGAATTTAAGTAATTCAGAAGCTTAATAAGATTTTATCAAATGAAAAACCCAATGCTTATTTTGTTATGTAAATATATTATAAAAGATTCCACTTTTGAAAATTCACAACTTGAATCTGTGTATTAAACACTCTGAGGAATCCTTCAGCTAAGATACTTTAACAACTGTTTTAGCTTTGTTTGATCCAGATCACTCTCCTCCTCCTCTCATAATTTGGAACATCTTGAGAGAATTTTAGAAAGTAGTTTGAAAAACAGTGTTAAAAAAATTGTGTTAGACTCACTCAATAAAACACTGCTCACTAACAAATATTTAACAAGACATTTATTAACATAGAAAGTCTTAGTAATACATATAATCTGTATATATATAACACATTATATATTAAGTAAAATAAAACATTTATAGAATGATACCATTTTGTACACTATTATCTCCATGTGACAAATTCATAAAAACATTCTGGAAGGATATGTATTAAAATATTTACACTAGAAAAATATTAGTTTGTAGCCAGAAAAAAATATTTCCATTATAGAAACTGTGAAAATTTGGGAGTAATTTTTTTCAGAGGCCCAAAATTTCATTATAAAGAGAATTCAAAAAATATTTTGAAGAACAGTAGCATTACTAGAATAAGTACATGACATCTTTGAGTAGATAGATAAACTATCATAAATTTGACTATATTTATTTATATGTAAAATACTGGTTTATTTTTAGAATTCCAAACAAGCACTATATTGATTTCTTTTTTTTCTTTTTTCTTTTGCCTCAAACATACTTGAATTATTAAATAATTTCTACATTTAAAATTAATGGCAAATAGAAATTTGCAATATTCAAAATATACATCAATTTCCTTTGGCTTTGGATTAGGAAAAAATCCTCATGCTTAACTAATTTAAATCATTCCATTAAAACATTTAAAATGCCATCTTTGGCAATATTTGCTTCTTGACTCAGTTGACAAATCTGGGTGTCTTTAGTTTTGTTAAAATTGCAGAACCAAGGGCCCTGAGTGCAATGAAGTCTTTTTTAGGCTTACTCATAACTTCGTACTTTGATCTTACCCTTCTGTTCTCTCGGCCAAATCCTTCCCTTCCTTTTGTATCCCACAAAGCTTATTCTATATAGAAATCCTTTGAAGTCAAAGGCAAAACAAGATTTAGATAACTTGATTTTTCCACATCTCAGTTTTGTATTTAAGACCACTTTTATTTTTCTCCGTCCAGATGAGTTTTGCTAGAGACTGCATATATTCTCAAGGCTCAGGTAGATATGTACCCCAGTAGATAGTGATGAAGAAATAAGATGAGGCACAGAGATATATGTGTTCAGACACTTGTGGTGTAACTTCCAAATATGTTCTCTGTACGGTTAATAGAGGAAAAGTTATCATAAATGTGTTTGCTGCAGAAAATCTACAGGGCAAGATAGGGTAAGACTCCCAGAGCCATGCCTTCTTTTAGATTCTTTATCCTGCTAAAAATGGAAACTTTTTTTCTCCTTAGCAGGAGGGAAGGTTCGTTATAAAATAATCTGTTGATCACTTATAAGTTTGTATTTATTCTCAGGTAGTTTCATTTTAATCTATTGAAAGTCAAAAAATATCTATGAACAACCATTTTATTATTTGTATATTTGTGGGGAATAGTTATTAGTAACTTTGAGAAATCCTTAGTTCAATATGAAGAACTGATTGAAATTAATATACATGTCAAAGAAAGATAAATTAGATATAATTAAGTGACTTGGAATTCCACCCATTCTCTTCTAACAATTCCTTCCCTGCTCTTCCTACATTAGAATAAAAAAATGCTTTCTTTTGAACACTTCTATTCATGTCATTAAAAAAATTTCCTAATGTATGGGCCAGTTGTATTGCTTTCTAGAAATCTTTGGCCTATTTGAAGACTGTGCTTTGGAATTAATACTGCAAATTTATGTATAGTACAAAAATGCAATATCACAAATTACTGTTGTAAGTTTTTTTTAACTGTGATGCAGATGGTTTGAGTGGGCAAACATTTATCCATCAAACACCCGGGATTTCCACATTTCCACAACTGCCTTAAAAGCCACCAGGATTTTATCCAATCCCCAAACAACTGTTGTTGCTCCCCCGCCCGCCCGCCCCCGAGCAGAGTTCAAAATAAAGATTTACATAAAAAATTCAAACTTAATATTTAAAAAAATTTTTAAAATTTCAATGTAAGAAATTCTCCAGGGAACAAACAGTAACTTTCTAGAAATGTGTAAGCTTTTCTACTAAGTTTGGATTATTTATAATAGTTATATCATTCCTATCTGACTGTAGCTCATATGTAGATGCAAAAGAGCAAAAAGATTCTACATGAGAAAGTTGTCAATTGATGCATTAATTGTATCATATTTATTACTAATTTCTTTTCATTTTGGTCTAAGACTAGATAATTATACCCTTGGAGGGAACTTAAAATTAATGCAAGTTATAAGAATTTTGGAAAGGTGCACAGGAAACTTTACATAGTATTTACCTCTCTAGAGTGAAACTTCAGGGTTTTTTGTAGGGTAAAAGAGATTTTGATTTTTGCTTTATACCCTCTGAACAGTTTGAGATTTTTACTATGAGTATATTTCACTGTTATAATGAAATTAATTAAAAAGTGATCCTGGTGTGCGGTTGAATTAATCTAGAGAAGAGAGAACATCATATGCACTTACCCTTTATTGGCCTGCAAGAAAACAAGCATAATTATATTTCAATTTTAGTAGTTGCCATTTGGAACAGGTTTGTAAAAACCTGATTATAAGTAAAGGAAAATTTCTTCATGAAGACATGTGTGGGTTTCCTATCAAATGACTTCTGTCTCATTCCTCTTTTCATATAGAACTGGTAATGGAATTTTCAGAGGCTGTGTCAGATATAGCCTATACCTCACTTGATTATAAGTGATGTTATTTTTTAATATTTATAACTTTTTTGGTGTCCTGCTATAGCGAGGAAAAAACAATTTTCCCTCTACCTTTCTGAGTTCTTAGCTGAAACCCTTGTATAAAGAGACACACTAAGAAGAGAAAACAAACAAACAAACAAACAAATTATTAGCATGTACAACTCACATAGATATGGGAGATACTCAGAAAAAATGAGCAACTCAAAGAGGTGGCTTAGAAGTCAGCCTTAAAAACCATTTTAATAGGGAAAGGGGTGAGGCAATATAGGCCTCCTAAGGGAGATTAAATGATTTTTAGGAAGGCTGAATGGGCCTTTAGAAGAATAGATTGGTGGTATGATAGTTCATGACAAAGTTTGTCTGGGTGTGGTATGGACTTCCAGTTTCCTCTCCTGTAATGAGAGGCGATCAATATCCCTGGTTGATGAAACTCCTGCGGAGAAAATTTATAACAATCAGACTCCTTTTGGAGGATCTATCAATAGGAAAATAAGGGGAGTTCAGAGAAAGCCTCTCCTTGCATTTGCTGTTTTTCAAGTGCTACAGCACAAAATAATCAATATGCCAAGTGGCATATTTTTGAGTGGTATATTGTGCTACCCGTCACTGCCCTAGAGAATAATTATAATTATGTCACAAATAGGTGATTTAATATTCTCTACTGGGGCTACCTTCAAAGGTCAATAATATCTTTAGAGGTAACTGTGGCTCTCTAGTAAATAAAGCCCTCTTTTTTTTCTAACCGTTTTATACTTTATGATCATTTCCTCCTAGATCCAGGGATCAGATTTTAATCAAAACACAACATATATAATACATTTCATAGTATTAGGAGTTGGTCTATGTCCCTAGACTGATTAATTTGATAAGTAAATACGTAAATATAAAAACCAAGAGTCAGAAAAATTAAAAAAATAAACCTAGTTCAAAAAAAATCCTTCTAATATGGAAGGAATAATTCCAAAAGAATTTGCTATGGAATTGGATTTTTAAAAATGCATATGAATTTTCAAGTTATTACAAAGATATGCCCAACATCTAATCTCCATATTCAGAAAACCATTGTGTTGGATACAAGTTCACGTTCATTCATAAAATCTCCAGAGCAGAGCATTACAGCATTAATGGAGAGCACTTTACTACAGAGTCAGCATAATTACTGGGCAGACTCCAGAATCCAGAGTCACCTGCAGATGTCACGTTGGTCTTTAATTACCACCAAAGCCTGCGTTCTCATCTTGGTATTCGCACACCAGTAGCACAATGTGTTCTCCATAGAATGCTCCCCCCCCCCCCACCGCCAAGAAGCTCCATCTGTGGTGAAGGAAAATGCTATCTCTATTTTGTCTTTGGGATATTATATATTAAATGTAATGGCATGTCATTTTGTGATACCAGAAGATCTATTCAAAACTTTGCATGACTAGTTCTGAAAGCGTTTTGTATTATGTTTAACTTTTTTTTTTTTTTACTGATATTACATTTCAGTTTTTCCATATTTGAAATCTTTCCACGTATAATTGTTCACCTAGAAAGTACATTAAATGAGGCCATATTTAAAAATATGGCAGAAATATAAACCTGTGTCTTGCATTTGAATGAGTTGTAAAATTTATATATTTATTTTCATACTGATATTAAAAATATGGTTATTCATATGCAAGATCATTATTTATCTTTATATGGGCTTTATATCTGTGTGGTTTCCAAAAGTACTAGGGACAAAGCAGAGTTTAAATTGAAATTATGAATTATCTAATTAATGAAGGCAAAAATCTTACAGTCATACTTACATTGGCCTCTAATAAATGTAAATGAAATTTCTCCATTTCAGATAGATTTCAACCACCATCTCTGGACTTATTCCCTTTCCTGCCTGCTTCTCAAGGCAGCTATTATCTTGAATGTATTGTGTTTTCTTCCAGGCCTTTTTATTCTCTATTTAGAGCATATATTTAGAGTCCCAAAAGCCATTCTGAAGAGGTTAGCTTATAGTAATTTTTCACAAAAGTTGTTACTGTATTTAGAATTTACCTGGAAATTATTTTTCTCTAAAAAAATAATTTTTTTTGTATGCTGGGCCTTTGCCATTAAAAAATATTTTTTTCTAAAAGAAATAAAACTTGAAAGTAATAATCGTAATGATTTCCTTCTTCCTAAATAAAGCAAAAAGAATAGTTACTTGCTGAATTGCAAGACTCAGTTTCTAGTATAAAACCTGTATAAATCTATTTTAAAAAATTTCAGATGATCTCATTTGACAAAAGATTATACATGGATTATTTTTCTCATTGTTATTTGCCTGTGTAATATTTAATGATTGAGTAGAAATTTTATATAAAGTAATTCAGGAGAGTTTTAAATCATAGCTTTTCCCAGGGCATACCACATACATACATACACACACAAACACATGCTTGATCCCCAATAATGAATGTCTAGAGAATAAAAAATGATTCAACTCCTTTTGTTATAAACAAGCTATTTGTGAGGAATTTCCCACACACAAAAAATTTCCCTTTCTTCCTGTATCCTCTTTTTCCCCAGTATCCCCACATTTTTCGCGTTGTCCAGAAAAAGATATCATTAGCTAGTGTCAATAAGGTCAAGATATTAAAGGAAGATACAGAGAAACCAAATTAGCCAAATGTGATATTTAGAAAGCAGAATACAAAGAAATAAAGATTTTATAAAAAAAATATATATATACATGTATGTTTAAAACATATTGCTATGCATATAAATAAAATATTTTCTTTATCCCTTAATAATAAACTCTGATTGCTTAGCCATAATGATACTATCTCATTGTTGAATAGTGCCTTTACAGTTTACATAGTTTTACATCTTGAGTGACATTACAAAATAGTTTTATCTCCTTTTGCAAATGAGGAAACAGAGACTGCGAGATTACATGTGTTCTGTGGGGTCTCTTGGAAAGCAAATGGCAGTGCCGTGTCTAAACCCTGGGCTTGTCTAAATTCAAAACTTTGTGTTTTTCCTCCAACCAATACTGTCTCAATCTTGCAATAAGAAGTCCAGAGTCACCATTAATGATTTAACAATTAAATTAATGGCAAGGACCCTGATTCCTGAGGTGTGCATCTTCAGTCTTGTTATCTTTCTTTTTTCAGCCATAATCATGTTTAGCTTTGTCTGCTCTAGCACTGCTCCATATGTAGCAGTAGAAAATTTAGTCATGGTTTTATTGGGTAACCTTAGTGGAAGGTGGAGCATGAAATCTGCTCAAGGTTTCAGTTCCTAGATTTATAAGGAGGGGGAATTGTAATAAAGAATACTTATCACATAAGGCCATTGTCAAGAGTAGATGAGTTAATCTCTATAAAGTGCTTGCAATGGTGACTGTTACATAAGTTCTACGTAAATAAATGTTGGATATCATTTGGCATTGAAGAACTTTTTCTGCACTTGAAATATCAGTGGCATAGCATATCTTTGTGATACCTAAATATAATGTTAAAAAGTACAGTGAGAGCACAATATACTTGGATAATTGAACATCAGAATAGGATTGTCATGTGTAAATCAGAACCAAATACATGTACACAATCACTGAATTATACCCTAGAGATGTCATTTGCAGTGGCTAAAATAGTGCAATAGAAGTGTTGGGTGAATAATTTGCAAATAGTTTGTTGGAAAAAGAAACCTCTCTAGTTCAATAAGTCAGTCAACCAGCAAGTATGTATTGGTTTATGACTTTTCAAAAGATTGTTAATTTATCATGCCAAACTCACATGCCAGAAGACTCAAACAGGGAAACTATGCTTTTGGTGATCTATAAATGTCTTATTTAAAAGCCTTAATGAAGAGATGGTGCTTTAAAGAATTTCGAAAGGAACTTCTAACTCTATATCTCTCTGTTTACTCAGTCATCCAAGAGCCAAGTGAGAGGCAGCATGTTGTGGCCACTATGCTGCCTGTGAAATGATGTGCATCAGCCTGAGCTCTGTATGAGTTTCAATCTAGCTCTGTTACATGCAAAATGTGTCCATTTCCTCACACTGTTTCTTCATCTGCAAAAGAATCATGAGGATAACACCTACCCCATAAGATTGTTTTACTAATTGAATAAACTATATGAAGGTCTTCTCTCTGTTTACAATATAGCTTAGCTCTTATAAATGAATGGCTTAATCTCCCACTCTTGATGCTATTTCTCTTCTGGTTCCAAGACAGAAACTTGGGGATCATCTTCTATTTACTTTGCTCTCTTAAATAACTCCTACCTCACATTTAGTTATTTTGCTAGGGTCTTGCCAGTGATGCCTCCCTAAATTATTTTATAACTAGCCTGTCATTTCTGCTTCCATGTTTTCTTGATGGAGCTTTTCAATAATCTCTTATTTGATCTTGCTTCCAAAAAGTATATATTATAGGTACTTTAACTAACTATGGGGGCAAGGGTTATAGTTTTCATTTTATGTTATTTTTTGTTAGTAACCTTAATGCCATCTCAGTGCCAAACACAGTTACTACTGAGTGCACTTTTTAAAAAAATTAACAAAATAGTAGAATTCCACTCACTATCACTGAAATTACTCTTTAAAATGTAAAATTAATCACATTATTTCCTGGTTATAAACTTTTGGAGGTTTCCCATTTGTATTAGTCAGGGTTCTCCAGAGAAATAGTAACACAAAATTAACCATTACATTATTGCTCAGAGGATAATGTCAAACTCTTGATTGAAATCTAAGGCCTTTCTTGATTTGGCCTCTATCTAAGTATTCAGCTGCATCCCCTGACATTCTAAACCACCCACAGTGCCACTCATGAGCCATGCATCATTACCCCTTTGAGCCATGACACCTTGTGCTTCTTCTCCACTGTAGTCTCTGTCACCTCACCATATGTCTTTACTCTCTAAAACTCATTTTTAATATTTTTTCTATTCTGAAGGCTTTCATGTTGTTTCTCATTATGCCACCATTTGGAAGATTTGGGCCTCTACTGGCTTGTGCCTCTACTGTTCCATGTGCATACTGCTAATATGAAACTCATAGCACAATTATAATAATTGCTTTGTGTTTTTTTCTAGGACTTTCCTAAGAGCAAGATTGTATTTTGGTCATCTTTTTATTTGCATTTCTAGTAGGAAGAAGAATTTTTAACAGGTACCTAGTTAATATTACTGAATTTATTTATGGAAAATGTATTAGTTGATTTTTTAAAAAATAGCACAAAAATTCTTCTTATTCTCATTATTCTGCTTTTTGTTATTTTTCCCCTCCTTTTAGAATCCACAACACATTTGAACCATTGATAGTACAAGGAACCATTCCTCCCAAGCTTGATGAAGTTTGAAATTCTCAGCAATGGAGTCTGTCCTTGAAGTCTTTAAAAACCTCTATTATATTACAGACATTACCTCTAAGGGTTAACGTACTAGTATAGGCTGATCTATTAAAGAGAATGAAATCCTAAGGGTGTAAGAAGAGCCTTAGGAAAAAAAAGGGTCACAAATAATAAGAAAATTGTCATTTTCATAAGTCTTTTGACCCATGTGCTATGATTTTTATGTTTTTATTACACATATAAATAAAAACATGAATTTACGAAAGAGCCATAGACTCAATTGCCCTTGATAATGATAAATAACCTCAAAAGAGCAGAAAGGCACAAGAGAAATTTTCCCAGTCTAGCAATATGAAAATTATATAAATATGTTATTCAGCATTTATTTACCAAAAGGTATATGCTATGAATTGAAGCTACAATTCAAATGTACTTAAAATGTAATGTATGTGAAACCAGTAAATTAAATAAATTGGTTAATCATTCCATGCTTTATTCTTATAATTTTGTGCTTTTCAATTTTTATATTTGTGCTTTAGCTAATGTATAATCAGTGCTATCTTTCTGTTCTCTCCAAAAAATGTGTAAATATTAAAATTGTTTTAAATTCCATTCCATTTAGAGATTAAAAGCTTATGTGAGTTATTCAGAGTTTATACTTAGTTGAATACTAAAAATATTTCCATTCAAGCTATTATGGCTTCTAACGGAAGATTTTCTCTATCCCTGGTACTATGGAATAAGCTAAAAAGGTATAATAACAAATAGATCTTATTTATTTATTGTTTTGTGGCAACTGAAACTAAGAACTGAAAAATAATTCTGCATTATATTCTGTGCTGCTGCAGGACAAATTTAGACATTTCTCAGATACTCACACCGCAGAAGAATTAATATTAAAAAGAGATGACCTTATTTCTTTTGCAAAGGTTAAGCTTCATAAGGCATTAGAAAATTAAAGAGAAGTTTCCTCCCCTGAACCATCTACTCCTACTAAGGTGATCTTCGGTGAATCATCTTAAGTCATGTGCTTTCCAAGAGGGTGCTTTGTCGTTATGGGAAAGCAGTCTCCTTCTTTATACTTTGGAGGGCAGCACTGACTTGAAAGGGTAGCACGTGTGTCCTTTAACACAGGACTTGGTTTAAGACGACCAGGTTCGAATTCTGGGCAAGTTATCTCTCTCTAAGTTTTCATTTTATGAGCTTGAAAATTCAAGTATTTAATATTACCAGTCCCAATTATGTCGTTGTGAGTTTTGAATGGAATAATCCATGGAAACTGGCACTGAGTAAGTATGCAACAAATATCGTCTATTGTTATACATAATTAATTTTTTCTCCGTTTGTTTTTTTATGTTTCTTTTTTTGGGGGGAGGGGGGAGTTTCTATTTCTTTTGTTTCTATTAACCAGCATTTTTTTTTTTTGGTGGGGAGAGCCAGATCCTGTTTTTTCTTTTAAATTTGGCAATTTGGACAGTTTTATGAACTATGACTTTCATTACAAAGATAAAAATTTTGTTATAGTTTGTTGTATACCTAACTTACTTTTAGTGTACTTGTATAATGTCACTTTCCCATCCTCCTCCTCTCCCCCCATCTTCCCACATGTGACATTTTGGGCTAGGAGATATAAGGAAAAGTTAGAGGCTGAAGGTGGTTCTCTTCAGTATTTCTCTCCTTGATTCCCAAAGTCTCTCTTTTCTATCTGTTACATTTTTCTCCAGGCTCACACATATACAGGAAATTGATGACAAAGCAGTACTAATGCATTTATCAGTGCAGAGTCTGGCTGCCAGACCAAGGTAAACACATGCTTATCAACAACCAATGAATGCCACATGGCAGGAAACGGCTTCTGACGTGGGCTGTGGGATCCAGGAGTGGCCCTCCTGGTGTCTGCAAGGTACCCGAGCTGCCAGAGTGAAGTACAAATTTATTGCTTCTCTTCTTTTTGTTCCCCTGGAAGTTACATATCTCATAGCCTTTATTCTGGTCCTGATACTACTTTTACCATTCTATCCCAGTGTCTTCCCCTTCCAGAACAAGCTAGCTCTGGTAGTTGTTTAATCTATCAAACAATTAATTATCCTAAATAACTTACTGATGTCCCTAATTTAAGCATCCTGAATTTGCAGAGGAGTAAGCTCCAGAGAATTATTCAGAATTATTTACTTTCCAATGTATACAACATGATATATATTTTCAAATTTTTAGATTTCCTGATGTATTAAAATATAGTGCCGACTTAGGCAACAGCACACAAAAATGCTGATAAATTAATTTCCAAAAAAAAAACAGTAAAAATGATGTAGGTAAGGACAGTTAATATCTGGTTCAGAGATATGTTCATGGAGGCAATAAGAATTCAAAGTACTACTAAAACATGAATCAAAAGTCAAATGTTTGCTTCTTTGTAAACATGCATATATGAACTGGGTTTATGACATCGACTGCGTGTATTGGGGTTGAGGAGGCTCAGAAATCTTTAAGATTAGACACATGCTATTTATAAGCTGAAGTACAATGAATTTTATTTCTGGTAATTAATTTTTTATAAATGTGTTTACTTAGAAATATTTTTAATTAGTAGTAATGGGGGTTAAGCATTTTTTCAATTCTCAAGTATTTATTTATTTATCTTACAACTTACTTACATATTATCTAGATTAAATTCTAACTTTTCCTCTGTGCTTTTGTTGTGGCTAATTTGATTACTTCAGTCAATACTCAGTAGGAACTTCCACTGATTTAAATTGGAGGAAAAAAGTGGACAACCATCATTTTTACCTGCTTGCCACTCTCCTTATCTTCTGTTGGAAAATGAAAAACACATTTTGTGTGTTTGTGTATTGATTTTGTCCTCCAGTAACCCATTCCTCAAGCAACTCTGATTCTATATGGTGTTCCCTGGTTAGCATCCTCCTCCTATGCCACAGGAGGGGGCATGCTAAGAAGCTAAATAATCATAGGACTTTTCCCTGAATTTTTTTTTTGGGGGGGGGTTGTGAAACTGTAAGAGAGAAGACAGAGCCTGGAAGATGGGGGCCATGATTCCAGCTTATTAAGAAGGTTTATTTGAGAGAATAAAATAAAAAGGGCAAAAGAAGCAAATAGACATGAAGGAAAAGAGATTTATTTTAATTAATTAAAATACAATATATACTTATAAGATCTAATTCTAGAGGGTCCAATGAATTGGGGATAATGTTAAGATTTATATTAGAACTATTTGTATTCTGGAAATACTATCTTAATTATATAAAACTTCAATGGGAACAAATGTACTATCAATTAAGTAACAAGATTAAACTAAAAGGGCAATGAATTTAAAGAGAGAAAACACATCCAATATCTCTGTGTGCTGTGGAATTTTTTGTGGGAAGGGTTGCCAGTTGTAAACCTGAATTAAACCTGCAGATCACCCTCTATCCAGGGCTCTCACAGCCCACCCCTCAGGCTCCCTGGAGAACCTGACATGTCCTGACCTTGCTGGGCTGCTGCCCTGATCCTCAAGTAAAAGAGCAGGTGCTATGGGATCCCTTGGAAAAAGTTGGTTTTGAAATTCTAATTTAGCCAATTTTTGCCTGTTCTGATTTTCTTTCTTTAGATTCTTGAGCTTTTTCTTGGTCAACAGCACTGCCAACCAACTTTCTTGAGCTACTTTTTCATGTGGACTGATCCTCCTTTGAAGGATATGGTGCTTTCTAATTTTTTCCTCCAGATATTTGTTGATCTTCCTGTATGAGTCAAGGTTTTGATGTACAAAGCCGATGTTTTCATACACTTTGGGAAGTTTCTCCTCTAAGGGGTAAGTTCCTGCCTCCATTGATTTTTCTATAAAGTTGCATTTTATGTTCTGGAAGTGTCTGGAATTTTAGTTGAAAACTGTGAACCTCCTTTTAAAATTGTGAATTTTCACACTGCTCTGATTGGAGGCATTAATTTGAACTATAAGTAATATGTGCATTTGATTTTCTTCATGTCATATTAAAAATATTCCTTGTTTTTCTCTTATAATTTTTTTAAGGTAATATTTAACATTATCAATGAGTTTCCTTAAATAGACACCTGACCAATGATCTCGGTCGCTATTTTCTGATTCACTTTTTTCCTTCTATTTTATGTTGCCATCATTATGTATTCTTCTGTAAAGATAGCAAGTAAGTTTATCATCTTCAGTATAGATTCAACGATGGGTTTTAATTGACTCTTTGTCATTCACAACTTGTTTCCTTGTGTGTTGAAGTTTTCAAGCATTTTTTTCTGTCCCTTCAGCTGTGCCCTCTTTCTGACCACCCAAACATCTTCCTGGGCCAGCAGCTTTAGGCTTTCCTGAAAATGAACATTTTCTTAAAAACCATAAACTATTTTCCTCTGACGTTAGTCTACATTCTTCTAAGATGCCTTGAAGATATTTTTGGCTTTAATCACTTCAGACTGGAGAGTTTTTGAGGTTTTGATGTTTCTTTGAGTGACAATGTCTGTCCTTCAAGCTGAAGCATCTTAACTTCATGAAGTGAAATTTTAGGGGACTTACTTTTCTGTTATTAGTTGAGAAGGTCTGTTGTGTCCCCCAGGGAAAAGATGGACCTGTTCACATCTTTACTACAGGCTACTAGACAGAGTTCGTCACTTCAGAGAGCTTATCTCCACTGCAGGTCACTGAAGGGCTTCTGTAATGAGTCTAATATTCTCACTGATTTTATGATATTTTCAACTTGGGCAGAAAATCTTTGGCTGGCTTATTTTACCTTGAGTACATTGTCATTTTACTGTACAAACAATCAAAGCAGTACATATCAAAATCCCAAGGAAAATTGGAACGGTCTTGAGCCTTGTGTCCGTAATCTAGACATCACTGCACAGCGACCACAGGACTAGCCAGTAGGACATTTTCATGGCCACCAGGAGGTCTTCTCTAGCTTTAATGGGCACCACAGCCCAGCCTCTGGCTAGTAGCTTATGGCAATAACTGCCTTCCCAGAACTCTGAGTGTTCTATCTCAAACCATCATGTTCTGACAAACAGGATAGGCCATTGGTGGAGCTGGGAGGAAAATCCATGTTAAGAAAGTATTGCTCTCTGACTTTGCTGTGGAACTGTACAAGTAGAAAGAGATTTTATTTGTACAGTGCATTACAAGAAAAGGCTAATTACAGCCAGAATAAACTAGCCCTTATGATGTAAGCACTCTAGGCCCACCTGGCCCCACAAGATACTTGGGGCATCCAAGCAATGTCATGCCCTAACATGACCTATAGAACTGAGAGTGAATAAAAGTGCATTTCCAATCCTGATTCCACTTCTTCAATAGTTTCATGACCTGGGGCTTCAAAATTATAAGCAATATTTGAGAAAAACAATACATATCATAAATCATCTTCCTATATAGTATCTTATTTAAGTTACTATCCTGAGATTAACCATCCTATGAGGTTGTTAAATCTTTTTTGACTGATAACCTTAAGCTGAGATAGGTCTAATGGTTTGTCCAAGGACACAACCTATTAAATTACAGGATTAAATTCTAAAATAAAATCATCTGACTCCAACTATAGTTGTTTTTGTTTTTGTATATGCATCCTTAAAGTAAATAGCTTTCACTTCCTCCCCTTTTAAAACAAGAATTTATTAAATAATTTCTAAGGTCCATTTAAAAAATTCAATAATTTCTTTATTTTTCTTTTGCCTCTTATTATAATAGCAAAGTGACCATTTTGTAACACACATTATTTACCCATTTACATAACTAACTTAATGGAACAACTTAAGTTCTAATGTCTCTTAACCATTCCTTTGTTATTTTTAGCTACTAATCTCAAAAGAATTATGGACCAACATTTCATTAAATATTAGTAACTAATTACCCACTTTTCTTTCTTTCTCTCTTTCTTCCTCTCTCTCTCTCTCTCTCTCTCTCTCTTTCTTTCTTTCTTTCTTATTTCTTTTTTTTTTTTTTTAATTTAGTACATGGGATTATGTTCAAATGATACTTTTTAGGAAGAATTAGAATTGTTATAAATAATTTAACATCTCTAAGTAAATTAATTTTATTTTTCTTGGGTATAAATTTCCAGTCCTTTTGGCTATAAATAATAAGTAGGTAATGCTAGCAATAGTTGAATGTACTTAGTTTCCTTAAAACAAAATTATTTGTTTTATCCTATATCTACCTTCTACAGAAGATTTTGACTTCAGCTTTGTCTTTCACTCACTCCCATCCCTAGAGAACACCGGGGACTCTATCTTCACCATGACATGGGACAGAATCTTTAAATGGCCTTTTGTCTTAAAATTCCCGTATTTCTTATGGAAAAGTTGAATGGTTCCAGATGTGCTGCATTTAGTATATCCTTTCTCTATTTTACTTCTTTCATTGTATTTATGTTTTGTTTTGTTTCTGTTTTTGTTTTGGTCTCAGACATCCCCACCACCTCCATTACCTCCACAGGCTTCTAAGCAATATGAAGCCAACTTGTCAAAAATGTATTTTATTTCTTTTTTATAGTCATTTTTTCTCCTGGACCTAACATAGTGCTTTGCATATAATAGAAGTTTGAGTGTTTGAATAAAATAAAATTGAATAAAAACAGAAGAGTTGGGCTATACTCCTGAAACTGGAGCATTTCCCTTACATCTTCGTGTGTACCTTCTACTTTTTCAATATCAAAAACAAAGCCAACAAAGCCAACACAAATGTAGGGTGAAGATGTAGAGGGCAGGGCTTTAAGAGGAAGGTAGGGGTGAGTGGTGGTGATGGAAGTAGGCAGCACCTTTGTATCAGCAAGATTCCTAAAGTTTGTTCTTTGGTGGACCTTGGGCCTCACTAAAAGACATGATTTAAGTTACCTGCTCTCTCATGGAGCAGGGTATCCATGCTCTTCTCAGAAATGCTCTCTTTCATCTCATATGTTCCACTCAGGTAATGTCATGATATAATGAAGGATATAAGTATTTGGCATTCAATTCTCTAACTGGTGCTTTCTTCTTCCTTTGTCTGATTAATTTCTCTTTCCATTTAATTGAAAAAAAATTTTCTCATGGAAGAAATTAGAGTGTTTTTCTGTTTCTCTCTCCTCTTCTTGTGTGTGTGTGTGTGTGTGTGTGACTTATTTTTAAAAAATATATTTTAGGTAGTTATTCTTCTCTATTTTTCTTTAATTTTTATCTTATTAATAGCAGAAGATATGATTACTTTTAATTTCATATTCCTCACTAAGAGAGGTTGATGCTATTAGAATAGTTCTGAATAAGTGAAAAAGTATTGAGTGTGCCTGGGTGCATGGGTAGCTCTACAGTTTTCAGAGAAA
>CM053514.1:18655722-18756823 GCA_028627145.1 Eidolon dupreanum | reverse complement strand
CATTCAAGTACTAATCATGCCCAACCCTGCTTAGATCCTGGGATTGGACATTGGGCTTGTTCAGGTAGAATGGCCATAGACTATAATGCCTTTCTAAGTGACTGCTTTCTGAAAATAAAATTCAATTTTTCAAGAGAGTTGTGTGTGGCACAAGTCATTTTAATCCAATTTGCTATAGAATTCCAAAAATGTCAAGGTAATCTTTCTCAATTAAATTTATTTGTTGACCTAGTTCGTACCTAATTTGCCTTATTGTGAATAAAGTAACTGTTACTTAAAATACTTTTTTTTCAAGAATGCTTTATCAATGAGAAACTCTGCAACTCATATTAGTGAGCTCTTATATTAAGTAAACAGAAGGTTATTCAGAAGTGCTAAATATACTTTCTTGTTGTCAAGATATACAGTTATAGAGCAGATTTTCTTCTGCAAATACAATAATTAATTCAAATTAAATTCTTGGCAACTCTTTCCAACTTGACTCTATAATACACAGTATTGTTTTAGTGTATTCTAAAGAGGCTGAGATGGAAAATAAAATATGAATTATATTTTAGAAAATAATATTATAAAGCTATAAGATTCTTGGCACTTTCTCAGTATATAATTCTCAAATATACTAATCAATTAAGTTTTATAAATGTAGATACCTGTGTAACCAGTGCATAGATCAATATATAGAAAATCTCTAGCACCTCAGGAGGCTCCCTCAAGCCCCTCCCCATGTCAACCCACGAAAGTAATCCTTATCATCATAAGTTAATTTTTCCTATTTTTCCTATTGTAACCCTTATCATCATAAGTTAATTTTTCCTATTTTTAAACTTTATGTAAATGAAATCACATGCTCTTTCCTCTTTTAAGTCTGTTTCTTTTGCTAATCATCATGCCTGTGAGATTCATTTACATTTTTGCATGTAGCAATGGTTTGTTCTTTTTCATTACTGAGCAGCATGAATAGTGCACAATTTATTTATCCATCCTACTATAGATGGACATTTAAAACTCAGTTTTGGACAATTACAATTAAAGGTTCTGTCTATATTTTTTGGTGGATATAAGAGCTCATTATTGTTGACTATATTCCCCAGTTCAAATTGCTGGGTCATAGGTATTTTTAGTTTTACTTTACATAATTTTTCAAAGTGATTGTCTCATTTGACATTTGCACCAACAATGTGTAAAAGATCCAGTTACTCCACATTTTCATGATCACTTCATATTGTCAGTTATTTTCTTGTTAAGAAATCTCTTGTGTCTATTGATATATTCTTATAGTTTTAATTTGCATTCCCCTGATGATTATTCTGTTGAACACCTTTTATATGCTATTGGCCATAGTACTAGTTGCCTTTGATCACCATGACTACTCAAAAGTTCTTTTTGGCCTTCAGTCTCTTAATAACTTTAATGTTCTATTCACCGTTTCCTTTTTGTTAACTATTTTAAGTTAAACCTAGGTTTCCTAAATTTAAAAATCACTGAAAGATAGACCCTCTAGTATCTTATAGTGCAGAAGTCAAACTTTCAGAACAAAAAAAATGATTGTCTTCGTGTTTTTTTTTTAAAATGTGGGCTTGGACATGATTTTTAATTATCTATCTTTTAGTCATAAAGACAAAAAGCAAAAAGAAACAAGGAAAAAAATTGCTTTGTTTTGCTTTCCTAATGTTGTGTGCTAACATTTTGTCAACTTATAAGCTATATCAGAGATTGTGCTTTTTTTTACCATCATAGTTAAATACATGTTATTAAGATTGTAATAAGTTGTTTTTAGACATATTCCCTTCATTAAAAATGTTCAAAGAAAAACTGAGGGCCATCTACCAGAGAATAAAGATGAATTTTACCACTTAATTGTAAGTTAGACTAGTTGTATTTTAAGCTTTCTTCAAACTATAAATTATTTTAATTCTAAAATATCTAAATTCTTCCTTTTGACATAAAATTTCAATCATTCCTTTTTAAGAGGCTCATTTTTCATTAGCTAACTTGATCTTAACCACTATAAACAATAAGCTATAAAAATTATTTTTATTTTATAGATGAAGAAAATAGGGCCCTGTAATCATTCCATCTAGTTAGCCTATAAAGTGGCAGAGCCTGGCAGGTCACAGTTTCAGTTTCAGTCACCACATCTCTGGGGCTGGACTTTATAACCCTAGAGAATGGCAGGAGCAAATAGACATCTAGACATAGGTGCAAGAGTTTGCTTTATCATATGTACATTCATTTGGAGGATTGACAGGAGAGAAAATATATAGTGTTGAGATAGGATCATATACAGAAGATATTGTAGGGTGAAATTGAAAAGTGGTAGCTGTAATAAGGTTTGGGTTAAAATGAGTATCTCAGGAGCTTGGGAAGGGTAACACAGATGAAAAATAAAATGAACATACTATCAAGAAAGAATGGGTATGAAGGTCTGTGGTCTGTGTAGTTAGGTGAATGGCATCTTGTGAGCATCCCCTTAACTTTGTATTACAGCTAAGAGTGAGACAGAAAATGAAGTCTGACTATGGGCTTGCAAAATCTCACTACACACATTCTACATGCCTTTTCTCTAAGGTTATGGAGAACGTAAATATTAACAATGAATCCTTAAAAATATAGGAAGAAATGGGGAAAAAGTAAAAGAATACAGATACTTATTATTCACTTAAAATACTGTCTTTATGTAGACTTTTAAATCAGTCACTTTGAATAAAAAAAGTCCCAAACTTAAGTATGGGCCTGGTAACATAGGGATATAGATTGGGTGTTATATTCAATTGTAAAACTCAGTTTTCCCCAAGAAACTCTCTGTGCTGTATATACACATATTGAAAACCAGATGGAAAATCCTTTTCATTTTTTATTGTCCTGAGTGTGGCTGGTGTTTTATCACTTGCCAAGTCATGGCCACCTGTGGCTCTGTCTTGGCAGCTCTGTGTTTAATAGGCCAGACGTTTTGTTCACAGGAAGGGCCTCCTGAAGCCTAACTAAAAAGCAAATAATTCACATGACCAAGGTTCTGATAATAAGGATTTGCTGAATACATAATTTGATGTGTTTTGCTTCAAGCAGACACACTGTCCAGTGCTTTTGTTGGCATCACTGCCAAAGACTTTTGCACACAAACAATTACTAACAAGTCGTTTGATTTTCCACACAGGAAACCCAGCACAGAACAGTCAGTCCTGTAAAGATATATCTTCTCTTTTCCTATTGTTTTCATTCTGTTAAACTTCAGCCATGAACACATTAATGGACCGATTACCAGGACATAGGATCCCTGAGGGCTGTAATTCTCGAGTCCCAACATTCTCCCCAAATTTAGTTTTAAAGGCCTTTCAGAATCACTGAAAGTACAAGATGAGCCTAGATGACTCAGTAAATAATCTGACCAGAGGATGTAGAAGCAATAAATAGATAAGATGCATAATTGGCTAGTTCTAGAAGATTCTAACTGATACCATATTCTCATCTATTTTTGGTAGTCTGAAAAATGTCTTTCTCTTTAATTTTTTTCCCCAGGAGTTTTTTTGAAAATTAAATTTATTACTATAGCATTGGCTAATGTTATATAAATTTCAAGTATGCAACTTTATAATACTACATCTGTATATTCTATCATGTGCTCATCACCCAAAGTTTAGCCTCCTTTTGTCACCATGTATTTGACCCCCTTTACTGTCTTCATACTCTCCCTGCTCCCTTCCCTTCTGGTAACCACCATTCTGTTGTTTGTGTCTATATTGGTTTGTTTGTTCATTTGTTGGTTTTTGTTTTATATTCCACAAAAGTGTGAGATATGATGAGTGCAATCATGTGGTTCTTATCCCTTTCTGTCTGACTTATTTCACTTGGCATGATACTCAGGACTTATCCATGTTGTTGTAAATGGCACTATTTCATCTTTTTTATGATTCAATAGTATTCTATTGTATATATGTACCACATGTTCTTTATCTAATCATCTACTGAAGGATACTTAGTTTGTTTCCATATCTTGGCTATTGAAAATAATGCTTCAATGAACACTTTACGAATAAATGTTTTCAAATTTGGGGGGGGTAGATAGAAGAGGGATCACTGGGTCATATGGTAAAACTATTTGTAATTTTGGGGGAAGCTCCACACAGTTTTCCATAGTGGCTGCACCAATATATATTCCCATCTGCAGAGTATGAGGGTTCCCTTTTCTCCACATCCTCACCAACGCTTGTTATTTCTTGTCTTATTGATAATAGCCATTCTAACAGGTGTGAGGTGGTATCTTGTGATTTTGATCTGCATATTTTCTTTTTAAAAACGGTTTCTTCCATACTTTGAATCCCTGTGCTGAATGTGATCTGACCTCTAATATAAGATCTAATCAGCCATGTAACTTTGGGTGAAAACTATTGAGCACGCAGGTCTAAATTATACTCATTTATAAAACAAATAGGTTGGAGAATTGGTCCTGAGGACTCTTTCAGTGTTTCTCAATCTGGTCTGCATGTGGTAGTGACCTGGGGACCTTTGGAAAATGCTGCTGCCCATGTCCTACCTCTGGAGATTCTGATTTTATGGTCTGGTCTGGTACAAAGCCTGAGCAATAGAATATAAAATTGATGCACAGTGGAATCACCCAGGAGGTTTTAAAAACCAGTGCCTAGTCTGCAGTATTTCCCAAACTTTCCAGGCAATTATAATGTGCTACCAAGGCTGAGTCACTGCTCCAAAACAATATAATCTGTCATTAAAAAATAAATAAATAAAAACTTTAAGTATATATGTGGATATGTTGGTGCTGCACAGTGTGTGCATGGGAGATTGCTCATGCCATCTAAGCTGATTACATTTTGCATCCCTGAATAATTCAAAGCAAACATGGTCATTCATCTATTTACTCAGAAAACATTTACTGATTACTCACTATATGCTGTGTTCTTTACTAAGTACTTATAATCATGTTTATAATGCATCCACTTGCATTAAAATATTTCTTGAAAACACAAAATTAGAAAAAAAGCAATATTTTATATTATGGAACAAAATTAAACTTTACTTTCAGACTAAGAAGTTTATGAATATACTTCATTTAAAAACTAACACGAAATATGCATAAACGATGACAGCTAAAAAAATGAGCATAATCTTTGAGTTAATTATTCTACTCCTGGCAATTTATCTTAAAGTTAAAGAACAAAGAGATATTCATACAGGGATATTTACCACATCTTTTGAAAGTAGCTTAAAAATTTATAGAATGTGCACTACAAATTATAGTACAGCTCCATCATGAAATATTTAATCATCATAATTTTAAATATATAATTATTGACAAAAACATTTTCATGATAATATGGTCTGGATGAATGTATATAAAAGAGATAAGTGTTTTCCATTGTAGTGGGGTTAGGAATGCTTTAAAGTTTATATTTTTTTTTACTTATTTGCAATTATAATTATTCTACTATATATTATTTTTATTAAAAGCTTATGAGAACAAATATTAGTTAAATGCTAAAGCCAGTTTGGTTTTATTAAACATTTATTTGGCACTTATTTACTTACTTTTGTGTTTTAACAGTTCATAAAAATCCAACTAATTAGTTCACAAAGTTTCTTTTTTGTTCTAGGAGAATAAGAAATACACATGGGCATGTACACGCACAGGTGGTGTGCTTTTAGGGGGCTAGCCCAGAAAAATAGTGAGCTAGCTGAGATTTTAAGAGATATTGAGAGAAGAAAAGGAGTTTATGGTTTTATTTTCTAATTTATATGATATAAAAGTGACAAAAAGAAACCCCAAGACAAACAAGCTCTACGGTAGGCAGAATAATCCCTGCCTCCAAGTTCTCGGCACCTGTGAGTATGTTGTGTGACAAGGCAAAGGGGAATAAGGCTGTAGGAATTAAAGTTGCCAGTAGCCAACCTTGAGATACAGAGCATGTGCTGGATTCTCCAGATGGGCCCAATGGAATCATGAGTCCTTCTAAGATCAAACAGGGCGGCAAGAGAATCAGAGTGAGGTTGTGAGAGGAAGTCTTGAGTTGCAGTTACTGGCTTTGAAAGTGGATACAGGGACGATGAAGCCAAAGAATGCAGGCGGCCTCTAAAAACTGGAAAAGGCAAGAAAACAGACTTTCCTCCAGCACCTCCACAGAGGAACATCCCCTGACTGCACCCTGATTTGAGCTCAGCAAGACCCATTTTTGACTTCTAACCTCCAGAACAGTAAGTTGACACATTTGCATTGTTTTTGCTCATTTAAGTCTGTGATAATTTTTCAGAGCAGCAATAGGAAACTAACACAAGTGTGTATAGAGTATATAATGTGAAAAAAGTACTCCCTGAAATGCTCCTACTTTCATTGTGAGTAAACTCCTTTCTCATTCCTTTTTTACTCCTCTCACCCCACCCCCACCTCCACCCCCACCCATTTAGATGAAAGTTCTTACTGCTGTTTGTCATGTTTGCTGCTAATGAGAGTGATATTGGGGCAGTGGTGAAGGAGAATTTGATTTTCCTATAAACCTGAAAGAGTTGTGAAAAAATGGGATGTATATTATGAAGTGCTGAATTGGGAAAAACAGAAAATAATAGAAAAAATTTAATTTAAAAAGAACCTTAATTTTTTTTTTTTTTTTTGTATCTAGGACAGAGCTATTCTATGATTTTTTTAAAATAGAAGCAAGAAAATGGAAAAATTGTAAATGTTAATATGAGTGAAAATTTGTAATCTAGGCTAAGGAAATTAACTTCATTATAATTTAAAAAAAAGAAAGAAATCTACATGACTGTATGAGGACCTGGGGATTTTGCTTTGTAGTGGTTCATTTGCTTGGTTGGTTTTTCAACTGTTGAATGATCAGGAGAGTCAGAGAAAAAGTAGCAATAAGGTCATAATAAGGAAATGCCAAAATTATAAACTTGAACTAAATTCAGGAGTTGTAACCAAAACAGTGAGAACTGGGGTGCAGCCTCTAAGAGAATACCTGGATGGTGAAGTTAGTGTCTGGAAAAGGAGGTGGTGACTTGTTTGGATTGGAAAATGAAAGCTAAGTATTAGATAAATTTTAATCTTATGGTTGTTTCTGAAGCAGACTGAAACTGGCAAACATGGGAAACCATTAACATAGTAATAAAGATAAGTTAGATGTATGTGAGTGGTCTTAATTGCTCTGTTAATTATTGAACTAGTTGATCCCTAATTAATAGTAATTTGAGACTGATGATTTCGTAGTGTTTTTCTTTTTTCCTCCTAGAGTGGTTGAAAAGTTGAGGAGTAGCCTGAGGGATGACGGTGGAAGTTGCAGGTAGAGTAGAAGGAAGTTGAAGAGAAGGAGGGAGAAGAAGCTAACAATAAACTTAGTGAACCAGCTTGTTATCAGACAGCTTTGAGGAGAGTGCACTAACTATACTGGGCTACATCCCACATTTGTTTATCACAAGCATTATTATGTTAAACTTTGTTAAGAAGTCAAATTATTTTGTAAATATCTTCTAGTGCATTTAAAACAAACGTATAAGTCTTAAAGACAAAATATTCAATTTCTAAATAAAGTCTGAATTACTTAGGGGAAAAACACAACTTCACAATCAGGCTAATAATTTGACATGACAGAACCTCCATTTATGAAATGATGGAAATAATGATAATCATGATAAGAATAATCATACGAGTAAAAGCAAACACATTTAAGGTACATTTTATACCTCACACACCTACATTAACTAATTTTATCCTCACAACAACATTATTAAATATTCTCTTATCCCTGTATTACAGATAAAGAACAGAGGTTCACAAAGGTTGAGTAAATTGCCAAATATTACACATGTAGAAAGTGTGAAAGCTGAAATATGAATCTAGAATACTGCCAACAAAACTCATGCTCTTAACCACCACTTTGTGTACCTCCCTTTCTCATTGGACTGTTATGGATACTTAATTAGATAAATATAATGTGCATATAATAATGTCTTTTTCATCCTCCTCTCTACATTTCCCCCCTTTTTTTCAAGACAAAAGGAGAAATATTCTCATCTTCTTGTATTGAACTATTCACTGGATTCACTTATTTCTTTAAATATTCTAATATGAAAACAAAATTAAATGTTTACCACAACTTCCTCTTATAGCAAGATTTCTAACTTTGGCAGTACTGGCATTTGGACCAGACAATTCCTTCTGGTGGGGGGACTATGCTGTGCATTGAGGGACAATTAGTAGCATTCCTGGCCCCTTGTACTCTTCTGGAAGCCCCCTTCTCACTCCCCTGTGGGACAACCAAAAATGTCTCCAGGCATTGCCAAATGCCCCTGGGGAGCAAAGCAACCACAGTTAAGAATCACTGCTCTAAATCAAGAAAAGTGCACTATATCTTTGCATAGAGTATTGATTATGCTAGAATGTTTGATTTTAAATGAATCTGGTTTTAAAAATTAGTTTTTAGTACACCAACTCTGCAAAATCTTATTTTTGCCATATTAATTTTAAATATTAATTTTAAATATCACTTTTTTATCTTTATTACTTTGGGGAGAAAAAGATCTCGAAAATGTAACTTATAACCTTGGAAAATAGAGTAATTGAAAACACTTCTTTAAATTATTAGGTTAGCAGCTTATTTTTCCCATTTGCTCTTGGAAGATGTGATTTGCTTATATAGGACAATGGCCAGCATGGTGAGGTGGGCATTGGGAGTTAGTAACTCAGTCAGCTTCCTCATACTGTTTGAATTAAAGGAGTGTATCAGTGATATGCTTTCACATAGTGTATAGACATTGAGTTAAGAAAGTAAGAATTGGTTTGATACAGCATGGCTCATATTAGAGAACCTATTTCTATTTTCACTAGAAAAAAAATTGTCTACCCCCACTCCCAATTGTTAATAGTTCTCCTCGAATCACCATAGTGCCTGAGTCACAGAGGCTACAAGGAGATGTAGGCACAGGGTCTCAGAGTACTTCTTCCTGGCTTGGGATGTGGGATTTGGGAGTGTGTTTGTATAGACACATAGAAGGTTGGAGTACTTTTTTAAAAAATTACTTGGCAAAAGGCAAGTATTTAAAGACTCACATTTTGCTGAGAAGTTCTGTTATAATCATAAGCATATTGTAACACTAATTTGAGAGTTGGAAGAGAAAGATAATTTGTGTTTTAGGAAAGTTGGTCCAAGTTTATGGAGTAACAATGAAAAATAAACAGACAAGGAATGATTGATTCAAGAACGTATTAATAGAAAAAAAAAACAACAACAGAAAATTCTATAGATCTATATATCTTCAGATTTATCTGTCTATTTAAGCCCAAGGTACCTATGGCAATCTTTTTTTGTCATTCATCTATCATAAAAAAAGAATGCAAAGCACTTATTAGAGATATTAATACACGCTAAGAACTCAGTATATATTAATTATCATTATTTTTTATTATCTACCACTTCCAGACTGCTTTATAATAAAGATTTTGAGATGGTTAAATTGAGATGATGATGGGTGAGCAAAATCTTAATATGAATAACTGGAATCTAATAATTGCAGACAAGAATATGTTTGAGGATCTAAAAGGGTATAAGATTTTAAAACATATATTTTAGAGGTATGGGAGACAAAACAAAATGAGTCCATGGAGTGGGGAGAGGAATAGAAAGGCAGCACTGAATGCAACAACTGGGACACAATTGAGATTGGGATAAAGATGGAAAAGAGATTCAAGTACAAAAACTTCAGAAAAACATGGAAGTCAGTAAATAATAACAAAATAAAATGAAGAAAGGGGAATTTATGAAAGTGATATTAAATAATAAGTTCATTCTTAATGTTTATTTCATTAAGAATCACAGGGGAAAAAAGAACTTAAAAATTTTAAGAAACTTTCCTAAGAGGGGAGAGAGAGAACATTGTTTTAAACAGCTTTAATTAGACTGGATTTCTTTGGAACAGCTCTATCGAAATGATTCTGGATAATCTTCCATTAAAGCTAAATCATTAGAAACAAAAGATTTCTAGGAAGCAAAATATTTTAAGGGATTACTGATTTGCTTTACTAGATCACTTGGAATTAATGAGTTCATACTCTTTTGGTGATGTTAGTTGGGTCACCGTGTTTCATTCCTGAGGAAAATCTGTTGTAAGGCAACAGCGTAATGACAGTCAGGGCTAAAATGCCACATGAGCTCATAGGGATTTTAAATGTCAACTGGTATGATGTGTTGGAAGATGATAACTGGAAGATTTCAAAGGCTAAGGCTTTACATAAAACTTTTAATGTCAGGAAGTAATATATTATGAAATGCCATTCTTTCATTTTATGAATGAGACAACTACAGAGTCTTCGTAAATAAATATTCTTCTCCAAAATAACATACATTTCAATATTGCTTGTATCCATTAAAATAGGTTTAATTTTATTTAATCCCCAAATGAGACTTTAAAGAGAACACATACTAGTTCTTTTTTTTAAATCATGTTCCCAACTGATAATATTGTCAGTAGAAAATAAACTTACTTTGTAATATGAAATTTGTGCCACATGTAAATAAAACTTTCAAAACTTAACAGAATATTTTAAATTTTGACATTATGTGAATATACAATAATATATAATAATGGAGGGTACTGTTGGTAAAGGGATATTTCAATAACCAGTATGAGGTGTGTGTGCGTGCATGTGCGTGTGTGTGTGTGTGTGTGTATGTATGAGAGAGAGAGACATATATGCCTCGTTAACAAAGATTTTTTATTGTATAATGACTAACATCTACACAGAAAAAAGTTTTTTTTATTTATGATATTCTGTAGTTTAGCTTGTTACAATTTTATTCTTTTATAAATTTACAATATTAATATGTTAATAGGAAATAAATATTTTATATAAACACTTATAGAATTATTTCCTACTCCACAGACACTGTTAAGAGAATGTATGCTATTAATCTTTAGATGGCTGTTTTTATTGTATTAAAGTGCATAAAAATGCCTGGTGACAAATTCAGTAGTTGTAATAGCAGTGTATTGTTATAGCTTCCTTTAGAAACAATGTCAGCTTCTCAATCTAGAGCTATCTTCTAGGGTTTGCTGTTTCAAATCATTTCATAAAATTTTTCCAAATTGATCAACTCAGTTATAGCTAGCACGAGAGTTGGTTGGCCTCCTGGAACTTCATCGACACAGATCGTATAACCGAAATTCCACTGGTCAGAGCTCACCTTAGTCCATCTCCACTGTAGAAACTTCTTATGGTGAAAATGAGTGAGGACTCATAAATAGAAAAAACAGTAATTAAAATATGTTTTTGTTTATTTTAAAATGCTTTATTAAAATCTTCAGAGAAGTAGTTGAGGCATGGGGCAATCTTATCTAAAAAAGTAGTGTGATAAGATGATCTAGCAGGTCTTGCTGGCTTGGTAGCTCCAAGTTTAGTTCAAGGGATCCTAGTCATAAGTGCCATCTTCTCAACCTACTAATTTCCCAGGTTTGACAGTGACATCCTGGACAAGATAGCTCTCCATTAATTCAGTGGAGATGAATGGCAACCATTATCTGAAAGATAATTATCTGAAAGATAGGGATGTTCAAATACCTATTATAGAGCTTTGTTACACAGTAGTCTGAGATCAAACAAATGTGGAAGCCATTTTGAGATGGGCTTACCATAATTGAGAAGGTTTTTCCTTTCAGTTGTACAAATCTATATGGGTTTTTCCTATTGTTTAATGGATATTACATTCCATTATAACAGCATTAATATAATAATCAATAATGAGTCATAATATATAGATATTTTCCAATCCCTTTTTGCAAGTAATTGTATAACCTAGTAATAAAGATATCCAAGGTAAGAGTTAAAAAAAAAAATGAGTGTTTTGTAAACATCATCACTTTAGGGCACATCAGTAACATATTTTTTGGTCTTGCTTACATGACCTATAAATATTTTAAGAATGTGATCCACATAAGTCCTACATTTTTACTTTGCAGTCTCATCAGCTGAAATACATAGTTCAAGAATCTGTCCAAATAATATTCCCACTGTAACGACACAATACAGTCTAGCATCTGTATGATCAGTGGCTCAAGGTTGAAGGAAATCAAGCACATAGTCATGGAAACAATGGTATTAAAATTACTAGAGAGAAGGGTGGTGGGGGGTTAGCTGATTTGACATCCTCTTTTGTTGCTCCATAGAAGGTAAATGATTGGGGTGGTTACTTGGAATATAGAGACCAGTAGGGAATAAGGCTTTGCCTCTTCAACCAATAATCAATGAAGAAAATTCAGTTGAAATATTGAAAATTTAAAATTTCAGAACCATGTGACATTCAATGCTAGTAAGAGAGTTTGCAGTCCATCTTTCATTTTGATATTCTTGAGTTCAGACAGGAAAACTTGAAACAGAAACCAATATAGTGATATTCCATGAAATCAATTCCCTTAACTGAAGAACTTGTGGAAAAGATACAGATAGAAAGTTAGTTAAGATACCCCCAGAAGTATGTATTTTTGAAGCAAATGGTAGAACAAAACAGAATATTTTCACTAAATTGTGATCCCACTTACAGAATTTAACTAGTAAGTAGTGACTAATGTTTCTGGCACTAAATATCTTTCAGTAGTTTGATTAGTTCCTAAAAGCCAACTTTGTAGAGCATCTCTGTATCTAAATTCAAGGTTCTAAACTGGTTTAAAACTGATTACCTATGAGATTCAGTGCAAAATTCTGATCTCTTAGGAAGTTGTAGAAGTAAATATCACAATGACACATTTGAGTTCCCCAAAATGAAAGAAACATAATATGCAACTGGTTATTTTTTCTATATAGAATTCATTCTATGAAGATATCTAACTTTTTAATCTTCTGATTAACTTGATAACTCCTAATATCTAACTTTCTAATATTCATCCAGTTTAGAATGGATTTTTAATCCATTCCTGCTATATCAGTTCTGGAATGGAGCTTTTAGTCTGTTCCTTATAAGATCTGGTCCTGAAAATATGTAACTTACATCCTTTTATACAAATGCTATTAAGTTTCTTTGTATCAATATTCCATTCTAGTTGCTAGGTGATACTGCATTGATATCAGCAGATTTCATGTGATAATAGCAATTAACCAAATAAAACAAATTTTCAATGAAAGAGTAGAAGATCAGGCTGCCTTGATATCAGGGCCTCTTTCACATTCCAGGATTATCAGCAATGCTAAAACAGGCTTATAAAAATTGTGGATAATTTAAAATACATATTAGAGTGTAAAATTGTCAAACTATAAAGTTGGGTATAGAAATAATAACTACTTTTTTTAAGTTAACATTATTTGAGCTCTTATTTATTTCTGATGACAAAAAACAGTCTTGGTTAATTTATTATTTGTCTCAGTCATTTTATAAATTTGGATGTGCAGAAAGCAAATTTTTCTATAGTTCAACTTAATTCTTATTTCTAGTTTCTATTATACATTTAGGCATAAAATGTAGTCAGTTCTCATGTTATGGTGGTATGCTTTGGGAAACGGTATTTGTTCTGTTCCTTGGTTCTTAGCTTCTGTCAAAATTGGCATAAGTGAGATATTCTATCTTGTTCTCTGATGTCAGCCTCCTTCAAGCTATTATATGCTGAGGTACACTTATTTTTACCAGGGTTTCAGATTATAATCCATGCTCATCTCCTTAGACTTTTTTTCTGAGCTTTGTCTTTGATATGTCTTGGAATCCACTGACCTTGTCCTCTCCTTGGAAACACATAGAAGTTTCAGCTGGTTCAGCTGGTTTACCTCCTCTTCTTTGAGGCTACAGAAGATTCTGGGCTGCCTTGGGTCATCTGTGACCATGGACAACCTTTTCAGCAATCTCTATGCTATGGCTTTTATTCTAGTATGAAATATGAAACATTCCAAGATGTCACTTCTCAAGTGTCTGGAAAGATATTGGACACTGTTCTTTTCTCTGAATAATCCACATTTTTAAGGAATGCAATATGCAATGGATCGTGTTGGATCATCTGTCTCCTTTCCCTGTGGGCAGAATCCTGGAGAGTAGGGCAGTGTACAGGATTGCTTCAGAGAGCCATGTATGCACAATCTCTTACTCTCCTGCTTCTGGGATCTCAACACTACCTTAGCTGTCAGCTGAAATGGAGATATAGTTATGACCAAAGGGAATCAGTGAGATATAACAGATTTATGAATAATGTGAAAATATTATTCCCAACACATTTCTATTTACAATTAAACGTTTTTAATAAGAAAAGAGTGTTATATTTATATAAGCATAAAATAATTAGGAATAAACTCATTTGAGGCTAACAGCAAAAGTCTAAACTCTTTTCTGAATGTGAGGCCCAGACAAAATGGTTCTCCTGCTTCTACATATGACAGGTGTTGTCTTGACCCACTTAAACATAAAAATAAGTACTGAAAAGGAAAATCTAAATCTCACCAAAATCAATCTATTTTTAACATTATGTACATAGTAAAAGTCAATCCCCAAGGCAATACAATTGGCTGGCAGATCTTCAGAAAAAAATTTATGAGTCTACAAGACACATATAAGTTGAATTTTGTCAAGAGATTGAAAAGGCAAGGTTGGCGTTCTTGTGTGAAGTGACATTTGTTATATAAAGCAATAAAATGCATTATTTGAGGCTAAATGGTAAGCTATTTGACAAAGCCAGTGAAGAAGAAAAATCAATCTTTGCTTACAATTTATTTTAAAAAGGCATTTTTTCCTCCTATCTTGTCATATGTTTGCTCACCCTTTGATTTTTTGTTAAAGTTTTTAGTTTTCCACCATGATTATGTTGTCTGCAACAATAAACAACTAGATTAGAATAGTTAATATTTTTTCTCTGAAACTAAGATATTTCTTTGTGTCATAGTCAACCAGCTTTTATGACAGAAAGAAGACAATGAAGATGTCTGAAGCTCTCAACTACTTTTACATGGTCTCATTACTACTTTTAAAATATGCCATGTAAAATTCCAACTCTGTTTTAAGGACACACACTGGAGGTCTCATCTTCCCTACCCCAAAATCCCATTAATATCCTAAATATCTAACATTATTAAGAAACTCTTCTCTTGATGGACTTACACTATGTAAAAAGAAATACGAACAAACAATTCTTCATACAAGATAGACAAACATTAAAAACCATATGCAATCAAAGAGCCCAGAAATAATTCTAAACTTTGAGTATTACATTCCTTTTTGTCATATGTCTTGTCTTTGCTTCTCTCTTTTTTTATCTCCTTTTCTCCTTCTATTTAATAATTGTCCTTTTAAACTCAGTTTTGTATCCATCTGTGTTATGAACACTTATACATTAACTATTCTTCAAAAGTGTGATTTTTTTTTTTTGGAAAAATGAATATATGTATGATACTCAGTTGTATGGATGTATTCCATTATTTTTAAACCATTGTCTAATGTGTGATATGTAGGTTGTTTCTAATCTATTGTAATAGCTTTGTAAAAAATACCCTTGTTATCCTCTGTGCATTCTTCTAATTACTTCTTTGAGATAAATTTCTGGATTTGGAACAACTAGGTCTGAGTTACTAGCATTTTTATTCTCTTTGATATATATGTTAAGTTGCTTTCTAGAAATTTTATACTGATTTAAACTTCTGTGAGCTATAGTTACTTTAAGAGTTGAAATTAAATGACCCTGCAAGTTGGCATTCTGCCTGTCAGAGGAAGAGATGCTTTTATTAGGATTCAGTGAAATTATTTGTAATAATTCATATGGTATTGATTATGACCAGGTAGCATTAACCTAAACCTGACATCCTGTTTGGGGAGAGTCTATGCATTATGCAAAGAGAGAAAGAAGTTAGTTTTTGTCTCTATATTTCCTAAGAAAATATAAAAAAATGTATAACTCATTTATTCATATAAACATATATAACTGTAATCCATACTTTCAGCCTCCTTACATTATTCCAGAAATTTTCATCTATAATCACATAGAACTTCTGACTATTTCGGAAACAGTTTTCCTCTGTGCTTCTGCTCAGGTTGTTTATATAACTCTTGGAATACTTGTACCCAGTTGAATTTCTTCTTTGATATTATTCAATGCTAGACTCAAATTGATTTCCTTGGCAAAGTCTCCTTCAGCTATTTAGAATTAGCTACTGTGGCTCTATTTTACATCAGATAATATCTTTCTTTTACCTAATTAAATACTGATTTTCTAAGTTTCCTACAATTGGATTGTAATTTAGCAAGTATTAATGGTTGGTTTGTTGCAAATATTCAATAAATGTTCATTGAATTGAACTGAACTGACATGTAGTGAGGAAATAATAGTATTTGTCTCATAAAATTCAACCCTGTAGGTCTCCATCTATCATGCTGCAGGACTTGGGAATAATTCCATAATGTAATATGGTATAGGTTAAGCAATAAGCTTTCCTGAGAGAAAGGAAAATTTCACAAAGAGAAGGGAAAGCATGAGTTTCTCTGATTTTCTCCCATCATGCCTTTGAGAGTCATGCAGAGGATGGGGCACAGCTGGGTCACAGCTTTGTGCTAAAGAACATGATAAAAATCACTAAGATACATTCAAAGAAAACAAAGCAATAAACAACACGTGTATTTTTGTGGTCAGGCTATAGAAGATAGGTTTCTAATCATACTAAGGGAATTTAGTACTTCTTATTTAAAACCCTAAGTTATTGGGACCCTATATTTAATACCTTCTCTCTCAGGAGTAAATGGATGCCCTATTTGGAGGGGGCTACTCCCCAAATTTCCAGTATATTCGAATGACTTTAAAATGTGTGGCCCACTTCTTCTATAACTCCGAGCCATGGTATATATGAAAGACTAACAAAATTAGGAAAAAGGCAGAGCTGATATCTTTGATATATTCTAATTTCCTATATCCAATAGTCTTTCTGTAAATGTTAAAAAATGAGGAAAATATTGTTCTGATGTTAGGGAAACTTTTAGTTGAAGATTTTCTCTAGAGATATTGAAGTTCTTTATAAAATGCAACCTCAGTCTACTTTATAGATTTATGAACACTTTTAAAAGAACAGATCAATATTAAATAAGACAAACCTTTATTTCTTTTAAAACAGTTTTTTTTTTCTAGACTCTCCATTTTATACTTGGATTAAGTACATATAATACAAGATGAAGAAAAATATACCAGTGAATACAATTCAAACTCTCTTGACAAAACGAAAAGTATGATTTGGATATAGGAAGAATGGTTGGTTCATTTGTGTCCAGCACCAGCAGCAGCTGGGCACTGTCTGCTAGATCCATCAGGAATTGCAGAGGCTAGTAAAAGTCATATGTCTCTGGTGGGCATCTGGGCCCACTCCTTTCTGGACAGTCACAGTGATGCTCTGAACTCTTGCAAATCTGGGACTCATATTACAAATGCACTTACTCAACACAGGATTTGGAGCCAGACAAACCAGGGTTAGCTAGTTAAGTGACCTTAGACAAGTTGTTTACTTATCTGGACCTCAGTAATTTCAAGTATAGAATGAGAGTAATGTTAATATCTATATCATAGAGTCTTTGTTAGGCTTTGATAATTTAGCATCTACAGCTCTTACTTAGAGCATTCAATAAATTGAAGCTATTATGCTATATTATGATTAAAAACTCTAGTAGAGATATGTCAAGGTATGGGATTAAATTAAAGAGAATGCAAAGCTGCTTGGAAATTTGGCTAAGATTGAATAGTGTAGGGATAACTAAATTGGCTCTTGAAAATTAGATGAGAATTCTTCTCATAAGGAGCAATCCAGCAGGCTGATACAAACATTAAAATAGGAAGTAGAAATTTTAAAAAAAAACTGCAGTAAGATAAAAATTTTATTATCTGAATTAACATATGTACATCATTTAGCTCAGCATCGTGCCTTCAGACATTTCTTATTAAATAAATTTTTTCATTCTTTCCAACTCCTACCTCCTCTCCTCCAGGTAGTGTATCTGTGGGAGGTGGGTGTAAGAGAGTCAAAGAAAATAGCCCTTGAAGGAAGAACAGAATTTTCACATGCAGTGATGAAGGAAAAATAGCCTGGATGGTGGAAAAGTTCTATTTAAAGGTAGAGAGATGAAAAGTATGTTCAAGAAATAGAGCATTACAATTTGATTAGACTATAATATGTCCAAAGTGAAAGGTTAAGATGTAAGGCTAAAACGGTAGCATATACCCAGATAATGATGGATTTGCAATGCTGGTTTAGGTAATGATTATCAAATAAGACTAAAATGTTATAGGAAATTTTATTTCACATAAAAAGTATGTATCCCGCATTTATATGAGGCCAGTGAACAGGTGGAGATTGTTGACCTGAATTTAATTTCATAATAGGAATTATCCTAATATCATCAACCTCGGGAGAAGAATGTGTGCAATATAAGATAGCATATTATCTGAAATTGAATGTCTCTTTACTAATCGTTTTTTACCTTTTTTTTTTTATCATTTAATAATTCATTCCCTATTTGGTAGAATAAAGGAAATGTTGGTTTTTACATGAATATTATTTTACAGACAAAATACTTCAAAAAGATGCTGTTGTAAATTATATAACGATGATTAATTTAAAAATAAATTTATTATGTGAAAATGTATTTACATAAACATTGTTAAAGTAATTCTAACTTTTAGAAAATTGTACAAAATGAACTTTAGGAGAAAAATTGAAGGGGATTATATTTCAAATAATTTTAGATTATAAAAAATCAGTTATTTGAGTTATACATGGAATACAATTTTTTATTACCTATATTTGAAAACTTTTATCATTAAAATATTTTTGAAACTCTTCAATATGGAGACATAGAAATAAGTGTATGTTAATTATAGGGACTAGATCTGAAAATTACATGGATCTTACTTGTTTTTCTATATCTATGCTTTTAAGCTTGACTAACATGTATCTTAATGTCACAGTAATTTTTATGCTATTAATAAGCTAAATCTCTTAAGGTGAGGCAAAAAAATCTCAGCATAACATATTTGAATTTAGAGTAGACTCTGTGTAAGACCGAATAGTAGTCTGGGACCAGTATACTGTAATAGAAATGACATTGGAATTGAACAAGGATGACAGGGTTCTAGACTCATCTTACAACTTGCTCTATATACTCTTGCAGCTTAGGCAAATCTCTGAACTTCCCTTTCTCTTCTCTAAATAACAGTTAATAATAGCAGCACTTACATGGTTTTTGTGAAGACTAAAATATAAAATAATTATTTTTGCCTTCTGTGAAAATGCTATTGAGTACTAAACAGATATAACAAATTAAAGTGCATTTGTCATACAAATGTATTGACTACTGCCAGATTTAGGTTTCCCAATAAACATACAGCATGAAATTCTTTTAAGAAGAATTTTTCCATACATTTATTAATGTCAACAGATTGTTATTGTGAGTCTATTATAAAAGGCCTTGGTATAACTGACAAATAAGATCATGTGTCATCCTCAAACTTATAAAATAGTGGAGAAAATGTTTCAAAATTCCATATTTTTGTGCAGGATCCAAATATCAACAAACACCACAATAATGAGCTAACATTACTATGGCCTAACATTACTTATTGTCTGAAAAATTGTCACAGCCAAGAGAAGCCTAAAGATATATAATAAATAAATGTGATATAGTATCCTAAATGGTTTCCTGGAACAGAAAAAGAGCACTAAGTACAAACTAAGGAAATCCAAATAAATTGTAGACTTAAGTTTATTATGATGTCTAAATATTGGTTTCTTACTTATAATGAATGTACCATACTGACTTACGATGTTAATAATAGGAGAAACTGGGTGTGTAGAATATAGGAATGCTCTGCACTATGTTTGCAATTTTTCTGTAAATCTAAAAGTGTTCTAAAATAAAAGTTTGTTCAAAAAAAAAAACATTTATGACAACGTAAAAAAATACCAACATGTTTTATGAATGAGTGAACCTCCCCAATATAATAAACTTCCTATTTTAATGTTTGTATCAGCCTGCTGGATTGCTCCTTATGAGAAGAATTCTCATCTAATTTTCAAGAGCCAATTTAGTTATCCCTATACTATTCAATCTTGGCCAAAATTCCAAGCAGCTTTGCATTCTCTTTAATTTAATCCCATACCTTTACATATCTCTACTATAATATATAGCATAATAGCTTCAATTTATTGAATGCTCTAAGTAAGAGCTGTAGGTGCTAAATTATCAAAGCCTAACAAAGACTCTATGATATAGATATTAACATTACTCTCATTCTATACTTGAAATTACTGAGGTCCAGATAAGTAAACAACTTGTCTAAGGTCACTTAACTAGCTAACCCTGGTTTGTCTGGCTCCAAATCCTGTGTTGAGTAAGTGCATTTGTAAAATGAGTCCCAGATTTGCAAGGGTTCAGAGCATCTCATTTTATTTGATATACTTGGGCTGACATCTTGCCCTCGGGAAAACAATGATTTTTAGCTTAGTAAAGTAAATTCCGTACCTCATTGCCCATAACTGCCTCAGAAAAGTCCACATTTTAAAGACTGAACCTTAATAAAATAGATAAATCATCTACTATTATCAATATTTTTGAAAGATATTATCATCTTTAGAATTAGTACTTTTCTTTATAACAATTTCTATTTGCCCACAGTAATAAATAAAACTGTAATTGCTTTCAAGAAATATTATTTCATATCACTGAGGAAACTATTAAAAAGTTTAAAAAGTCATTCAAGAAATACCTTAATTTAATAAGTACTTAAACTATTCATAACATAATATCTCAGAAAAGTAAGACATATAGTTATGTTTTATGCTATTGCTTCATGGGTTGAACACATGAACAGTTTCACCTGAGCCATACTCGGAACATAAATAAACATCATGGAAGTTCTGGCATGTTTGATATTATATCAGTGTGCAAGCTCAGCCCTGAATTTAAAAAGAAAAGGCTGTTACAGATGGACAACCATTGCAGTAAATGATGTATTTGCACAACTTTTACATATATGTGGAGAAATGGCAAATGATTTAATACAAGTTCACTTCAAAATAGTCATAGTATAAGTCAGTGAATACAAATCACCAGTGAGTTAAAGCTTTGTAGTATGTGTTAGCTATATATATATATATATACAAGAAATTAAAATCAGACATTAGTAGAAATCCTGAAACATGCCTGTGGAATCCTTGGAATTTGGAGAACACAATTTTAAGGCTATAGAAATGGAAAGATATCCAAATCCATACTCTACTTGTTTTGTTGGGGGTCAGTTTCAGAAGGGGAGATACTTTGTTTAAAACTCTAGGTATTATTTTTCTTTAAGGTAGGAAAGCAAACATAGAAAAAGTGAAATGGTATTTAATAATATTCCATATCAATAAACTTGAAAATTATAAATCAAATATTATTGGGCCTGGGAATACCTTTCCAATACCAGTATGTTTCCAAAAATAAGATATTTGATATAAGTCTCCATTATTGTTCTCTTAACACAAATTGTAATCCAATTTTGATGTCTTCAACTGCTCTATTAGTGGACAAATGTCATTTTTATGTCTGTATGCCAAGAAAATAAAGCTTTTCTAAAGAAGAAAACAAAAAACAAAGTTTATTTTTTTTAATTTCATTTCTAAAGCTACTATCTACTAAGTAAACATTCATTATAGTCAAATTTAGTTATTACAGTAACCTTTAGTTTCATATCTTTGACATACAAATGGGCGATTGCTACCATTTGAAATTATGCTTTGGAGTAAATTTATTGAGGGTGAATTATGATTTTTTGTAATGTTGGTAGCTAAATTTCCCATGCTTAATGGAAGATTCCATATAGTAAGGCATTCTTAATCTTGTATTAGTATTAAGCGGAGAACTGGAGAGAATATTATAAATCCAAGTCTGAACATTTCTTTAATGATATTTGTGGGGGCTAAAAAAATTCATACTTTTCTCACATATTCCAAATTCTTCTAGCTGTGCTAATAATCAAATTAGCAGAGACAGATTAACAGGAGAGAATCTAATTTTAATACATTCATGTAGAGAATTCACATATGCATAAAAATTCCAAAGACAGTGAGTCAGCATTGGGTATATATGACATTTTGGATAAAGGAGAAATGTGAGGCAATGCAGTCTTAGATTTCAGAAATGAGAATGGGTGATTTATAAGTAGTTGAGGAAGAGCTAATCACACAGGGCGGACAAATTCTTGCTAGGCAACTCAGAAGCAATGGGTCACAGGGGGTATCTAGCTAACAAGCCCTGCCTGAGGCCCCACTATTTACCTAGTTTAATTCAGATTAGACTAAACCAACATCCTAAAATTCCCTTCCTGGATTAGGTCTTTCCATTTGAATACTTTAGGCAAGGAGGGGGAGGGTCAACGGTTCTTTCTGTGTCTTTTGTTTCTTAATAAACAGTTTTAAATCAATATCCCCCCAAAAAGCAGCTTGAGAATGGCAAACTTTGATTCCTTTCATTTCTTAAAAAGTATGTGCAATCTTTTCAATTCCCCTCACCCCTCCATCTAGTATATTTACAGAATAGAAGGTTTGTTTTTGGCTCTTTGGTTTCTTCTTCTTTGTCCTTTTTTCTCCCCTTTTAACGCCTTCTCCAGGGCAGCCTGTGTTGCTGCTTGTTTTTCTGCTGCTACCTGCTGCTCCAGCCCCACCCGGAGCCTTCACTGCCCACCACCACTTGGAACTTAGGGGATGTCCTTCAGTCTTTTCATGATGCTATTATTAACATTCTGAATGCTATGGGATGTTTCCTGCAGTCTCTCTGTAGCAAAGAAGAAAAGGGGGCCTGGAGGAGGACATTCTGTGTGATTAGCAATATTGAGCAAAGGCCACTTATTATTTCCCCTTCTTGGTAAAATAGGGTCAGTATTCCTGGTTTGTAATTTTTCTCCCTTGAGCATCACTCTGACATTTCATAAGGCGTGATAAGGTATTAATGATATTGACACTAAGTTCCTCTTCTAAAGTACAGCATCTACAGCTTTTGAAGATAAAATTAATCCTGACCCCAATTTGAGGAGATGTTAATTCAGATGTTAAATCTGCCAAGAATGAAACGACATGAAGGAAAACCATTAGAAGAAAATAGACTTTACCTATTATTTCCAGAATTGCAGATTTGTAAGCATGAGACAAATGTTACTAAATTAAATATGTTCTTCAGTACAAGAGATGCTTTGGCATTAGATGTTTACCCATATTTAGTTATTGTATGGTTACTATCTTGCATCATAAATATGGAATCCAAGACAGGGACAGGAATGTGGTTATTAATATATATGAGTGGGCTAGAATCTTAGATCATGGTAGAATGTGTGCAGGACTAAAGTTAAGATTTATAGCAATGTAAAAAATGTGAGCTGACAAGCAGAATTTTAAAATGACTTGGAACACTAATAATTCATGTGCTACTTCATTTCTTTCTACTCATGTCTGATATTTATGTTAATGTAGATAATTGTTATCAAATCACAATTTCCTTTTTCTTTTATTGAAATTAATTGAATATACATTGTGTAAGTTTATGTTGTACAATGTGTCAATTTGGCATTGTTATGTTGCAATGTGATTACTACCATAGCTTTAGCTAACACCTCTAGCAAATGGTATTATTTTTTTCCCCCTTGGGAATAATTAAGATCTAGTTTTTCAACAACTTTGAAATTTATAATACATCGTTATTATCTATTCTCATTATGCAGTATTAGATCTCCAGGATTTATTTATCTACTGCTTGTAGGTTGTACCTTAAACAGCACCTCCCCAATTCTCTCAGCCCTCAAGCCCCTAGTGACTGCCATTCTACTCTGTTTTTACGAGATTGGCTTTTTAGATTTCACACATAAGTAATATCATACAATATTTGTCTCACTTAGCATAATAATTCCTTTGAGGTCTATCCATGTTATCATAAATGACAGGATTTCCTTCATTCTAATGGCCGAATAATATTTCATTCTATCTGTATACAATGATTTCTTTATCCATATACACAATTTTATCCATTCATTCATCGATGGACACTTAAGTTGTTTCTACATCTTCTTAGCTATTGAGAATAATGCTGCAATAAACATGGAAATGCATTATCTCTTTGAGATAATTATTTCATTTCCATTGGATATATATACAAAGTGAATTTGGTAGGCCATATAATAGTTCTGTTTTTAATTTTGAGGAAACTCCACACTGTTTTTCACAATGGCTGAATCAATTACATTCCTACCAAGAGTGCACAAGGGTTCCCTTATCTCTGTATCCTTGCCAACACTTACTAATTCTTGTCTTCTTGATGCTAGCCATTCCAACAAGTGTGAGGTGATAGCTCATTGTGTTTTTTTAAAATAAATTTATTTATTTAAAGTAGTTTCAAATATACAGTACATTGATTAGACATCTATAATGTCCATTAAACTATCCCCCTAGTTGCTCCCTCCCTCCCCAGCCCTCCACCTAACCATAACAATAATCCTAGCTGTGTTTCCTCTTCCATGCTCCCCAGCTCATTGTGGTTTTGATTTGCATTTTTCTGTGATGAGTGATGTTGAGCATCTTTTCATATAGCCATTGACCATTGGATGTCTTCTTTGGAAAAATGGCAATTTAGCTTCTCTGTTCATTTTTTCAGATTGCTTTTGTTATTGAGTTGTATGATTTCTTTATGTATTCTGGACATTAACCACTTATTAAATCCATGATGTGCAAATATTTTCTAACATTTGGTAGGTTGCTTTCATTTCGTTGATGGTTTCTTTTTCTGTGCAGCTTTTGAGTTCGATGTCACCCACTTATTGTTATTTGCTTTTGTTGCTTGTGCTTTAGTTGTCATAGCCAAAAAATCATTGCCCAGTCCAATGTCAAGGAGTTTCTTCTGTATTTTATTCCAGGAGTTTTATGGTATCATGTCTTACATTTAAGTCTTTAATCCACTTTGAGTTAAACTTTGTGAGTGGTATGAAATAGGAGTTCAATTTTTATTTTTCTGCATGAGGTTATTTATTTTCACATTACTGCTTGTTGAAGAGATTATCTTTCGCCTATTGAGTGCTCTTGGCTCCCTTGTCAAATATTATTTGACACCATATATGAGGGGGATTATCTCTGAGCTCTCTATTTTGTTTTATTGATTTATGTCTATTTTTATGTTAGTACTATATTGTTTGAATTACTAGCGTTGTAGTATAGCTTGAAATCAGAAAGTGTAGTGCCTCTCGCATTGTCGCTTTTCTCACACTTACTTTGGCCATTTGGGATCTTTTCTGGTTCCATGGATATTTTAAGACCATTTGTTCTATTTCTGTAAAAAATTCCATTGGAATTTGGATAGGGATTACATTGAATCTAGATGGCTTTGGTAGTATAACATTTTAACAGTATTAATTCTTGTCTATGAACACAGGATATCTTTCCATTTGTTTATGTCTTCTTCAATTTCTTTTACCAAGGTCTTATAGTTTTTATTGTATAGATCTTTCACTTTCTTGGTTAGTTTTATTCTTAAGTATTTTATAGTTTTTGATGCTATTGCTAATGAGATAGTTTTCTTTATTTCTCTTTCAGATGTTTCATTGTTAGTGTAAAGAAATGCACCTGAACTCTGTATGTTGATTTTTATATCCTATAGTTCTATTGAACTTATTAATTAGTTCCAACTGTTTTTTTTATTGTCTTTAGGATTTTCTATGTATAAAATTATGTTATCTGTAAATAATGACAATTTTACTTCTGTTTCAATTTAAATGCCTTTTATTTCTTTGTCTTTCCTAATTGCTATACCTAGGACTTCATGTACTATGTTAAAAAGAGTGGTGAAAATGGGCACCCTTCTCTTGTGCATAATCTCAGAGGAGAAGCTTTCAATATTTCACCCTTGAATATGATGTTGACTATAGGCTTGTCATATATAGCCTTTATTATGTTGAGGTTCATTCCTTCTATACCCAATATGTTGAGAGTTTTAATCATAAAAAGGTGTCATATATTTTGTCAAATGAGTTTTCTGCTTCTACTGAAATAATATGATTTTTATCATTCTATTATTATCATATATCAATGTATTAATTTGCATATGTTGAACCATCCTTGCATCCCCAGGGATAAATTTCACTTGGTTATGATACATAGTCTTTTAAATATGTTCTTGAATTTGGTTTGCTAATATTTTGTTGAGAATTTTTGCATCTATATTCATTGGGGTTATTAGTCTATAGTTTTCTTTCCATATAGTGTCCTTATCGGGTTTTGATAACAGGATGCTGGTTTTATAGAATGAGTTTGGGAGTGTTCACTCCTCTTCAATTTTTGGAAAAGATTGAGAAGGATTGGCATTAATTCTTCTTTAAGTGTTTGGTAGAATTTGCCAATGAAGCCATCTGGTCCTGGGCTTCTTTTGGTTGGGAGGTTTTTGATTACTGATTCATTCTCCTTACTTGTTATTGGTCTACTCAGATTTTCTATTTCTTCTTGATTCAGTCTGGATATGTTTGTATCCTTGTATGTTTATAAGAATTTATCCATTTCTTCTAGGTTATTTGATTTGTTGACCTATCACAGTTTATAGTAGTCTCTCATAATCCTATGTATTTCTATAGTATTGGTTTAATGTCCCCTCTTTCTTTGCTGATTTTTGAGTCCCCCCAACTCTCTCAGTCTAGCTAAAGGTTTGTCAGTTTATGATTTTAAGGGGACCATTTATGATTACTTTGAATTAATTGTACTTATTCCATTGTAAAGTCTATGAGCAGTCATTATCCATCAAGATGAAGGAAATAAATGAGGGGAGCCATATGAGAATGAATCTTAGAAGTATAATTTCTTTTTTCTTTTCCAATTTCAATGATAGGGATAAGTTAACTATATGGCCACAGAAACCAGGTAACTACTTAACTTTCTTATTAATAGAACCAAAGAATCTACTCACACTTCAGTGACCTCCAGGTATTTGTGAATAGTCCATTACTGAACTAATTATCAAGGGGGAAGTAATGTTCTACTATACACATTTGGACTAGAAGTTTCAGATGAAGAGAACTAAGCTATGACTTCTCTGGAATTTGGAGCTCCTCTCTAATACCTAATTATTAGGCCACTTACTTTAAATAAAAATATAATCAATGAAGTAAAGTCCATTCTTTGGAGCATAGTAGTCAACTAGACATATAGATAAAAACTCTTTCTTGAGCCTTCCCTAATAAAAAGAATATTGCTTCACTTTACTGGCTGATTGCGTAATTTTGTGATAGTACAAAAACAAGAGTGCACAGCCATACTCCCCCACCTACCCCTGTCATTTGAGTGCCATGTCAATTAATGACTTTCAGAAATTGTGTTTCCTCAAACTTGCATTTTTTTTGAAATATAAATTAGCTTCTGTTCCTCTCCTTCACTATATGGTATTTTCTTTCCACTCCATATTCTTAAATCTTTTAGAATGTGAGAGAGAATTCTGTGCTATCTGTGACTGAAATGGATTTGTTTTCCCTGTTTGAAGAACAGGAGAATTGGCAGTGAGATATCATTTACTTAGTAAACATTACAGTGGAAATAGTTAATTCACTGTCAGGACAGAATAGTTTACTCTTAAAAATAAGCTTACCCACTGAGAGTCTTTTAATCATGATTAAATTTAATATTGATCATGATTAAGTCTCTTAAAGGAGAAACATGATGTAATTTGTCAAAAGCTTGAATTTTACATCTTTACTAAAACGACATTTTAATAAACTATAGTCCCATTTGTAGAATTTCTGCAGGAAATTATGAGGCTTTCTAAATGATATTGTTTACAGGAATGAAATGTATGTGGGGCCATTTCCTAGTACATCAAATTAAATCAAAGGACAATTTTAATTTTCTAAATGGTAGTACTTAGTGACTTACTCTAATCTTTGAACCAAGTGTGAATGGCCTGTGGCAAATTGCTGGCTGCTAGTCTATTTGATTGGAAACTTAATTATGTAGTTCATATCTCTTAAGGTCCACTCTCCATAATCATCTCAATGAATATTTCCCCCCACTGTATTTTGCAAGTAAAAGGTATGCAAGAATTCAATAATTATTATTCATGGTTCAGATTCTTTTGACTTAAGAAATAGTTATATCCAAATGGAACTTGAAGTATTACTACTTTATTAAAAATTGAATGACTTAAAAACAAGTTTTTACAAAACTATTTGGACCCTTCACACTTCTAGGTATTCCTATTTCACTTCTGAGGTGGGAGGGGACACATGGATCAGAGGAAAGAATAAAGAGAACTGGAAGTTACTGAGAGTTATTAGAAGGCCAAGATTGCTTATTTCTTTGATTCTTACAGAGAGCCTAACCCACTGTTGTGAATATAGCAAGTTGCTAATAGTTTTTTTTCTTAAAGACTAAATGATAGTAATATGAAACTTGCTTCTAACGAGCTGTTACTTTCTTATCTTCACTTATTATGTCTCAACTAGGTATCATATTATTATGTCCAAAAATCTAGGTTTTTTGAACCCAGAATGAGAAAGTATATAAAAATCTTTTGGAATATAATAAGCTGATTCTACTAGATAAATGAAAGCCAGGTATTATTTTTATTTCATGTCTTTTTAGGTAAGTCAATAAATCTGACTGAAAGAGCAAAACACAAAACCTTTAATTATTCATCTTATCTCACTGTTGCTTTCAAAAGATTTTTGAAAAATATACTTTTAAGAACATGGAGGCTGTTATTGAACTACTTATTGTTTCATAGGTTTTGTTTTTTTGTTTTTTTTGTAAAATTTATGTAAGACTTGTTTGGATATTTTGTTAATTTGGGTTGTCAATATATAATTTTTCTTTTCAAGCAACACTTTTGAATTGTGTCAGTTCTCATTTTCTAGACTGAAATATTGAAAACAAAGCATCAATTTATGATGATACAATGGCTCATCAAGACTATTCCTGTTTTGTTTTGTTTTGTTTTTTTTATAATCGGAAGAAAGCTTATCTTAGTCAATACTTATAAATTAAATCACATGCTGGTCTAAACTGTGACAGCCATAAAAGGATGAAACAGGGTTTTGTGTGTGTGTGTGTGTGTGTGTGTGTGTGTGTGTGTGTGTGTGTGTGTGTTTTAGGTATATGTTTTTTTTTTAATATATTGGGGTGACATTGGTTAATAAAATTATACAGATTTTAAGTGTACAATTCTATAATACATCAAATGTATATTGCATTGTGTGTTCACCACCCAAAGTCAAATCTCCTTCTGTTACCCATTTCTACTTGCCCACTCCCCTTTTCCCTCTGGTTACTACTAAACTGTTGTCTGTATATATGAGTGTTATGGAACAAAGTTTTGACCAATCAATTCCGTTATGAAAATCTTGATAATTTCCGCATGATCTTGACACCAGTCAGGGTTGTATAACCCTTTTTTTTCCTTAAAGCAGGTCCAAACTGAAATTCAATTTGTATTACTAAACATATTTTGTTTTCTATATGGGAAAAAATAAAGTAGAGGAATCAAGAACAATAGAGACAGAAAATTTTCTACCCGTCTCCTTTTACTTCATTATTATCCATTTTTTATAGTTCTCTCTCTCTCCTACTCTGGGAAAATTCTGAAAATTAATTGCTCTCCTGGTATATTCTGAGGAGCCTGGGTGAGTGTGAGAAAGTCACTTGGTGGGGAGTAGAGAATAGTTTTCTTTGGACTTTCTAACTTTTAAGATATTAGGCCTTGGGCAACAGTCACCTTTTCCCAACTATTAAAAAGGCCATTGACAGGGTAAAGGGGATCAAATATGTGGTGACAGAAAGAAATCTAACTATGAGAAGTGAACACACAGTATAAATATATATATGCCTTACTGTTAAAGTGTGCAGGTGAAACTTACTGGATTTTGTTAACCAATGTCACCATAATAAATTAATTAATTTGTTTTTTAAAAAAAGGCCATTGAAGACTCCATTTTGACAGGTGTGAGTTGCTATCTCAATGTGGTTTTAATTTGAATTTCCCTTATGATTAATGATGTTGAGCATCTTCCCATAGGCCCATTGGCCATCAATATGTCCTCTTTGGAGAAATGCTTATTTAGGTCCTTTGCACATTTTTTAATTGGATTGTTTGTTTTTTGGTGTTAAGTTGTATGAGTTCATTATATAGTTAACCCCTTATCAGATTATCATTGGTGAATATCTTTTCCCATTCAGTAGAGTATATTTTCATTTTTTTCAATGGTTTCTTTTGCAGTACAGAAACTTTTTCAGTTTCATGTAGTGCCATTTCTTTAGTTTTTCTTTAGTTTCCTTTGCCTGAGAAGACATAGCCAAAAAAAATATTGCTAAGAGTGATGTCACAGAGTTTACTGCCTATATTTTCTTCTAGGACTTTTATGGTTTCAGGTCTTACATTTAAGTCTTTAATCCATTTTGAGTTTATTCTTGTATACATTGTAAGAAAGTGGTCTAGTTTCATTTTTTTGCATTTGCTTTCTAGTTTTCCCAACACTTTTATTAAATAGACTATCTTCACCCCATTGTATATTCTTCCTCCTTTGTCATAGATTAAGTGACCATGTAGGCATGGGTTTATTTCTGGGCTCTCTATTCTGTTCAGTTGATTTATGAGCCTTTTTTTTTTTTTTTTATGCCAGCACCACACTGTTTCAATTGAAGAGAGTAAGAAGTATAAATTGGCAGTTATAAAAATAGTCACTAATATCTTATTCAATTATTTTTTTTGACTAATGGAGAATTCTTTCACCCTGTCTTCGGAGTCTACAAAGAGCACATGAAGGGAAAGTCACTTTTTATGCATTTCTCTTACTCATGTTTTTATTTCAGGTCTCTGCTTGAAGAAGATTGAGGCACATGCTTAGAACAAGTTGTCCTCAGTTTAGGTAAAGCGAGGTGAGGCAAAACACATTGGCCATCTTTCAAGACATTATAAAAGATACCAAGAAATCCCCAGGCTTCCAATGAATGACATCTTGTTACTGTTTATAGATACTAAACTTAAAATAACAAGTTTATGTTGCTATGCACACCTGTGATCAATCAATTTAATAAATGTGTGAGAAAAACTACGGAGAAAAAAACTGCAGATGAAACATTGCATTTTATATATTCAAAGCATATCTGGACCTGTGTCAAATAAAATAACTCAACAGCATGTAACTTTCTATTTTTTACCTCTATGTGATGAATTATTTTAGATTCTCCCTAATGAATAATCTTAAAGAGCCTTCCCAAAGTTCTGCCAATTTTAGGTTATCTCTCTGTTAGGAGATATAGGATACTGAGATAAAGTCTAGATAGCATATTAAAAAGGATATAAGATTTTCAGTTGGAGGCCTCTTGCTTATATTTCATTTCTCTCAGTTTTATTTATGCTGTGCGAATTTATCCAAGGCTCCATTTTTCTCAATATAAACCTGGGGCAAATTTTAAAGCTCTCCTTAGAAAAGCATTTTGTGGATCAGTTAAGTAATAAGGCATGTGAATCTGTCAGGGACCTTCACTGTCTGGACTTTGTGAGGCTGACTTAAGGCTGCTTGATCTCGTTAGTGTTGGAAGAAGTCATCCTTTTGGACTCACATCTGGGAAAGGGGTGGAGTCTAATGGCCTTGAGCATTACCTGAAGAGTTTCTTAGTTCTGCTGAATTTTCTTGCTATTTAGTCATCATCTAGCATGTTGTTTCTTCTCGAGAACAAATTGTTCAAAAATATCAAACTCTTTTAGCTGACCGTTACTTGAGAATCAGGTGCAAGGAAGACTTTATGTTGAACCAATATGTTTTTTCTAGAACATTGAAATTGGCAATTGGAAGAAATCTTGTATCTAACTTGAATTAATGTTTCTTTGTTTCATAACTGGCTCTCACAGTCACATTAAATGTGTTCCTTAAAATAGTTTAAAAAATTTAAAAAGCTGGATTCAAATACTAGTTATATCCTTTTAATATTTGTTAAATGGTTGCAGAGTACATTCTTTTTCTATGGCTTAATTTAACTTATACCTTGGGTTATATATATTCAGTTTAATATTATCTCTAATACTCTTATTAAAAGAAAACTGAATTAAGGTAAAAGTGCTATCACATGTTTCACTTAGTCTATTTCTTAATCCTTCAATTAATTTAATTTTCATGAATTTCATGTGTTTTTTGAAAAACTATTTCAGACACCCTTATGTTTTGATGCATCCTGACTGATTAAGTTCCAAGAAAGTATTTCTCTACCATAGTAACAATTTCTCATTGCTTGCTTCTCACCCCCTTTCCTACAGGTAGATTCACTGCTTGATAGTTTTAAATGCTTTTCTTGTCTTTATCGACAATTCCTTCTAACACTGGCAATTATGTTTTCTTGATTCGTATTAGAAGCAACATTTTCTCCTTTCCCATACTTGCAGTTTTTTTTTTAATGGTACAATTAATTACATTTTAAATGCTTAAGCAATGTCTATATAAGGGTAAAGAGGCAAGATGCCTTGGGAGCAGAAGTAAGAAAGTTTTAACTGTTATTTCTACCACTGATGCTCCTGTCAGAAATATTTTTTCTAGCCTAAATGACCTCTGGGTATTAGATAAAACTCAACACAGGTAGCACTGGAAAAGCATATGATTCTCTTCCCTCTTCCCATTACAAAATTTAGCATTTATAAAACTTTGACCTCTCCCAGAGAGAGTTGGAGAATTATTTTGTGTATTTGAAAAACCACAATACCAATATTTTCAACATTTAAATGGTGTGTTCCGTAACATAAGAGCTAAAGAAGATCTGTAGAAGCTCTTTAATTCGAACTGTGAACAATAAATCAGAATACCGAGGAAACAAATAGGCTATTTTTCCTACAACAAAAATAAATGGTCATTTTAACAGAGATTTGCATGAAATGTGGATCAAAATAAAATTCACAAAAAGCTCAGCAGGAGACATAGAACTGGCAGCGGACCAGGAAGAAGTGCTGTTCAGGATGAGATCAGAGGGGTAACTTAGCCACATCATTAACCAAGTGGAGGAGGGACTGGGAGTAAGGACCGGGCCACATACACTGCAAAGTGTATTTTAATGTTACTTTGATGATAATGATAGCAAGATGAAATCTGTATATATGTTGTAGTATACTTTTCAATATGTATTGTTAAACAAAACGGAGTCCTGGCTGAAGAACCTGGCCAGTGAGACAAAACAATTATACTTGTGGTGATATGTATATAGGACCAGTGTTCCTCAGAACAAAGTCCAAGGAGCAGAGCCTGCTCTCATGCATTCTGGGTGAGTAAAGATGACCCAGGAAACCATTATTAGACTACAGGAAAATGGGCCTAGAGGCTCAGAAGGAGAGATGTTCCTAATACATGTAGCTCCTAGATGGAGTTCCAAGTGGCATAGAGGGGCTCCGCAATCCTACGTGGGCAAGTGACAGAAGGTAGAGGCATGAGTGTGTGTGTGAGAGTGTGTGTGTGTGTAGGTGAAACAAAAGTAGGACTGGCTTCTCACACCAGGAGGAGTCTGTGAAGTTTACTTTCTCAGGAAACCAAGTATTACGTGGAAGAAGGCTACTTCCTTTCTTCTTTTTTAGTCTTCCATAGCTTTCTATACCACTTCTTTCTAATAACTTGTTCAAGAAAGAAAAGGAAAACCAAGCCCCTTGAAGGGGGAATCACGTGCAAGAAGGACTTGGGTAAGCTCAACATGAACATTGGCAGCTTGGTAAGTGTGAGGCCATCAGGGGCTCAGAGCCCTCTCAGGATCTGGAGCACCCTCTCTAAGCACTGGAGCAATAGCATCATTTTGGGAAAGAAAGAATGATCAGAAAGTCGGGGTTGATACATTGTTTAGTTCTTCTCAAACTGTGTTAACTTAAAAGCAGCTATACCATAGTATCTTTTAGTTCATGGTGAAAATATAAACAGAATGAGCAAAACTTCAGATGTTATTATAAGACATGGCTGTTTGAAGTACCCAACTAATATTTGCAGCCTAAATTCAGGGTAGGTGGCAGCCTGTATGGAAGGTGGTCTACATGCATTAGGGGTGATGTCTCTCTCACAAGGACTGGTTACGCACCATTACTTGTCATCTTCTGGGCTATATAATCAAAGAGACATATATAGCATACCAATTCATAAGCTGTTTATGCCGAATTCTCTTAACCAAAATTAAATGATACTTAAAATGTATTGAAATGTTTATGTTGAAACAGTTCTTTCTAGAATTGTTTTTGAGAATTTGGGATTATTATGTCTACAAAAGCTTCATGTGATTACATTAAAAATAACTCACAGTGCACGATAGTAGTTTTCTGACTTAGATTAGATGTGGTAAGCACAGTATGTTTTTATATAATTAAGATATAGTAAGTTCTTTTTAGAAAAGTAGATATATTGAGTATTTATAATTTTTAAGATACTTTGGAGGTGGATAAAAAATAATTAATACCTATATTGAACAGTTAAAATTTTCAAAACATTATCATGAAAGTAGATTTCCCATGGCGGGCGGGGGGTGGGGGAAGTTCTCTTTTAAGTAAATAGAAATGTTACCATTGGCTAACACTGACATTGAGGCTTCAGACATAATTTCTCATCTCTGAGAGTATACTAAGGACAAGTGTTTTAACTAGCAGTCCAATTGCTCTTGAAGTGTGTTGCCCCTTTGGGTTGTTTTGCTATATTTCTTAGGGTGTAGTATTTAGGATCTTAAAAGTTCTGCAGAAATTAGCAACATGAAGATGATATTTATTTCATATTTGTACACTCACTACTTCTAAGATGAACATGAGTTAATTTACAGTTAAAGGTGCTTATGTGCTTAAAAGGTAGTTAAAATATATAAGAGAAGGAAGCTGCACCTCTGCGTGGAGGGTAAAATTAGTACTTCTGATTATTAGGGAGAAAAATAAGTGTGAGCTCTATGACAACCAAAACAAAGTTAGGTTTTCTAATGTTATCTTCAAATAAAAAGAATGACTCCATGTTTTGAAAAATTTCCCTTCATTTTAAATCCTAAAAAGTATTATATATATCATGAGGTCTTATATAAGATACATGCAGCCCATTAACTAGGTGTCCAAAAACAAATTCAAAGCAAATGTACAATTTTTTTTTGTTATTATAATCAAACTCACCATAGATTTTTCTTCAGAGGGTTCAGCTAATGACTTTCAAATGTAATTAATTCAAGGACACTACTCAGAAAACCTACAGAAGCACATAGGTAGGCATCCTATGGTCAATTGTCTGTAAATGGAATTTCTCTCAGCTGGTCTTATGATAGGAGCCAATGGAGAAACACTGCCAGTCCTGCTCTGAAGTGAGAACTTGTGGCATCTGCGATGCCAATTGAGAGGAGTCCCTCCAGCCTTCCACCCCCACCCTGTCTTCTTGGGAATCACTGCAGTGACCCTGACTGACCTCCTTATGTTCACTCTCATCTGCTCTAATCCATTATCTACATGATTACAAGTGTCTCAAATTCAGATGATATGATTTCAGTGCCCTGCTTAAAATTCTTTTATGGTCTCTCCTAGACTCCACATTACGAGAAGCCCTTTATGGCTTCTCCTTCCCTCCGGGTCTACCTCTCACAGCTCCTTTCCTCCCTATGTCCTTGAAGTAGCAGCTCCACCTACACTGATGCACTTTGAACCGGCTAGAGATTTGTGCTATTCTTAAATTCCATGTGTATATTTCTTCTACCTGGAAATTCTTTATTTCACTGACTTCCTTGGCAGATCCCTCTTCTTTTTTATTCCTTTAAAGATACACATTGTTTGGAAAGATGTTGTAGAACTTCTCTACCCCTCTCCTATGCAAACCCTTGATACTTTATGTCTACTTATCATAGCACTGTTTGAAATGTTGCTTTATCAGCTAATATCCCAAGCTAGAATATAAATTCCCAGTGCAGGGACTCTTAGCTTCCCTCTATGGATGCTGTACCCCACCAACACCTGGCATAGGGTATGCTCTATGCATGTTTGAGAACTGAGCTAATCTTGGATTATCTTTGAATTACTAATAGTGATAGGAGAGTTTCTGCCACATAATACATGGTCAAAAAAATGAACCACTTATAGAAGGAATGGAGATTGTCAACTGAATTTAAAAAAGGATGTTACACATGCAAGTCTGATAGTTCATATTTTATATTTAATATGAAAATAGGAAATTCTAGTCTTTTTAATTTTTTTTTCTATTTTTTTAAGGTAGAACAGATTGCTGATTTGTGAGTAGGCAAGGCCAAAGGTTTCTGAAAGTGTTTGGTTTAGACTCCATAGGTAATTATAGACTGAAAAGTGAAAATTTTTCAGCATCCCATGCACAAAATATCTTCATCCTTATTCCTGTAGAATGGCTTATTTTCAGCAGCACCAATATGTGACATTAGCAAACAGATCTATGAGTCCAATGTTGGAGGGTGACAATATTCGTAATTTTTTTTATTTTGATCTAGAGCTTCTAAAATCTTGGTTTGCTGTATTTCTTGTTCATTCAAGAATAAAAGACTATAAGGTATTTGACTCTAGAAAAAAATGTAGTTTGCCAAGACCAAGGCTTCTGGAAGAAAGGATGATGCTTTTTGAGATGAATCAGCAATACTGAAATATAATTATATATTATTTCTATATATGACATCCTTTGGAGAATTTAAAGCAATTGTGAACTTGCACTGTATTATTATTTAAACTTTACTCATTAAATTTCACATAGACTCTTCTCAGTTAATAAAAATGTCATTTGCAAAAATGATAAACAATGCAATTGGAGATTATGTAAAAAATAACTTTTTAGAAACAAAAGTCCACATGACTAGAATCTATGTTATTACTTACCTAATTTAGGAAATATTTAGGACACATGTATAACTATGTGGGTGGGAAGTTGAAAAAATATATCTCTTACCTTATGAAAAACTATAAACTTATTTATTACATGTTACATATATATGCTAATATATTTTAAGGATGTATGCAGTCATTTCTATTTACTAATAATAATGTTACCATGTAATAAAATTTCTTGGAAAATAATATGGAACTAGAAGATAAAACAATTTAATGGGGGAGATTAGGCATAAAATGATAAAACCAAATTTTACTGAAATGCTTTTTTTATCTTTATAAAATTGTCTTTATAATGTGTATTATTTAATTCTACAGTTTGACCAAATGGAAAAATTCAGGACTAAATTACTTTTGTATTTAAAATCATATTAGTAACTTTCTATATATTGATTATTACTGTGGCAAAACAAGTTCTTGAAATTAAAAAGAGCAACAATTCTTTATTAAGCTTGTTAAAATGACATAAGGGATTTTTAAATTATTTTTTTCCAGTATGAGTGTGCTTTTTTAGTGACAGTAAGTCTACTCACAAAGAAAGTGCTAATGGCAGGAAGGTAGAGGAGAAAATATTAAAAGTAATACTACTTGGGAAAAGGAACATGGCAGGCAGAGTTGACCAGAAGAAAGACATGGTATAAAACTTAAATTCCTTAAAGATTTTTGTTTCTGAACAATTTATTACTTTCTTGGGTCACTACATAAAATACTCACACTTATGTAAAATAGTTCACTAATGTTTTATTTATATTTAAAGGTTAAAGTGATATATTCTTGATGCCCAGACAGATTACATCTCTACTGTTATTTCTGCCATGACTCATTGGAAAATTTTATAAAATTTATTATTTTTTTGACTAGCCAGCTATGAGATGGAGAAAAAGTTCCAATTGTGAGACACCTGTACTTGAATATATGCAGGTATTAAAAAGTTGTCACAGTAGTATGACTTTTAACTTGGCAAGCTAGGATTTCACATATGTCACACATTTAGTGATGTAGGCAGGAAGCAGTTCAGAGCACACCAGAGTAAAAGTGCCTTGGATGGATGCCCAGTGCTATCTGTTATTGCTCTAAGATCTTGGACAACACACTTGGTCTCTCCAAATCTCAGATTTGTTGGTAACATGATGATGGTATTAGTAGTTCCCAATTTATAGGGTTGTTGTGGGACTATACATATTAATATATGCAAAACAGTCAGAATACTATATTCCTCATAATAAGTGCTATATTATTAACTATTTTTATGAATAAACCTCATAACTGACCTCCATTGTGCAAAGATCATTCTTGTAACTTCAGACAACCTTAGATGAGAAAATACACCACAGTATCTCATATGAATAAAGAAGGGTGATTACAGAGTTTCTAAGGGGAACCATAAAGGAATAAGTTACTAGTGTAGACTGAATACTAGAACATAAGAAGAAATATACTATTCAACAGGAGAAGATATAAAGAGTGAGAAAAAAATGAGAAAAAGAATCAGGGAAAGTGTAGAGGAGATAAATCATGTGACTCTTGGAAGTTAAAGACTCATTAAGTGAATTTAAAAGAGTGATGGAGAGTAAAAAAGGAGGAAATATACTTACTCAGAGTTGAGTTTAAACTTTCGTTCCCTCTTTCATGAGGACTTGGGCATGCAGAGGGAATCTGTAAACGTGGAGTGTGCATACACTCTTGCGATTGTAAGTCAACGGATAACTTCTAAAAAGCCAGGAGCACACAGAGAAGGGCCCTATGACATCAGGAAGAAGAAAGGCAAAGCCTTCTGACTTTTGCTGGGGGATTTCTACAGACTTCAACAGGGAGGCAGAAGTGAAGATGTGTCAAAGACAGTTGCCCGGAATTTTATGAGTCTACCCTAACTTGCCTTGCAGAAAATCAAGCCCAAATGCTATAACCTCCTCTAGGAAACTGCAAATTGGCTGCATTTTAGAAAAAAAGCTTGACATTTTAGAAGCAGGAAATCAGATAACTTGACCTAATTTTATGAGGTAAATGAACAGTAAACTAGTTGTGGTGTTTCGTTGAAGCTCTATTGAGATGAATCATCTTTATTCTCTTGGCTACCAGGAAACACAAACATAGTTATCTACTAACTTTCTTGTATTTTGTGCATAATTATATACAACCCTCCTCTGAGTGGGCTCAGCCCTGACAGCCCTTAACCATAGTGGAGAGCAATAAGTAATATTTTTCTAGGAACATATCAGGAAACTAGTTTTATAAATATAGAAATGGCTCTCCAGGTCAGCTTGATGGTGGTGGTTAAAGTCAGATTCAGAGATGGAAAAACAGCTTCATTAGTAAATCCAAATAGATTTACTAAAAGGAAATTAATTTCTATTCCAGTTCCCTTAACATTTTTAAATAGAGGCCTTTTCAGTTAGTTTATCAACTAAACTACAACATTGATGAGGCGATATTGGGTTCCAGAGTTACACTTAAAAAATACTGTGGTCTTTGACATTTACCAAGCTAGAATCATGCCTTTCTTTAACCTGTCCTTCCAATTCCTCACACTTAGTTGCACAAATTGAGTCTTCCTTGAGCTAATTGCACACTAGCCAGAAGCTTTGCTGAAAAGCCATTTGCTCTCTTCAAGTAAATACCCATGCTTTGTGCCATTTTAGCCACGAATCCTATTCCTCAGTTTTCACATAGTTGTTTGGTATTCAGATAAATAATCACACCAATGGAGTAGGGCCTGACAATAGATTCTACTCCATGTTATTGACAATGCTAGTCATCAGGAGATATGGTCTCCAACCCCAGAGAAATAAATAATTCTAATGCATATGTTTCATTCTGTAGTAAGCTGGTAGAAGGAAAAGGCTTAAGTAGGCATACACTTATAATATTTTGAGTTTTCAGTAGTTATCAGTTTATGTAGGAGAGAAGCTGTGCAGTGATCAGTGGCTTGTGCCAGTCATGATATGAGGTGATCATATAATTTGATGTATAAAATGGGACTTTTTGAGAGAAAGGAGAAGCTGTTAATAACTATGCCGAGCAAAAAGAAAAGTAAACCAGGACTGTCCGAGGTGAACAAATGGTATATATGTTTATTTTTTGTACTAATAGAAGCTAGGCATTTCTCTTATTGTCATAATACCTTTTCTAGCATTACGATTTTGAGCTCACAGAATAAATGGTAACTGCTATATTTACCTATTAACTGTGTCTCTAGAATGGAAGCCAGATTTGTATAGCATATTGTGTCATCCAATTTATGAATTTTTTAGAAGACTGTATTTTAAAACTAGATTTATTTATTTATTATTGTTCCAACATTTCTGTAGTTTTATTTTATTGCATGTATATACAAATGTGAAGTTATACAGTTAGTAGCAAGAACTAGGCTTTTGGAGTCTGAAGAACCTTTGTTCAAAATCTCACTTTCCAAGTGGGTGATTATGGAGAAATTACAGTGCTTCACTTGTAAAATGGTGGGAAAATACCTACTGTATTATGAAGATTAGTTCAATGCCAAAAATATATAATCCCCCATAGTAACCATTATAGTTGATATACATATTTAATAGTTTTGATTAAGGAATTTGTCTAAAATTAGATTAAAAAAATTTTAGGTATAAATATAATAGTTTCATTTTGGTGGTACCAGTATTGAAATACATGAGACAAGCTACATTCTTCAAAGATGTGTAATCCAAATGAAGCTCCCCAACATGCTAAGAATTATAGCAAATATGAAACATTGTTTTCAAGAATATCACACTTGCCTGACAGACAGCTTTGGCATTGGCCTTGTTTAAGTTTAAATAATCCATTTCCTATCTGGCAGAAATGAAACTATCTTAATAGAATTGGCTTGGGAAAATATTTCATCCTGATCACATCATCAAAAACAACCCCTTTCATTATACAATAGTCCTTTACCATTTCCCTGAAAAGTGACAAAAAGAAGTAGGGTTAATGGCATTTTTGCACATGCCCTATTTTTATTTATGTATGAACAGTCTTGCAGTGCTTTCATAAGTCAATTTGGCTGATGGAGAGTATTAAACCTATTTCTTAACTAAATGGGGGCAATTGAGTAGGGATGTGTTCTGCACATAATACTCAAAGTTTGAAAACACATGATATTCAAAATATGACAAAGCATAATTTTTTGGTCTAGCTTTGCAAAAAAAAAAAAAAAAAAACCATTCTGAACTAATATATCGAAATTTATTTTGATTCTTTCACTGCCTATAAATCTAGAGTTTCAATAGTATACTATTTTATCTGTGATTTTTCAAGGGAGAACTGATAATTTTCTATACTAGAGCATCCTATGTACTATGTTTAGAAGGCTCTTGTGATTACAGAGAAGATTTTGTATACATAGGGCAGCAGTCCTCAAACTTTAACATGTGTTATCCTTACCTATAGGGCTTATTGAAATATAAATTATTGAACAAATTTAGCTGAGAGAACTGGATATCCCCATGCAAAAGAATGAAGTTGGATCCTTATGTCACATCTTACATACAATATTAACTCAAAATAAATCAAAGATCTAAATATCTGAATAAAACTATAAAAACACTTAAAGCATAGGCATAAATCTTTGTGACCTTGGATTAAGCAATAGGTTCTTATGACACCAAAAGCATAAGCAATGAAAGAAAAAAATAATCAGAATAGTATCTAAATTAAAGACATTTCTACTTTAAGGAACACTATATAGTGAAAAGACAACACAGAATGAGAAACAGTTTTGCACATATATCTAATAAACTTATACCTAATAAGGCACTTGTAGCTAGAAAAAAATATGTAACTATAATAACTCAACAAGACAACTCAGTGAAAATGTGGGCAAAGGACTCAAATAGACATTTCTCCAAAGAAGAAATGCAAATGACCACTAAGCATATGTTCAACATGATTATTCATCAGGGTAATGCTAATCAAAGCCACAATGAGATACTACTTTATTCCCACTTGGATGTCTAGAATCAAAGTCAGATAACAAGCATTAGCAAAGATGTGGAAAAAATAAACCTTCTTACACTGTAAATGTAAATGTAAAATGGACAGTTGGAAAACAGTCTGGCATTTCCTCAAAATATTAAACATAACATTTTTATATTATCCACCAATTCTACTCCTAGGTTGATACAGTAAAGAAAAATGAAAATATATGTCCACAGAAACACTTGCACATGAATATTCATAACAACATTATTCATAATAACCCAAAAGTGGAAACAATCCAATTATCCATCAACTGATGAATCAATAAATATAATGTGGTTTATCCATACAATGGAATATTATTTGGCAATAAAAAGAAATGAAGCATGGATGCACGCTGCAACATGGATGAACCTTGAAAACGTTATGCTTAATGAAAGAAGTCAGCCGCAAAATACCACATATTGTCTGACTTCATTTATAATAAATGTCCAGAAGAAGTAAATCTGTAGAGCCAGAAAACATATTTGTAATTGCCTCAGGGTGGAAGGATGAAGGGATTGTGGGGTGATGGCTTGAGTCCTGCAGGGTTTCTTTTTCAAATAATGGAAATATTCTAAGATTACTGTGATAATTGCACAATTTTGTGACTGTACTGAAAGTCATTGAATTGTACTCTTTAAAATGGAGGAATTGTGTGGCATATAAATTACATCTCAAAGCTGTTAAAAAAACACTCGTACAGATTGAGATTGCTCGACTTCACCTCCATAGTCTCTGAATTGGTATGTATGAGGAGTCATCTGAGAAATTATATTTGTAGTGAATTCCCAGGTGTTGCAATGATGCTGGCCCAGAGTCAAAACTTTGAGAACCATTGTAGTAGAGATACACATCTTGGCTGCTTATAAGGACAACTGGGGAGCCTGAAAAATATCAGGATGAAGTCAGCACTTCTAGGGGTGAGGCCCAGGTAATTTCTAAAGCTTCCCAGGTAATTCAAACCAATGTGTAATAAAGTTTAGAATCTCTGACAAATTAATAGTAGTTATGGGAGAGGATGGGAAAAACATAAGAAAAACAGGTCCAGAGTCCCAGCTCAAAAGTGGGTGCCTTATACTTTAAAATTTTCTAAATAGGAGAATTAGCTATAAGTGGAAGCTAAGAAAATTATTAATTCAAAGACTATGTTGACAAATAAGTGGAATTAACTGTCTAACTCTCACTCAGAGCATTAACATATCTCAAATGCAAATAAAATTCAACACATTCTTAAGATGCATACTTTGAGGTACTCTGGAGTCTTTTCATTGTAGGTATCTAAGATCCTAAGGGATACTCATGTAAGTGCTTCTGCACTAGAACAATTTGATTCTGCTATTTTTCTTTTTATCATATAAACAAATATCCTCCTCCTACATTCTTTAAAAGCAAAAGCTTCAGCAAAAAACTTAAAGCAGTTACAACTACTAGTTACTATCATGCCCATATCATAATTTTCCAGATGATAAACCCAGGTAAATAGCACAAACAAAGGTGTAGTCAGGTTATATAAGCCAGGGACTCACTTGGCTTGGCAGTGGCAAGTTGGAAAGCCAGCTCGGGCAGTAACAAATTCCAGGAATATGGGTAAGAGGCAAGGTTTGGCACTCAAACCTAGTAGAGGGAACAGTTAGGGCATGACATGCAGACAAGCAGACTGGGAGCAAGCAGGCAAGTTAGCCTGGTAGGAAAACTAATACACGAAGGTCAACCCATGGGAAGTTCTGCCAGCCTTCTCTTCTGGTTTAAGAAGCCTTTCTTCCATGGGTTATCAGAGTCAAGTCAGGGTCAGTTCTTCAAGTGCAGAGAAATGCAGTGAAAGGTCAAGCGCTCTGAAGAGTCCCCAGATTGCCACCAAGCTTCCCTTAATGCCCCACCTTTGCCATCACTTACTAAGCTGGTCATCTGCTAATTGATATTTTGATTTAAAGAACAAGAAGAAAAATCATGCTACCTGTGAAGTTGTCTAATACCTGATACTCACTTATAAAACTTGAACATTAAAGATTTTCAAGTATTCAAGTTCTTTAGATTCCTGAAATAATTAGGTAAATTGCAGATATCAGTTTCAGGACAGTTTCAAGGTTCAGTTATACCAGCTGTTACCTGGATCTAGGGCTTAAGCATCAATCCAAAGCTCTCCCCTCAAAAATATCCAAATATTCCCTACTCTCTTTCCCTTCCCACTGAACTTCATCCATCTATCCACTGTTTACTTTCCAAAATGTCTTCTGCTCCCTGCTATTGCTGGGCTTACCACATAGTCTATATAATGAGGCAAATACTTTGCTGTTCTTGATTTGGCTTAATGCATGAATTTATTTATTTGAATATACTTTGTGTACCTGTTTGCACCAGAGTTATTTTTTCAGATTCAAAATATATAAAAGTAGGCACACTCAGGTTCCATTTTAGTATACACCTTACTGTGGACTCCTCAGACGACATAATTCTGTTTGCACCCATGTCATAACCCTTCTAGGTGTGAAGAAGAGTCATCCTCCTAGTCATCTGCTTGGTCCAAACCAGTGGATTTGTCTCATCTAGGCTCAGCCATCAGATCCCATGGATGAATCTCCCAGCTCGTACTGACTACTGACAAGGATTTTTAGTTGTATCAAACACTTCTTGTGTCTTATTTAAATCTGTTAGCACTACTTCTTATTCCAGCCAGTTTTACCCAGGCTTCAATTAGCTTTGGATAGATACAATAAGACAGCACCTTAACTCAGATTCTTCTCCATACTCTTCTCTCACCACCTGCCTTAGGGATTCTCTGACTCAGCAGCATGTGGCAGCTATAGCAATGTTCTTGGCACCCCTGCACAGGCAATGCAGAAGCCAGGGGTGGGGGGTGCACCTAGTATCCATGCAGCTGTCTCTGACTAATAGCAAAAGAACCCAATGAATAAATGGCTCCTCTTTATCTCTTTGGAAGACAGTTCCTGAGATAATTTTTATGAGGATACTCAAAAGGTCCCTAGAATTAATAACCAGTTACATGTAACTGTGGTTAATTAGGTAACACATCCTTTTAGGTGCTTTTCTTCTTTTCTCGTTTGACTGTCCTTTTCCCTCACTTTTGTTCACTGGGATGGCATTCCCAAATTATCTACCCATAAGAAGCTTTTATCTTAAATATTATCTTTGGGAGAAACTCAGGCTAAAACACTGACACTCCTTTTTCATTTTTTTTTTTCCCTTTTGGCCTGCTTATTCTAATCTCTAGACTAACTTGTGGGCTAAGTAGTATTTACTTTCCAAATACCTTTCATTGCAGTTATGTCTTATCTAACCCCTGAGCTACTTCGTTCTACATTCTTCAGTTTCATCTTCTGGATTTAAGATATTTCTAAGGAGACTACCCAATACTCAGACATATTATCCACCATATAGCATCAACTTGGCCTGGCCTGTGTATAGTTTATACTGTTGACCTACCATTTCTTAGTGAAACCTTTAGCATTTGAGCAGACACCTTCAGGCTTTTAGGTAATTTAAAGTACTTTGAGATGAAGATGATGAACAGGATAAATCCAATATGAGTTTAAGGTGAGTTTGTTATAGCAGGGGGTGGGGGAGGCTGGTGGGAAACTAATTACTTCCTGCGAGTAATAAAACCCTGTATGAACTGCACCCTGTTTACCTCTCTAGCATTATCTTTGGTCCCTGCCACTTTGCATCTAAAACTTCAGGGCAACTGAACCTCTGTTTGTTCCTATAAACTACCATGATTTCTCGACTCATCTGTCCATACCCCTTCTTCTGTTTCCAAACTATCATTCTATACCAGTCCTCCCCACTCTCATCCTGGCCCTCCTTTTCAATCTTCATTCTTCATCCAGTTTATTTTTATTCAAACTTCAGGTTTTAGAGTCTATGTTCCTCTCCTAGGACCCTTGTGTTTTGTGCTCCAAAACATGCTGCATTGACTTGCAATACCAATTTCAATTGCGTTTTGAATTCTATGTATCCTGAATTGTTCTTATTGAAGTTTCAGGGTCAAGTGCATGGTCTGTCACACAGTAGTCTCTCAATAAAATTAAATGGATGGATAGATGACTGGATGGATGAATTTGATTTAAAGAGACCTTGCATGTTACTTATTTTTCCCTCTCAATTCCTCTACAATTGTTTTATTGGAATATCCATCAGATTTACCCAGGAAGAAAAAGTGACAATCTGACCAAGATATGAATTATTATAGATTTAGATTTGGACAAAGATTTGAAAGCAAGCCATGGGGAATTTTCTCACTTGTTGAGTATCTTTTTCCAGGCTTTTGTAACTTCAGAGTCTGAATTTAGCCCAAACCTATGTAATATAAAAAATTTTGTATATGAAATTATTGGAGAAAAATATTGCTTGAGTCATAGTAATTTTATTTAATTCATTTAATCGGGTATCTTCTTTCAAACTCTCCTATTGGAAAGGAAAAACTCAAATTATTACATAATATTATTGGTGAAAAAATATACATCATTGCCAAGAACTGGACTTTTTTTACTTATTAAAAAAAAAAGAAAAAATAGTTCAATATTATAATTAAATAATAATTATCTTGACCTACAGTCATTCTCAAAAGAAAACAAATCCTATAAAAGGCTTCTTCTGGAAGCAGTGTCAGTTATTCATTCACTGGCCAGAAAATAACATCAGATTTAAGTTAAAATAAGTTTTTAAAAAGCTTGCGATATTTTCTGTCTCATTGGTTAACCAATAAGATTTTTAGCATCGATAGTTGATTTTAAATTTTTATAAGTACTTTAATGTTTTTAGTGAATATGCCAAATACATTTTTGTAATGAATTAGCTAAAAAAAGGGAAAAAGCATGTCTGGCAGTTAAAATTCTGCTTCAAAAAATAGAAAATGACTACACCTATGTTACTGAAATTTGAATGTGATAGATGTTGGAATAAATGGAGAAAATGAGTGTCTTTCTATGTTTAAAGAAAACTGGAGTAACATTTATAGAGAAGCATTCTGATATTTTTGTATTGTTTTTACATTGAAATTGAAGATTTATTGTCCCAAGAACTATCTGACATTTATTTTTAAACTAAATGACATATTTCAGATATATATTGTGATTGAAAATATCCGTCTCTTCAAACTAAATAACTTGATGCTTTTTTTGATGCAAACTCAAATTTGTCTTCCAAAATTTTAAAATAACAGTTTTAAAGGCAAATATATGTTTCCTACTGATAAAATTTCAGTCTTTTCCAAATACTTTGGCTTTCAAAGAGGAAAAGTGGTATTCTTTAATATATCTATAATGATTTTTTAAAAAAATATTACCAGGATACACACACACACACAGATTTATACTGCCTTAAATAAAAGTGAGGGGTAGGGGGATTCTGCCATTTACAATAACATGAATGAAACTGGAAGATACTGTGATAAGTGAAATAAGCCAGACATAGTAAGAAAAAAAAAAAAAAACCCCTGCGATCTCACTTATCTGTTGACTTTAAACATGTCCAATACATAGAGGCGTAGAGTAGAACAGCTGGGTATCAGGGGCAGTGAGGTGGGGTGAATGGAAAGATGCTCATCAAAGGTACAAAGTTGCAGTTATGTGAGTAAGTTTAGAGGTTTAATGTACAGTATGATGACGAAAGTTACTAATACTGTCCTGAATACTGGAAATTTGCAAAAAGAATAGATTTTGGATACTCTACATTATCCACAAAAAAATGATACCTATGTGAGGATAATAATTAGCTTTACTGTAGTAATCATTTACTATGTATATGTGTGTCAAATCATCATGTTGTTCACCTTAAGCATATATAATTTTTATTTAAAGAATTTAAAAGTTACCAAGAAATATGTTTTGAACACAAAGTTATATTAGTAGGCTCCACAGGATAGAAACTAATTACCATTGTAATATCAACCAAGTAGGTGTACTGTCTAGCAACTGTGAACCTTAAAGGTTTATTTAATTATCCTTTACGGCATCCAAGTAAGTTGAGTAAGGAATACGTAGCTGTCATTTTCCCTGTTGTCACCCATGTTTCGTTACCTAGTTGTTTAGTTAGGGAATGGAAAAATCATTACTCTTCCTACATCCTTACCCTAAGAAATACTTGTTGAAAAGATAATCCTTGTAACAAGAGTTTGTTGAAATAATCTCAGGACCAGAAGCAAGCCCAAAGTGAGGATGTAATCTGCTGAAGTAGGTAAGTCCTAAGTGTTGGTAATACCAACAAGCCTCTCATAAAGACTTCAAAGTAAATCCAGATATGCCAAAAAAACATGGATTCTCAGAAGGAGATTAATAAACTTGCAGATTAATAAGTATTTAGGTTTAAGATTCCATTCATCATGTACACCGAGAGTAAATAATATCTTAACTATCTATAACAATTTACTTCTGTATGTTGTATATTATTCTGGATTCTTTTACCCGCACTTACTCCTTCACTAAATAATAAAACTGAGGATTACACCTGAATAGTTGTACTACATTCATTACATTTCATCCAAAGTGATCCATCCTCATGTCAAATCTATAATATTTACTGTTTACATGCCACTATTCAATGCTATTTCTGATTATTTCATATATACTCTTTGTCTCTCCCATGAGTTTATAATCTTGCCAAGGATAGGAAACTTTTCTCGTATTCCTTGATACAACTAATAACAATGTTGAGAATATAAGAATTAAAATCTTTGTGTCCTGATGAATTTCTAGTTTTGTTTACAAATCTTCCTTAAGACCTGGTTGAATTCTTGCCTTGGTTGCATAAGATATTTCTTTAACCTTGAAATAGGCTCTCTCTACCCATTTTGAGAGGGAGGTATGGGGGAAGCTAAGCTGATCTGAAACTCTTAGGAACTCTTGCTGTAAAAACTGAGAAAATGGAACTGGGGGAGCTCAGGGAGCCATAGGCCATAATCGGGTAGGCAGTGGTAAGAAGATATGGCTCTGTCACTTCTCAGCCAACTGTCAATATTTTATTTCTATAATGAAATGAGGTTAATGGAAATCTCGTAGTGAATAATTTCAAAAGGTCCTCATAGTATCAACTATATCTAAGTGGAGTGTGATGGAACTAATTGTTAAATCAGCTCCTTGGGGGAAATAAGTGAATCAGGCCTTGGTTATTGTTTGCTTGACTTTGCATCTTTGTCTTGCATTAAAGAACTATAGTTTTGCCTTTCACATATATATTTTTTTCAATAATTTAAAGTTAATATATTACCTAGGATTCTTGAGATAAATGAGAGAAGAAAATGAGCATCTTTTTGATATACTTTATCACTTTAGGTTTAGGGTGTGGGATGAGGGGCTTGAAGAATGTGGAATATTCTCTGAGGATAATTGCATAAGAATTGACAGTGTGTTGATATAAATATGTATGAAGATCGGTTGGGCCTGGTTAAAGATTTGAATGGGTAGGGACCAGCCTACTTAGCTATATTTATTTTCTTATCTAAAGGCAACAAATTGCTTCATATTCGATAATTTAAGTCACTCAAATTATTGGATGTCTGTGTATTAGAACTCTTAAGAATGTGCACATTTTATAATCTGCTGTCTAAATATTCAGCAGCTCAGCTTGTACATCAAAGTAGTAATTTTTAAAAAGGAATGCATGAGAGATTCTTCTGAAATCATGCTCCTACTACTTTTTTAAAAATCACATCTAATGAATTAAACTGATAACTAAAAATGATTTTAATTTATTTTCCCCAGAACTATAACACTATATTATTGAGATATGTCAAAATTATTAAGCATTCTTTAAAGTATTATTTTATACAATAAAACAGAAAAAGAAAGATGCAATTTGAAAAATTGATTTTCTTTAAGGTTAAATGTATATAACCTGTAATCAAAGCTGATTAAAATAGTATTTGCAGTAAACTCCTTCAGAAAACTTGAAGAACTTTTAAAAATCTCTAATGAATTATTTTCAGAAATATATATATTTACTTTATTAATTATGCATCTAAACATGTAAACAGTCTAGGAAAAATCAATTAACTGAGTCTGAATAATTTATCACAAGTTCGTTCTGTTTGGGGAATAGCTGTAAGTCATAATTACTGGGAGGTAACATTTTTTCCTCATGTAGCCTGAAAAAAAATTGAAGTGGTTGTTCAGTTTAGGGAGCATTTCCTAAGGTATAGGGATGTTCTCTTCCCTTAATTGATGTTTGGCTTTACTCTTCCCCGTCCCCCTCCCCACGCCGTCCCCTTCTCCTCCCCCTCATCTTCCCCACTCTTCCTCTCTCCCTCTCCCCTTCCTCCCCATTTTTCTTCTTTCTCTTCTTTTTAATTTGGCAAAGTAGACAAAGGATTTTAATATGTTTGTGTATATAGTAAAATTTCAGTCCATGGTGTGTTCATAAATAACCTCACAATCATTCATACAAATGATATAAAGTGGTCTTATATATAGATCAATGGGTTTTACTTTAGTTTCTTCCAACAGTTCTTACTGGGCTACCCTTAGAGATATGCATAATATAGGAAAACAGGCTCTTTGTCTTCCTGTATTTTATAATCTAGCATTAGCTGTGCATGCATACTGCCCATGCAATATTCCTCTTAATAACTGTCATTTTTAAAAAAGTGTACCTTACCTGTGCTATATGGGACAGAAATGCAAAAGGCAAATAAATTTAAAAATATTAATAATTTGTCTTTTTTCAATGTTGAAAAGGACAAATATTTGAAGGATTTAATCACTTTTTTCTACATTCAAATTTTATTAAGGTTTTTATTTTTGTAATTTCTTTTGGTTTTGAGAAGGTTTTAAGCTTATGTTCATTGACCAACCATCCCGTTTTGCCAGGGACTGAAGGAATTCCTTATGGGACTTTTAGTTTTAACATTAGAATGGTCTCAGGTAAACTAGGACAAGTTGATCACCCGAGAACTGGAATGGATCAGTGTTATCCAATCCAGTTCTCTCTTTTTTATACAAAGTAACTGACTGCTTCTATTACTCAAGACCCCTCAGTGGAGAAGCCTGGGCTGATCCCAAGGTTCTAGATTCATGGTTCACTATTTCATGAATTGACTATATTGTAGTTCTTGAGATTAAGTATAGACATCTTTGTACTCACTCGTCACAGCCCCTCCCCTTACCAATGCTTGCATGACTATGTGCCTTACATTGTCATGGAATGAATAAAAAAAGAATCTTTAAATAAGTGATTAAATGCTACAGTATTGGTATATATAAGTAAAACTGTCATCATAAAACATGCATAAAATCTGCATATAAATCTTACATGTCCATTTGAAGGTTAAAAAATAAACACGTGTAACCAATACTAAATCTCTCTGGGTTTCCTGAACCTAGAAATTGAGTTTGCGAAAGGAATTTAGGGAAAATTAAGGGATTATATCACCAAGTCAAATTCTAGAAGATTAGAAAAATACATTTTAGAATTGTAAGACTCTCATAGGGGCAAATATATATAACATCCTTATCAAGTGGTTATCCAGCTTACTCTTCAATATTTTCGTTGTTAGAAAATTTAGCAACTCCCAATGTAAAAATTCCACTTTGGGATAATGTATTGAGACATTTGTTTTATAAGCTATATTTATTTTCTCCCAGTAGATTCCATCCACTGGCCCTTGAAGCAAATGATACCATTTTATCTCTCCTCAGTTGTAGCTTTTTGAATAACCCAAACCACTATTTTTAAATCTTATGCTCAGTTTTTTTTTAGTCATTATTAATCTTTAATCCTAATCTATATAATATTTCAATTTCTTTTGAAATTCTATATTTCTTTTTGGAACACATTCCAATTTGTGTATAATACTTTAAAAATGTGTTCCTCATACCATATTTCAAATTTTCTCTGATCTTTTTGGATACAGTATATTTTGTAAACCTGAAACATATCTTTTTTTTTTTTTGAACCACCCACATTGTTGACCTGTTGAGTTTACCGTTTAGTGAAAAAAAAAAGTTAAGAGTTTATTTGGGAGGATAAAAGTATTTATATAAATGTCTTCCATTCTTTTAGTTCTCTAAAGAACAGACTATCCTTTATTTTTCCCATTTTCTAAAAAAATGTCTTGCCTCATTTGACAGCTTCTTCCAGTTTTGTGGTGGTAAATCAGAGGGCAGATAGAGAATGCCAAGGCCGGGTGGGCAGTAAGAGGTGGTACAAAACTTGGGGGCAGGTGGTGCCCAAGAATATAGAAAAAGAATAAATGTAACAGTCTTATGGGAGTATAGCAGTGTGTTTTGGAAAATGAAGGGCTTGATACAAAAGAATTTGTGGGTGAGTACAAGTGAATGAGGAAGGAAAAGTGGTGGAATATTAAGAACTATTTCTGGGGAGTGTTGTCTACTTTATGGTATTTAAGAAACACACTAATGACTGAAGTTATATTGAAATTAGCATGGACTCTATTCTTGTGACTCTTTTACCCCTCTAGGACTGATCTAGATGGGTAGAGTCTCATAAGAATTACATATGTTATCAAAAGGTGCATGCTTTACAAAGCTATAAACAGGTGGTATATGTTACACAGAGAAGTTGGGTTACATGCCCAAGGTTATACTACATAATCATAATCATAATGCAAATGACACTGTAAGAAAACCAGTGTAGGAGAGTATGAGGCTCTGATAGTTGAGAAACCATTTGCTATGAATGATGCTTCAAGTGCAAATCTGACCCCAAATTAAAACTAAAGTTAGCCCACGAAAAAGCTAAGAAACCTCTGATGGCACCCTTTTCTCTTGCATATGGATTTGACTTGCAATCTAGATTTGAAGTGAAGAGGCATTTTCAGATTTTTCTGCAAGATTTTGAGAATGTTAATAATCCTACATTTTAAAAGATACATAAAGGAAAATATCCCTGACAAATATGACTATTTTCAAAATGATTGATATTTGGAATCTCATCTCTGTAGACCATCCTCTCTCTTCTTTCCATGTTTTAAAGCCTCTTTAAGCTGATAAGAATTCAAAGCTATGGTTTATACATAGGATAAACATCAAGCATGTTATATGTGAAATAGGCGTAAAATTGGGTTAAAAGCTTAAAATATGCCATATGACATGTGAATTGGCATAATGATGAACACTGACCTTCCTCAAATGCTTAAAGGCATTCCTCTGAAAGGAAGGGGAAAATTGGCAACTAGATTTTCATCTTTAAAAAGCTTTCTAAGAAGTAGTTTTACTTGCACAGATGAGCAGAGATTAAAGAAGCACATGACCTATATCTGACTTCCCCTTCCATTACTGCTCAAGTGATTGACTCTTGGTTAACCAGAGGTCATAATGATGAAGCCATAAGGGTTTCTTACAATGTCTTTTGCATTATGATTGCATGTTAAATTAATTTAAACTGAATTTGCACAAGTAACACAGTGGGATCAGCTGAACTCTGTTTCTAAATTCTTATTTTAGATTCCATGTTTTTCAAAAGTCTTGTGGAATGTAATTTTTATTTGCTGTTTCTTATGTTTGTTATCTTGGTTGTTTGCATAGAGAGAAATTACATTATTTTATGTAGTGTAGGTTACTTTTAAATGAGTATTGGGAAGTATGACAGAATTGAGGCACGGTTGTGTGTAGGGAGTTAACTTTTTAAAAGAGACTTGAAAAATACTGAGCAGTACTATATTTATACTCAGTTTTTTGCTTTTTGTTTTTTCCAAAGCACAGGCTTATTCTCAGATTGAGAGAAATGTGAGGATTTTAGTTTTGTTTTTGAGGTTGAATACATTTCAGTGAAAATGACTAATACTAATAACAATTAGGGATTTTGAGGAAATAAGACAATAGATATTTCAATGCTAGAGTTTCACAGGGACTCAAAAAATAACTAGTTGCAAAGTTTCTCTGACAAAGGAACATGAGATTATAGAATATTTGTCTAACATTGATTTATTCATTTAATCACTTACTGAACATCCATTCAAGTTCCTATTAAATGATAGTCAGACCTTCCTTATTTTATGAAAGAGGAAACCAAAGTACCAAGAAGTTAAATATAAACTATATTTATATTCATATTTATTAATACATTTACAGTTTAAAAACTATGATCATTATTATATTCACAATTAACTCATAATTTTGAGTCAGAGTTATTATCTCAATATTAAAAATGGAAAAATTAGAGTTCAGAGTACAGCATAGGGAATGTAGTCAGCAGTAATGTAATGTAATGGCTCTGTGTAGAGCCAGAAGAGTGATAGAGTAATTGGGGAATCATTTCATAAACTATATAAAGGTCTAACCAATATACTATATACTATAAACTAATAATGAAATAAAATGTTTTAAAAAAACAAAATACAAGAGGCTAGAGAGTTGACTAATATCATGCAGCTGTTAGAATACAAAGCTGTAATTAAATTTTAGGTTTATGACATCAACAATCATTTATTATTTTTTTGTGAGTTTACTGTGTATCGAGGCATACCACATACAGAGAGATGAGTAAACTACATTCCTTGCCTTCAAGAAACTAGTAAGAGATAGGAACTAGATAATAGGCAATATCAATTGGTGTTATAATCATACAGCAGAGGTTCAGAGTGCTATAGAGAACAAAGGATGAGCAACTATATGCTATCAAGAGGCCAGAGAATAACTCCAGGGGATGGAAGTCACATCTACACCAAGAGCTAAAGGTAGAGTAGGAGTTGTGTAGTGTGTATGTGAGCTGTGGGGAGTAGAGTATCTGTAGGCATTTGTGGGGCAGTGTCCAGGCACAGGGAATAGCAAGTAAAAACAAAGCCCAATTTTGGATGAAGGGAGAAATTTAGGATAATTCAGTATGACTGGAATGTAGAGCCGGAGGTGAGAAGTTTTAACAGATATGACTTGATTAAGATCGTTGAATTTTATGATGGCCTTTAAGCCATGTTACAAGGTTTGGACTTTATTCTACTTTCAGTTGGTTAAAAATAAAAGCATTCTGAGCATGGTGTGATATGATCAAAATATATTACTGATGTCTCTGTATGGCACTGAAAGTTGATCAGTTAGATAGTTACTGAGAGATACAAGCTAGACCAGCTACAGAAATCAGAAAATTAGAGTGACATATAAGAAAATTAGATGGTCACAATAGCATAATTATAAGATTGATTTGATATGAAAAGCATAAGAAAACAATCCAAGATAATAGTCATTTGATAAGAAGACTTAAATATTTTCTAAATTGGTCTATCCATTCCATGCCTCCCCCTTTCTTCCTCTTATTCCAAGCTACCTCCACCTGTCTAGGGATGACTATAGAAGTAGTTTCCTGTCTGGGCACCTCAGACCCATATTTTCCCCTCTTCAATCTGGTCACTTTATACACAGTGACCTTTTAAAAACAACATCTGATTATTCCTGTCCCTATGCATAACTCTTCATTTTTTACTCTTAAAGACTAAAATCCTTTAAAGGCTTCCAAAGTTAAGCTCAGTCTCTCTCCACAGGAAACATTAACCCTCATCTCTTAACCCTCTCTCCCACTCAATATACTTTAGCTAGAAAGACCTTCCATCAGCTCCTAAAATATGTCACAGTACATCCAACCTTAATCATTTACACATGTGATTTCTTCCATCTGATACTCTTCCTCCTTTTCTTTAATTCTCTGCAATCTTTAACATGTTGAAATCTCCCTTCCACAGGAAAATCCCTCTCGACTCTTCTATTATTGGTTCCCATCTCTCTCAAGGCCAGAAGGCTCACAGTTCCCAGAATATTCTTTCTGTCTTTTACCTCTATGAGACTCTATACTCCATGAGCACCAAGACTGCCTATGCTAATATGTAATAAACACCGAATACATGAAACAAATATTTGTTCTGTTAATAAATTAATGGCGCTATTTCCTGAAACAGGGAAAAGATGAGTAGAAAATGCTATGAGGGATAAGATGATGAATATGATTTTCTATAGGTTGGATTTGAGGTGACATCCAAAAGGCAACTGGGATGCTGATCTAGAGCAATGGTTCTCAAACTTTGGTGCTTGTCAGAATCACCCATAGGATTTGCTAAAGTGCAGATTACTTGGCAGCACCCCAGAGTTTCTGATTCACTATATCCGGGGTGGGGCCTGAGAATTTACATTTCAAACACACTAAGGTGATGTTGATGTTGCTGCTCAGGCACCACACTTTTAGAACTGATCTGGGGAATAGAAGAGGGGTGATCTGAAGATAGAGAGGAAGGAGTTGTTTATATAAAGAGAACAACAGAATTCATTTTAAAAGATAAAATTACTTAATCTGAATCAGAATGAGAAGGATAGTATCCTGGGAAATATCAACATTTGAAGGACAATCAGAGGATCTTGTGTAATAAAGAATTTTCTGGCTCTAGTCCCTGGTTCCCAGAGGCAGGTCTAGTTCCTTGAAATTTCCCAAATGATGAGAATGTTTTCATTATTTATGGTAGGCCTTGATAGTTTATGCTAATTAAGTGACACATAGTGTGCCTCCAAGTGGTCTGTGCTAACTAGATAATAGGTCTGTGCCATATCAGGAAGACCAACCATATGGTAGAGGGTCGAGGCTTTAAGCTTCATGATACTAGCACAACTTCTGGAAATTCAGCCTTGCAGCCAATGCTTCAATCAATCATACCTATATAATAAAACACTAATAAAAGTTCTAGACACTGAAGTTCAGCTGAACTTCCCTGGTTCGCAATATTCTGTATTGTCACATATTGATATGCCAAGAGGATGACAGGTTCTGACACCACAGGGAAAGAACGATGAAAATTTTGTGTTTAAAGACCTTTTCTGTCCTCGTTCTATGTTTTTCATTTGACTGGTTCTGATTTGTATCATTTTGCTATATAAAACTGTAATAGCAGTTTTCTGAATTCTGTGAATTATTCTAGCAAATTTTCAATTCTGAGGGAGTCAGCGGAAACCCCCAAATTTGTAGTCAGCTAGTCAGAAGTGGGAGTGCGCTGGGGCCCCTGACCTTGTGGCTGATATCTGAAGTGAGGACAGCCCTGTGGAGGGACTGTACCTTTAAAATGAAGTTTGGCCCAGCTTTCGGTTGTTGGTTTCAGAAATCACCGAGGAGGAAGAAAGGTCTGTAAAGGAAACTGAATTAGAGTAGCCAATGAGGCAGGAGGTGCACTAGAAGAAAGGATCATGGAAAAGAGCAGAAAAAAAAACACTTCAAAAACTGCCTGTGCACCAGGTTTAAATATCACTCTATGAAGGTTGGTGATGAGGGCGGCATACAGATGATGGCAGGAGGTAGCATGTATGGTATGATCTCAATTTGTAAAGTTGCATTCAGTGTACGTGCATATTCTAATAACTTTTTAAAAAAGACAATTGTGATCAACATTGTTAATTTCTCCTGTGAAGTTAGTAAAACCCAAATCTCACATTTATTGTAAAAGATTCTTTTTTTGCATAAATGGGCGTAATAATCAGAAGGCATATTCTATAATATTTTATTCCTAGAAAACATATTCTTATCCTTAAAATGAAAGACAGCAGTGTATTGGGGAAAAGAAAATGAAATTCCTCAAAATAGTTTCTGAAATAATAAAAAATATAAACTTCTCTAATTAATCATCTTTTTCTATACTTGCTAAGGCTTCTTACTCAGTGGTCCAGTTTTTTTTTTTTTTATTTTAATAAGAATAAGTATATAAAACATTGAATCATGATAATAAAAAAGAAATCCAGCAGGATCCATATTTTGGCGTAATTCAAGAAAGATGGCATTGTTAAGAAGTGTTTTCCTATTTTGTAAGACAATACTGATAATATTTTGTGATTTTGAAGTGGTATATACTTCATTATCAATTTAAAAACTTTAATAGAAGTAGAATTAACTCAAAGTACATGTATACATTTGAGGTATTTAATGATATTGTCTGATTGCCTCCAGTAAATTTATGGCAAGCCACATTCCCATCTTTCTTGAATAAATGGTATCCTTACCAATGCTGAGATCATCATTATTCATGTACACATGTATATACACACATATATGTCAACTAATTTAACACATAGAAAATGACATCTGGTACTCTTTAATTATTTGGGTAAAAATGTATTTCTCTTGTGTTAGTTTTCTTTTATAAGTGCTTTTTCATATCCTTTGATTAGGATATGAATTAGCATTAGAGTGACATTAAAACTGATATTTAAAAAAATATGCTGCCCACCAAACCCATGAGGAGCATAATTTAATTTTTAATTCATAGCTTGTTGAGTTCTAGAGTGATTCAGAATTAGTTTTAAAAGTATCTAGTAGAATCACATGGAAGTGCAAGTTATAAAACACTTGCTGATTTATAGAACAACAGCTAAGTATATGTTAATAGTACTTCTGAATTGGAAATGGACAAAATCTGCTAATGTAACACTAACATATGTATTCATTAAACTAACCTCAATTTTGACTCCTTAAATGTTTGTTTTCTGACAATATAAATATATATATTTTTCTTCTCTGACAGTATTGACAATACTTGGACAAATTGCAACCAGGAATGTTAGCCTTATGTTTAGGAAAATTTCACTAAATCAAAAATACTAAATTGACAAGGTAAAGGACAAGGTAAAGCACCATTTATATCAGGAAAAAATGTAATTTAGAGCAAAAGGAAAATTACTTTAATTGTATGTTGTGCTTTACAATGGTAAACTGAAAGTGATCTATTTAGAATAAGAGTCCTCGAAAGAAAAAAAAAAATCATAGGAAGCATCTATTTTGCCAAAATTGCCTGAAACATTCATTTGATATTCTGAATTAGTAGTTAAATGTCTAGAAATATTTCATTTTTCATTAAATCAAGTTTTCCTTCTGACTATGAATAGTACTAAATAGCATCCTGTATTCTAATTATGTATTCAGCCTGCTGATTCAGAACTAGAAAAAAATTTAAAAAATATCTTCCCTTGGCATTTTCTTCCTGAAGTTTGTTATTTCTTCTCACTTCCACTTCCTTCTACTTACATATTTTCATCCTTGTCCTGGCTTCCTAGCAGTTTCTTTGTCTTTGTTTTTGCCTTCTGCTTCATTCCCAGGGCGAGATCATAGTATTTTTATGTGAATTTGGTAAGAAATCTACACTGAAAAAGTCTACCACGTGATAATAGAGAAGAGGCATACAAAATATTTTATTTCCCATGATGAGTGCTTTGTTGTTCTATTTTTGTCATTTCAGTAATCTGTGATGATAAATAGGACAATTGTGTTAAAATTACTACTCCCTGCAAGTACCCTCTGTTCACCCTCACCACCTCCCTCACTTCCTCCTCATTTACTTTTTTCCCAAAAGACTCATAATGGGATTCAGAACATTTAAAAACACATCATATAGTTTAAGGATATAAACAGAATATATTCAAAAGTTCCCAACTGCCTCTAAATTTTAAATGTCACACTTTCACTACATGATGTTGTACTCCTTAGACCCCTATATTCTATTAGAGAGAAAAAATTTAGAAAATTCTGTGGGAAACTTTCTGTGCAAACTACTGTGATGTGATAAGGATGGATTTTTCATGAGGTCAGCCATCAAGAACCACACACTGTAGCTAGCACTGAGACATGTAAAGATGTTCATTTTATGCGAAAAGTACACAGTGCCTGGAACGCAGTAAATACTCAATAAATTATTTTCTTTCTTCCCCTTCCCTTTTTTTCCCCAGCCTTAGTTAGAAATAGTGTCATTTACATCACTAAACTTGTGGATCTATCTTGAAATTAATAGTATAGGAAATAAGGTGTTTTGGCCACACTAGTGCCTGTGAATCATGAAAAACAAAAACTCCATCATACCATTCTCTGCTTTAAAACTTTTTTCAATGGCTTTTCACCACCTATCAGATACAGTTTGGGCTCCTTTTTTTGGCATGCCCTTAATGTTTGAAATTCCAAATCTTATCCCTAAGATTATTAATAAAGAAAAAACCAAAAGTTAGAACTTGATTCTTTCATTAAAAAATTATTTCAGAACAACTATTCTTTCCTCCTGGAAAGCCCATCCATTACCTTTGTGGTCACTACCCTACTCCACACCACCATCTTGGGTTTTTACCTGGTTAATTCTTTCTTATACTTCAGGAGCTAAGTCAAATGCGTCTCCTCAAAGATGCCTTCTGTGAGTGTCTGAGTTAAATGCCCCTACCAGATATATCTGATCCTACTATCATACTGCATTTTGAATATTTTATTGCTGTTCCTATCTCTTAGCTTTCTTCATGGCCTCCTATGAGTTTCTTTAGGATAGGAGCAATTTCTTTTAATCTCTGTGTCTCCATGTACCTTGGACCTAACTCATGTTTAAAAATCTGTGTTGACTAGATGGATGATAAAGTATGTAATATAACAGGGGGCATAAAGAAGAGAGGCTACACTCAAAAGCTGTTTCTGAGTTAGAATCCATAGTATTATTTGACATAAAGCTACCTGCATGAATGTTTCTTATATATGTATATATTTTATTTCAAACATTTAAAAATTGAGAGATTATTGTCTTTTGGGGGGAGAAGAATGGTAAAGATAATTTAAGTGAAAGGAACTATAACTTTTAATAAAAACAAAGGATAAGAATTAACAATATGCTTTAATGTAGTATTACTAGAGTGCTTTTGGCCATATAAACCATCTTTTAGCTGAGTGATTTTGGAATACTTTAAATTCATGATCTTATGATACTGCTTAGGAGGGTTCTTTTTTTCAGAGTGTTTTATAAACTAACTGACTTCCACTACCCACAGTGGAGGGAAAAAAAAATGAAGTCAAGGATGAATAGTGGGCCCATTGCCAATGAGATAGGTTCTGATTTGTTTTGCAGTGCCTGACCCTCATGCCTTCTCCATGTTAGTGGTTGTGGGTATTGTGTGTAACTGCTCTATGATAAAAACAAGACTGTGGCATCACTGAATTAATTAGACAAGAGTATATTTAGAAATGAAAGCTCTTCAGTTTCCTGACTGCTAATGGTAGAAAATGAAGTATAATAAATATACTCCAAGCTTTGATGAACCCTACTTTTGATTAACTAGCAGATTTGAATGGCCCTCCATAATGTGACAGCTATTCAGTTGATCCATCTAATTAGGGATTATAAAAGCAAAAGGGACTCCTCTTCACTTTGATGACTGAATTTTCTCTTGAGTCATTTAAACTGCTCAAATGGCTGCTCAGAATAATGTTGGCAATGTTACATGCGGTGTTCAATAAGTGTCTACATATTCATGTGAGGTGTGTCTACTGAATATTTTTATTTTAATTTTGTTTGGGCACTAGATAGAGATGAAGAGGATGAAATATTGAGAAGGGACAATGATTTCAAACTATGTAATACCTCATCAAATGCCCTGCAAAGAGTAGATTTTAATTATTTATAACTATTGATCTAAAACCCATTTGACATCACATTTATTCATTGTCTGCTTATTCCAGTATGAGGTACTATAAAAAAGACTGACTATTATATTAAAATGTGCAATAGTTGGGAAGCCATGCATTAGGAGTGTGTGATATTTCTCAAGTAATTCTATGCTGCATACGAGATAATTGTATGTGCCAAGACTCTTTAACCTTAATAAAATGGCATAGAGAAATATTAAATAAAAGAAAACACATAGAAGAACCACAAAGAAACCATGTGTGACACTTTGAGTCTATTTTTTCTTTTCTTTTCAAAGAGAAACAGAGTGAGATGTCTCCCAGTCTGGAAGAAAATAATCAAGAGCTAGGGATGCAAATACCTCTGGGCCTTCAGCCTATCCTTCCTATTTCTCTTTCATTCCTTCTTGCCTTTCTTATCTTATGCTTAATCATATTAGTTAGTGCCATTCAGAAACCATATCAAAATGCTGTATTACAGGGAATGATAAGATGGTATAAAAGAGCATAATATTAAATTCAAGTATTTTAGAAGTTGAAACACCTATGGGTGGCTTTAAATTTTATAAAGGAAATATTAAATTAAGTCTGACTATCCTTCCAGTGGTTAAAAGCTTATTTTTCATAAAGTAAGATCTACCTTGGTGAAAGCAAATAAATTATTCATAGTATGTATTCTAGTTCTTCAGAAAACTGTATAAAGAATTTGAGTTTTGTATAAGTGCAAATATCTCATTTGTTAAAGACCAGAGAAAGTGTTAGCCTAGTAGTTCAGACACAATAAAGAGTAGTAGTTCAAATTCTGCATTATACCCATTGAAAAATACTTCAGTAAATAATATTTTCCACATTTTATAAACATGTATAAATGATACACCATGCTACTTTGAATCACTGACAGAGTTTTTAGATAATAGATTTTTTTGAAAGTTCTACCATCTGGTAAATTAGTTAAAGGAAAATATAAGCCTGCTTTTTAAATAGAATGTTGCCAATTTATGTAGACAACATGAAATTTGATAGACTTTTCAGTGAACTTGATTCTTAAATTTGGAAGAGAAAACTTGGTAAACCATGAAAATATGAGAACTTATATTTTTTTGCTCAGAAACAATATCGTGATTGACCTGGGAATATGGGCCATCTTAATTATGAATCTGTATCTTGCTGTAGTTAAGCTGTGCAATTTTACAGAAACTACACATCAGGAATAAAATATTGTACAATGTCCAATATAGCACCAGAAATACAAGGCTTTCAGTGTACAAAGTTAGAAATTTCCAAGGATTGTACATAGCAACATTTGGGACTACCTAAATTATGAATAATGAGAAAGGAGTCAATAGTTTTGTTTAAAAAATGTTTCAATTGATAAATATTTTTTACTTAGAAAACTTTCACTTTCCATTCTTCCTCTAACAGTTATCCCCATGGCTAGCATTATACACACTGTGAATGTGGTTCTCTTGAATGTTCACTTGAAACTATGTATCTTAAATAATTACTAATAATTTTTTTTCAGTTGCAGGGACATTACAAAAATGTGTTTTTAAAATCATAGTTCATTTCCAAGTCCGCAAAGCTTTTGTGTGGTACGTGTGGTACGTGCTGTCACTGGGACTGGGGGATGCTGGCCCTGCCTGGGAGTGCCAGGTTTTTTTTATGCTCCAGGATGTCTTTGTGTCTAGTGACCACAACCTTCAGACCAGGAAGCTGAGATATATCTGAGCTCAGACCTCTGTCTCTACCCTGACACTTTCCCTCTCTTTTCTCCTTCATGCAGTTGCTGAAGGAATTATGCTTAAGTCCTGCTGTCCTTATTCTTTGCTGGACCCTTTGCTTCATCATGGCAAACAGTCCAGGTCTTGGGGAGTTGGGACAAAGACTCTGCCCTTCTCTGAACCTCTGGACTTAAATTTCTGATACCTGTCCTCCATTCCCCTTCAAGCCTACATAAATTAGTCAGAACTTTTCTTTCCCTTTTTAATCTTGCCTCTGGGTATGAAGGAGAGGGTAGCTGTGCTGACTGTACCTCCTTGCTATTAACTGGCAGAGCAACCCTTCTCTTTTTCTTTCTTGTTTTGATTCCTGCTTTTTGAGGAGGGAGTTTGTTATGATTTTGGACATGATTTCTGAGCACCATAGCCCTTTGCCTAGAGCACTTTGGTGAATAATTCACATCTCCTATGTTTTTATGGGGCCAGTAGTTAGATATGTGGTTGATTCAGATGGCTCTTCTTTTGATCTTTAGCCCATTAAAATTATGACAACCAGAATCATGCTTCTTTAGACTTCAAAGCCATGATAAAACGGAATCCTTTGGACTCAGAAGTCCTCTTGTCTCATCAGAGATTAATGTTAATATTTCCCTGTATTGTGAGACTACATAGAAGATATTCCTGTTCAGTTGATTCCTAAAGAAGACCTTGAGAAAGTCACTATGTGTCATTGGAAGTGGAGCGCTAGACACCCCAGTCACCAACCCAAGCTGGATTTCCTGCTGATCTGGCTTGTCGATCAGCCTTACTTTAGTGACAGGATTCATCCCTGCTGGCTAATGCTTCATACACACATAACAGGTTCTGGGAGTGGCTTACATGCTATACACTTGGGTCTGTCACCTAATACATACATTTTATATAATTAATAAAATTAAGGTTATTTTAGAACTATGAATATGTGAAAGATAAGAGTGAATTTGTTTAAGACTGATCTCCTGAAAGCTAGTATATTAGCAAAAAAAAAAAAAAAAAGTTGCTTCTTGCAAAACACTGTGGCCTCCTGCTGATAGCACTGGTCAGCCACTAGGCTTGGACCACAGTTCCCCCATCGTGCCAGGGCTTGGGCTCGTTCTTTTCTGAGCAGGATTCCTGATGAGGTGAATCCTGCTGCAAGCTTTCTGTGTTTAGCAGCTGCAATGCCAGGGCATGGGTGCCTGACCATATGAGGGAATAGATTTAGCCCCACATGTTGAGCTGGCAGGCTAGAGCTGGAGACAAGATTCTGCTGTGGCCCCTCGGTAGAACATATCTGGGAGGAGTCTGTCTTCCCTGTGAGATGGTTGGGTACCACCGCAGAGTGACGGGGCAAGGGAGCCTGGCATACCTGCCCCTGAATCTGTGAGCTTCCCCAGTGTACATTCTTCCAAAAGTTCAGTTATATGCCCCACCTGGCTAATTATCTTTCAGATTGCTTTACATTTTTGATGTCTATCATGTTGCTGAGAAAAGTGCAAATACTGAATAGTTTCTTGAGAATGAGGCAATTTGTTCAACTCATTCTACAAACGCCTCAAATTTGTACAACTCCTTCTGCCCACTGTGTGCTAGAGAATGTATGGGACTGTTTTATTGCAATAACAGACTCTGCTATCAGTCCTGAGGGGTAATAAGAACTATTCCCTAATAATGATAATGAGAGATCTACATGGTAAGAAAAAATATAAAAGGGTTTGAGAGAGTGATAGAAGGAAAATAAATTGCTTTTATTCACAGTTTTTTTTTCCTAGACTTTTTTATGACTTTAAAGATAAATATAATTTAAGTATTTAAAGATCAACTAAATGGCATTTCACATGGAAGTGGGAAATAAAGTGGAAAATGAATCTGAGTGGAATGGAATGTTTATGGGAAGTATAGTGGGAAACTGACGTTGAAAGACAAGTTGCATCAAGACCACAGAAAGCTGTGGATGCCTGACTAAATCACTTAAATTTTATTGAAATTAGTTCCCAGGAAGATTAATCTGGCAGGGTATCTAAAAGCTTTTGGCATTGGAAGATGTCACAAGGCTGACAGAATCTAGGTGAAAGGTTTTAACTTCTCATGCTCCTTGGTTTGAGTAGTACAAATAGGAAAATAAAATCCAGCCTACATGGAATGATATGAGAGGCATTGTTTGACATAATAACTAGAACTCTATTTTATTAGGGCTGAGCAGGATGACATAATAATGGCCATTATCAGAGCTAATGCAACAAGTCATATAAATGTATTAAATATAGCAGTATACCTTGGTAAGCTGTCTTGATTTTGTGCTTGTACCATTTGAATTTGTGCTTTAAATATTTATATTAATGAGTGGGTCAAAACAAACTTGCTTGAAATCTTCACCAGCCTTCATGCAAAGATATTCGTTGCAAAATGACATCTGCCTTTGTCATTTTACTTATTATTACTAGTTTAAGTGCTTCCAAAAAGGATTGGATATACTTATGATTGAAGATAAACAAAAACATCATTAAAGTCAGGGTAAAGGGTCAATGAAAATTACTATGAGTCAGAGAAAAATTTCTCCTTGTGATTTCAGGTATCCAAGACAAATATTGCTACGATAAATTATAAACCTCAGTAGTAAATGGTTTGGAAAAATTTTTTTCTGATGCTAAGTGCTGTGAGAAATATATTGCTTATTATAAAAAGAACATTGAATAAAAATGGACAGTGTTGTCTGTCAATCCGAGTTTTACAGAGGGTAAAATAGTTCTTTATATAATCACTTCATATAATCTTCAATGAAAACCAGGAAAGAAAAGTGAATTACAATTCTGTGAAGCCATTTCTTTGGTAAATTATAGTAATTAATCCATCCATATGTAGATTCTATGATGATATGATTTGGTAAATGAATGAAGCTTAAAGATACTAGCGGAGCTTCTCAAAATGCAATCCACACCATCACCTGTTGAAAACAAGGACTTCAGTCCTACCAAATCAGGACTTCTGGAACCTCAGAAATACATATTTTTAATATGACTCCCAGTGATGTATGTATGTGTGTACTTTGCTCTTAAAAATTTAAGAACCGATGATCTTGAGAAACAATTGAATAGCTTGTCTCATATCTCTCTTCAGTGTATATTTTCTTAAATAAGATTTTGACAGGAACATGAATCAGTGCCTTCATCACAAGTTAACACATTTTCTAAACTCAGGTACTCTCTATTTTTGAACAATAGAAGATCTGTATGCTTTGGATGGCAAAGTTGGTCTTTTATTATGAAGAGCTTGCCTTGTATGCTTGCCTGGGTGGATGTCATCTTACCTACTGTTAGTCACATCCTAGACTTCTCAGCTAAGGATGACATAGAAAAAAAAACAAGATTTGCCTCACCTCATATATTAATAATTAAAGGTACTGAAGTAAAAAGGGGGGAAAAAAACTTAACCTAATTATTTAAAAGAAAAAAAGTGTTTCAGATATAAATTTTTCTTAATTACAACACGTAATATCAGTTGATAACATGGGCAACATCATATATACATTACCAATCTCTTGTAAAAAAAATGTGTAGATAAATAAAGGAGCCAGTGAAATTTACATACAGAAGAGCTTTCCTATAATTCTAGCCTCATTAGAAAATGCTGCCCTACTTTTCTACGATGGGCAGCGCTATCCAACCTGGCAACATCTTTGTGTAAAACCCAAAGAGAAAGCAGTCTGGACCAGATTCCCTGCTGTCTACACTGAAAAGTTATCAGCTTTCCAGAAATGTTGAGGGCATTAAACTCCTTTCTCTGAAAGCTATGTTATGGTATCCGAGGTCAGCTTTAATTCTTTCCTGACTGAGAATGAACAAGAGCATTTCATTACGCCAACTGGGATTTTATAGACAGGAGACATGTAGATACATAAAGACTGGTACTTTTGCTACAATTGGGGACAATGTTTAGGTTTGCTTATTTGAGTCAAGTTGATTTCTCATATATTCAGTCCTTGCTAATAGCAATTATTGTTTGAATAAAAATATCCTAAAATTTTGGATAAAAGTTAGCTTTTATTTGATCTGTTTAGTGATTATGGACATAGATATACTTTTCTGTTTCTTTGTAGGAGAGAATGATTAACTTGTCATGTACCATGATTTAAATGAGCAATTTTAAATAAGCTCAAGCAATTTGTATATAACTTCTGACTCCATCAAAAACTTGTATATAAGATAGCTACATTCTGTTTCCCCAAGCATAACATGAAAGTAAAATTTTAGTGGTTTAAAATAATTGCTGAAGCTCTGGTGAACAATTAACCCTTTATGGCATGAGTAATATCAGGCTAAATAAATATGAAGAAATAGTATTTTTCTTTCATAGATTCCACATTTGTCAGATATCTCATTTCTTTTACTGTTTACATGTCAGTAACAATTGCATGTAAGGTGTTCTTACAGTCTTCTAGGAATGGTGCTGTGTTTTCTTCCTTTCTCTTCATTCTTTCCTTCTTTCTTTCATTAGAATTATGCAAGCTGTCATTTCTTTTTCAGGGTTTTACTTCTAACACTCTCCCTGTTTCTCACATCTTTTTATGTTGTTTACAATGCATGTGCCCTGACTTAAGGCTATACTATTTCTGTTCTAAAGTTTAAATTTAATAATGCAATCTTTATCATCTATGATAAAGTTTCATCAAGCATAAAGAAATTCAGCCTCAGATTAAACAGACAAGTAAGACATAAATGGTTGAATCAGTAAATGATTTATCAGTAAATAGTTTAACATAGAATAAATTGTATTGCAAGACAAATAGCCTCTAGCAGGCATCAGGCAGTTGGACCAGTGGGAATATACTTTGCTTATGGCATTTGCTTTAGTCAAAGTGACATTCCTTAGGTTATCTCATTTAATCCTCTTGAGATTTAAAAAAAGGTCAATAAAATTACCCTTAAAGAACAAAGTCTAGGATGGTTAAGGATCCTGGTGGACAAACTAAGAGTTAAGAGCTCAGGGCATGCAAATTTGAACTGGGATGTAACTTACTAGCCTCATGACCTTGAAGAAAGTTAACTATTTACTATTAAGTTGTCATTTCATCATTGATAAAATTGGGGCTTAAGGTTGTGAGGAGTAAATGAGATGTTACATGTACTTTTGTAAATGAAGAAAGAATTTAGATTCAAAGCGAGGGAAAGGATGGAATTATTGGCTCATATAACAAAGTGTAAGAAGGAAAGTGTTGAGCTGGTCTTATCAAGCACTAGAATTAAGGACTACTTAGGTGCCCAGACCCTTCCAGACTCCCTCTCTATCTTTTGTCCCTGCTTCTCTCTTTGCGTATGTGTCTCCATGAGCAGAAAATTACAGTCATTTGCAGCCTGAAGGCTCTAGTTTTTCAGTTTCACTACTAGTTAGGATAAAGCCTTCTTTTCTTCTGTGTCCAGATTAGAAAATATTAGAGAGTGTTCTGATTGTTTCGGTCTTTTGTCAATTCTGCATCATTGTCTTTTTGTGTGTGGTGAAGTATACTACCAAGTTTGGCCCCAGCACAGTTCAGTGACCATACCTTTCTCTGAATCCCACAGTCTAAGACTGGCACACCTGCCACAGACACACCACAGTGAGAAAAGCATTTTTCAAAAGAAGGTGGGGAGAGGCTGACCTAAAGTTCAATGAAAATTAAACAGTAACAACAATTACAGTAGGTGAAGGATGAGTGAGTGCCTGGCTTATGAGAAGTGCTCCATACACAGTGGGCTACTTTTGTGACCCAGTTGTTATTTTTGTTAGTAATAACAAAATAAATGTCTTCTGTGTCCTTTCTGAAATGTATCCACTGTCTTTTCTATCATAGCCTTCTGATTCAAGGAAAAGTGACTGCTAACAACAGGCAAAATTGCCAAGCAGGTAAACTGTCTTTTCCAATTTCTCTTTGTTCTCTCTGCAAAGGGTCACTAGCTCAGGCCTGACAGCCTTTAAATATCTCAGACTTTGAAATTACTTCTCCCAGTGTTGTAGTTGATAAAACTACTCACATTTAAATACAATTGATCCCACTAGCCTTCAGTAAGATTATTTTCTATTTGAAAGAGAAGTTTGTAAATCCTGATAATTCTTTGACTTAGGATATGTGTCCGAATTTGAAAAGTCACCAGTGGGTGTGGCGATTGTCTATGTCTTTTGGCTTCCACGGCCACTGCCTCCTTCCCAGGACACAGACATTGCTTCATCCCACATTTTGCCCTTCCCCCCAGTTCTCCTTCCACTACACCCTCAAAGGATCAGTACTTAAACCACTTAATTTCTGATAGATAAGTACACACTATCAGAGGGAATCTATCTTTTCAGGAGCCTTGGAAAGGCTCTTGAAAGGTAAACAAATCATACAGAAATGAATAATGTATATTAAGCCCAAACTACCTATGTATAATGTGCTTATAGAGGTGAAGTGCCAAGCCTCCTATGAGGTGGTGGTGGGGGGGAAGTAAATTACTGCTTTCTCCATAGATGTTTGCACACTCTGTTGTAGGCAGTATTACACTTCAGGGGCCATGGAGTGTTCATAGCTATGGGCCCATGGGTCCATATCAGGAGATGATAACTTTGAGAGAAGAAGGCAAAAATCCTGCCTAGATAAAGGAGAGAACACTGAGAGAGAAAGGGGACTATACTGAGGGAAGGCTTTACTTAAGAACTATGGCAGTTATGAATCACTGGTGAAGACGAGGAATTCTGTTTCAGGTAAGAAAAATCTAAAAGAGACCTCTTCTCCTTTTTGTGTGTATTACTAATTCATCAAATGAACATTAGATTTTTATACTAGATGAAATTTGTGCTTATAATAGTTGTTGGAAAGTGTCTTCCTTTCTCAAACTTACTTTTCAGTATTTCTCTACTGCTTTTTAAAATGTCCCCATGCTGACTAATAATTTATTCACTTTTTTGATAGGCTAAGTCACTGACCCCCACTACCAACCCCCAGCAAAAAGATATCTACTAAAACCTAGGAAGGTTAGCTGATGTGAGATATTTATTCAAAAGCACTAACTCGTAGACTCTTAGAGCCTTCTGATAACACTATAAATATAGCTCGAAGAGCAAGCAAAACCTGCTTATAGGTCAAAAGCTGTTTTAAACTTCTACCGTTCTTAATTGAAGATGTGAATCTTGAGAGACTTCTAACCTCTCGGCTCCTAGGTTTAGCTTTGGATAGAAATAGGACCTGCAAGAGGATCAACAAGATAATTGATTATCACTGACTTGAATATAAATATTTATCAAATGCTCTTTTTAATGAAATTACCACTGTTTTAGGTCTGGAGAAGATCAGCCCTGACAAGGGAAGATTTGAGGCCCCCAAGGACAAAGGCAGCGAAGCTTCATTTCCATCAAATTTTCCATCTCTGGTATCCTTGGCCAGGTCCTTTGACTACACAATTTGCAATGGCTATTCCCTCTTTTTGTTTTTGTGTTTGTTGTTTCTGAGTTGCACTTTTGTGGTTCTTTTTACTGATTAGCGTTAATTTCTAACTTTACCCAAACTACGTAGATACCGTAAGATATCCACTGAGGAATGTAGCATGGAAATGTCATTCTTTTTCTCAGGAAACTTGATCCATTGAAAATGATTTATATCAGTGGTCCTCAACCTTTTTGGCACCATGGACCAGTGTTCCTTTGAGAATCTAATGTTTGATGATCTGAGGTGAAGCTAAGGCAATGATGCTAGCACTGCTGAGAGACTGCAAATACAGATGGAGCTTCACTTGCTCCCCTCTACTCACATTTTGTTGTGCGACTTGGTTCCTAATAGGCCATGGACTGGTACTGGTCTGTGGCCCAGGGGTTGGGGACCTCTGATTTAAATGAACTCATTTGTATTTTGGTGGTGGTGAATGTAGTAGGAAAGTTGTGAGTGTTGAAAAATAAAGACATAATTTTTCTTCACATGGTAATGATCATCAGATTTATAATCCTTGATATTTATATAGAACACTACAGTTTTAAATAACTTTCATATATAGTTTTACTTGATCTCCATTTCTATTTGATGTTTTACTCTTTTTCCTTTCTTTGTTAGGAAGGGGAGGGAAAATATAGCAGAACATAGACTGAATAATATAACAGTGCTTTGTAGTTTCTTTGACAGAAATTCTTCCAGACATGAGGACAGTGCGGTTTGCCTCACCAGACTCTGCTGCAGTCCAGCATCAAAGACTTAACAATGCACACCAAAAAAAAAAAAAAAAAAAAAAAAAAAAGATGTGACTCAGCTGTTTGCTGGTATCAAACAAATATATCAGAAGTTGATGTGATAAATATAGTTTATTGAAGACTCCCTGAAAAGATCTATAAAATATGTTCATCTTCTATGTACAAAATTTCCTGAAGAAAAACATATTTATGAATAACGTATCATTGTTCATGTGCTCCAGGCCAGTGTCCTAACTCTTGACTTTAAATAGTTTTCATAGATGGGCTCAAGAATTTAACATATGACTGTTTTTTCTCATATTGTTTGTGAAATAATTATGATTTTGATGGTAAACTTTGTAGATAATCTGTTTATACAATGAGGAAGTGGAACAGGAATCAATATTCCAATTTTGCTGATGAAAAAATTAGTTGATGATTTGCTTATGATTGTATGTGATTGTAGGTTAAAAAAAAAATTTCTAGGTATATTGAGTTAGCAGGCTTTTATTAAACTTTAGAGAGTGAGGTTTGGAAGACGCGCTGTATTTAAAGATGAACAGCAGGGCAAAATGAAACAAGGATTAGATGCACAGAGAAGAAAAGTAAGTTCTGGTTAGGTCATCTTGATTAAGTCTCTAAAACTTTCTACATCTTACTTTCTTTGTGTATAAAATAAGGGAATTTTAACTCTAAAAATTCTTAACAGCTCTTATTTTTATTACTACTAAACCCCAAATACAGAGGAGGCCACTATTAGAACAAGAGAAACAGCTTAGTGGCAACGATCCTGGACTAAATTAAAAAGAGAGGAGCCGGCTGCAACTGAAGCAAAACCCCTGCAGAAAGAGATCTCAGTAGGTGTATGCTTAAGATTTCCTGGGTAAAACTTGCTTTCCCATGCCATGTTGCATCTATAGAGAAACTGGATTTATCTACGTCTCTGTTATACTAATTCCAACACAGTTTCTTTGTCCAGGATTATTATTATCATTAAGAAATGACAGGTACTTAATATAGTTATGACTATAGATATATGATATCTGTATTAGATACCCTACTGCATTTCTAAAGTTTTTTTAATGGACATTATTAATGTTTCAAAATATTTTGAAAACTTGAAGAAAAATACAACATAAATAGGACTGGGGAATGTACCAATATATTTGATGCTTTCTGTGGATACATACAGTTATAATCATCTCTGCAATTCTTGTTAAATAGGAGAACAGCCTGGAGTTGTATGAAAACACAAAGATGGGAAATTAAATTCTACATTTGGATATCATAATTTCACTTTTTTCTGCTAGGTGTATAAGTTTGAGATTATATCTGTCCTTCACTTGTATGAACAAGCAGGATTAGAAAACAAACAACCCCTTTGTCAAACACACTAAATTACAGAAGCAGAACTGACTTCCCTTCAGGCTGATGCATATACTTAATGAAGGACACGTGCAAACTCAGCCAGGAGCTCAACAAGTCTGTACAGTTCATGTTTCACGAACTTGACTTAAAATACCTTTGTATAACTCTAGGAGTACTTTGTCTGTGGGTTCTTTTTAAGAACAATCTGAAAATGAAAGTCAAGTGCTCATGTACAATCCACCAAAATCTTGAATCTCAGAAGCTACTATGTTGTCCTCTTTTATCACAGCCAGGGTATTCCAGAAACCAGAGTGACCTTATCTGCTTAGGAAGAGGGGTGAGGTCAACGAGACACACAGATCCACATAAAAGTCTTCCATGCTGTGATTAGAGTATGTCTACTTCCCAAGGCACTTAAATATTTAAAAATATGGTTATAAGTACACCACCTAGGATATAAGTTCTTATCCACTTTGGATTCAAAATAGACTTAAATGCAATGTTTGGTCCCTTGTTCTCTTTGACTTTTATAATGCAGTACAAGTAACTGACCAAAATCAAAATCTGTCTCTTTCTCTACACCTATATCTAAGACTAGGTTTGGTTAGTTGAGCATAAAACAGATGAAATATTCTTTTGTTTTAAAAGTTAGCTTTCAGAATAACACAATGATCACTGTTTATTTATAAACGCTAAGTAGTATTTACAAAAATAAAGCAACGTTCAACAACCTTAAATATTTTTAAATGAATTATTTATCCAATAAAGGAATGAAGAAATTTGTGAGCTTAGGAATGTGGCATTTTAAATAGGTATATTACTTCTTTTATGATTTGAGTGGTCTTTAGATAGAATGTTGGTCATAACAAAAAAAAACACTGAATTTTTAATTAAAAGCGTAATTGGGTTCTAGTCTTCACCATGATTTGACTTTGTGTGTCACTTGATGCAGATTCTGCTGTATCTCTTTAAATGAGAATGATGCCACCTGTCCTCCCTACCTTAAAGAATGGATATAAGGATAAGTGAATTAGTGTAGGAGAAAGTGCTTGGCAAGTAATTAAGCCCTATATAAATTTTAAGGCAGACATAATATTTTTTATGTAAACAATGGCTTGTTTTGGTTTCTTCTGGATTGGTTTGCTTTGTCATGTTGATCTGGTCTAAGCAATAATTAACCTAGACCTTGAAAAGAGAATTGGTCTTAGAATAAGAATCATAAAACATATGAGTGCAGATGTATTCCAAATCCTTAGTAGTCCAAAATAGCTGCCTTCTGCATAGTTCCAAGATATTATGCCCTCATTTTGGACATTTCCCAGAAGCAGATTGCCTTAGATGTTCCCTTCACCCACTATCTTTGGGAGGAGAGAATAAAAGGCTTTTTTTTTTTTTAAATTTATGTGTATCTATATCAGCATATCAAGCAGCCTTGTGAAAATAGCTTGCATGCTTATACTGTTTTTGAGAGAGATACTTAGATCTTGAGCTTTAGAAGATCCTCTTAGATATGTATGGCAGACCTTATGTCCACTTTAACAATAAGAAAGCCTAGATGCAGGTTATAAAAATGACTTCTCTAAGATCACAAAATCAGTGTTTTGTTTTCACGGATGATGTTGGATAAGGTGAAGGGAGGATTAGAATTTAAATTCCTAAATTGAAGAAATATTTCTTATTCTACACTATTTTATAGCTCTGTAGTTTTGCTACACATTTATGTATTTTTACTGTAGCTGTGCCATCTACCTGACTTACCTGCATTACCAGCATTACCTCCTCAGAGAAACATTCTCTTACGTGGTTAGGGACCCCTCCTATGTGCACTCATTTTTCTAACAAAACATTGATCACATTCCATTACTTGTTGATTTTCTTCTGCCTCACCCATTGGCCTTTGAACATCTTGATCATTCACAGAATAAAGTGCATAGTGGATAAATGAATAAACTTTTCATGTTATGAGAAATGATGTAGATCTAGCTGATTCTCAAGATCTACCTATATTTTCTATTAAATTGCCCCTAATTGTCTTTTCTTAGAGTTCATAGTCTGCATCTTTTTCCTGATATCTGGGGATAAATACTCTCAAATTTCCGCATACTTACTATTGTCTCCAGGAATAATCTCACCATAGGCTGGAGGTGTTTTTAAGGAATTTCAGCTTAACTATCTATATTTTACCTTTTCCTTTGCTATTTAGACTAATTCTCAATTTATGATTCAATGAGATGTTTGTCTGAAGTTCAACCCCGCAACATCAATACTTACACCTAAATTTTCACTTCTGCATCCATGTGCAAGAGTCTTGATCTTGGTATGCCAGTCTGCTCCCACTGTGCTCTCCCTGATAAACGTCAACGTCCTAAACTTTTTTCGGTACTCTAAAATCCTTCTGGGTATGCCTCCACTTATGTGCAATATATTTTTCCTCTTACTCATACCTAGCGGTCAGGAGCTCTGTCTCCTAAGGAAAGATTTTCTTAATGATGATTGCTTCCCTTCCTGTAGGTGTTTTAAAAGCTAATCTATACATAGAATCTCTGTCACCGACTTTCACTTACCTGTTCACATATGCTTGCTATTATGTATTGAACTTTCAACATCTCCCCTTTTGCATTCCTCATGCTAACTTCTTGCCTGGACTATCTCTGGTCAGTATATGGAAATAATAATACTGAGCTTTAAGCTTTCTTTTCCCCCCAAAATTCCACAACTCACTTTTGTCCTCATAAATTTTATTATACCAAGCATGTCCTTCAGCCTACTTTGTCTGCATCCCTCCCACTCCAACAATAATACATTCATATACAGCAGTGGATCCACTTATAAAGTATGTAGAATAACAATAATTTGTGTATGGCAATGAGAGAAACAATATAAAAAGGTAGGGAAAGTTTTTTACCCACAGAGTCTGCTTCATTGAATATAGGTAAATGTGAGATCACCTTAAATTAGTCTCATCAAGCATCAAAACTGATAATAATAATTGGATGATTTAAGGTTAAACACATGTGAATTCATCTCTTCTTATTACTCAAATAGGGTAAATGTAGATGAAAGTATTACCAGGGAATAATTTAATAGGTTGGCTTACTAGACTCAAAGAAATAATATCACTGATATGTCATTAAAATAACCTATAAAACAATTATTTGGTATTCAAATGTATTCCGAACCTACATCAATGAGACAGATAGTTAATATATAATTTATTAACCACGAAGATACATTTCTATATATGTAAATACCCCTATAGAGTAATCTTAGAGGAACAAAATGTGTTTATTTGTGATTAACTTTACTTTACATTTCTATTTTAAAGTTTAATTTAATAAGAATTCCATTACTTTTTCTATTTATCCAAGGCTAAATTTTTTTCTGGGGAGTTCAGAATTCTGAGATATAAATTGAAGGTTCATTCCACACAATTACCGTAATTTAATTTTAACTCCCAAGGGCAGGGTGATAGTTTTCTACTAAAATACAACATGAGATAATAAAAAAAAAAAAAACAACGCAACTATGATTTTCTTGTGTGTAATCCAATTTAATGACATAACTATGGAAAGAGTTGTTATTATGTATATATAAATCATGGACTTTAAGCGGTCTTTCTGGTCATTTCTCCCTCACAAGAGTATTTTCCCTTGCCAAAGGAAATGGAATAGAAGTAAACATAATATTATGCAAAATGATAGGTCTGCTTTCTCTCTAGATTAGTGGCAAGAGCCAGTTGGTATTTACTGGCTTTTCTCCTTAATGAGTGGATAAAATTTGAAGCTGTGTAACTAAGATAATACAGAAATTATGTCTATTTACTCCCTGTGAGATATTTTAGTTTTTAAATTCTATTGGAAGACAAGTAGTCTTGGGAAAATTAAAATCCAGAAGTGTAATATATTCTAAAAAGAAGCAATTTTACAGGTCTCCTCTTAGTAATTGTGCATGTTTCTGTAATATTCTCAACTCATTTAATAGGGAGTCCATGAATTATTTTAAATTTAAGAATTTTCAATATTTATTTAAGTGCAATCTTATTTATTGAAATATTGTCTTAGTCTTTTTATTACACAGTACAGATGTTTAAAATGTTAACATTTTAATCTGTCTATATCTTCAAGCAATCCCTTGTCTTGCTTACAAAATAATCATTTGTTCCTAGATACTAAAAACATTCTATCAATTTTTGTAAATTCTCCACCCCCTAACATTTTTTCCAACTGTTTACAATAAGTTGAAGCTTATTGGTTTGTTATTAAAGATATATTTCTAATTTTTTTCTGCATTTTAATATAATTTCTTTATTTTTCAGTTATAGTCGACATAAAATATTATATTCGTTTCAGGTATACAACATAATAACTAGACATTTATATAAGTTACAAAATGATCACCCCGATAAATCTAGTTTCCATCTGACATCATACATAGTTATTACATTATTATTGACTATATTCTCTATGCCGTACTTTACATCCCTATGACTATTCTATAACTAATAGTTTGTACTTTTTAATCACTTCCCCGGCTTCACCCATCTGCCCAACCTCCTCCCATGTGGCATCCATAAAGATGTTCTCTATATTTATGAGTTTGATTCTGTTTTGTTTGTTTATTTATTTTGTTTTACAGATTCCCATATAAGCGAAACCATATGATATTTGTCTTTCTCTGACTTATTTCACTTAACATAATACTCTCTATGGTCCATCCATGTTGCTGCAGATGGCAAGATTTCATTCTTTTTTATGGTTGAGTAGTATTCCATTGTATATATGCACCACTTTTTTTTTTTTATAAATTCATCTTTTGATGGACACTTAGGTTGCTTCCATATCTTCGCTATTGTAAGTTACTCTACAATGAATATATGGATGCATATGTCTTTTTATATTAGTGTTGTGGGTTTTTTCAGATAAATGCCCAGAAGTGAAATTACTGGGTCCTTTTTGTCTCTTGTTATAGTCTTTGTTTTAAAGTCCATTTTGTCTGGTATGAATATTGCTATTCCAGCTTTTTTTTTTTTTTCTTTCATTTTCATGAAATATCTTTTTCTATCCCTTTACTTTCAGTCTATGTGTGTCTTTCCATCTAGAGTCTGTTATAAGTAGCATATGTAAGGGTCTTGTTTTCTTATTCATTCAGCCTCCTTATGTCTTTTGATTGGAACATTTAATCCATTTACATTTAAAGTAATCGTTGATAGATATGTAGTTACTGCCATTTTATTATTCATATTTTTTTAATCTTTTTCTATTTTTTTCTTTTTCTTTCTTTCTTTCTTTCTTCCTTTTTTTTTTTTTTTTTTTTAGGCGAGGCAACCCTTGGTTGACCTCTCAGATTGTAAAGACCTTGTCAGCTACAATCCCTTATTTTTTGATTTTAGTTTTTACACTACAGCACCTGGTCTTCCTAGGTGGTCTCCCATTCAAGTGCTAACCAGGCCCAACCCTGCCTAGCTTCTGAGATTAAAAGGGCTCGAGTTTATTCAGAGTAGCATGGCCATAGACCCTTTTTCTTCTTTTTAAAGAAGTCCCTTAATGTTTCTTAATAGGTTTGGTGGTGATGAACTCCTTTGGCTTTTTCTTGTCTGGAAAGCTCTTTATCTGTCCTTCAATTCTAAATAATAGCTTTGCTGAGTAAGCCTGGTTATAGGTTCTTACTTTTCATCACTTTGAATATTTCATACCAATCCCTTCTGGTCTGCAAAGTTTCTGTTGAGAAAGCAGATGACACTCTTATGGGAGTTCCCATGTAGGTAACTAACTACTTTTCTCTTGCTGCTTTTAAAATTCTCTCTGCCTTTAAACTTTGACATTTTAATTATGATGTGTCTTGATGTATGCCTCTTTGGGTTCATCTTGTTTGGAACTCTCTGTGCTTCCTGAGCTTGTATGTCTATTTCCTTTGTCAAGTTAAGGAAGCTTTTTATTATTTCTTGAAACAGGTTTTCAATTTCTTGCTTTTTCACTTCTCTTTCTGATATCCCTATGATGAGAATCTTGATAGGCTTGATGTAGTCTCAGAGAACCCTTAAACTATCTTCATTTTCTGGATTATTTTTTCTTTTTGCTGTTTTGGTTGGGTGTTTTATGCTACCTTATCTTCTAAATCACTGAATTAATCCTTTGCTTCACCTAATCTACTGTCGATTCCCTCTAATGTATTTTTCATTTTAGTTATTATAGTCCTCTTTCTGACTTTTTTTTAAATGTTTTCTATTTCCATTTTTATGTTTTTTATCTCTTTGTTAAAGGTCTCACTATCATTGAGCATCCTTATAACCAGTGTTTTGAACTCTGCCTCTGGTAGATTGCTTGTTTCCATTTTGTTGGGTTCTTTTTCTGGAGCTTTGTTTTGTTCTTTCATTTAGGATATGTTTCTTTGTCTCCTTATTTTGTTTTCCTCCCTGTGTTTGTTTCAATGTATTAGGTAGAGCTTCTATGTCTCTTGGTCTTATATAATAGGTATACTATGGAACCCAGTAGCACAGTCTCCCTAGTCACCTTTGCCAGGTGCTGCAAGGATGTCCCTTGTGTCAGTTGTGTGCACTTTTCTGTTATAGTTGAGCCTTGATTGTTGTTTGCATGTCAATGAAAGGGATTGAGGTATAGGCTGAATGGTTGTTAAGGACTGGCCATGACTACAGTGGAGGAACTGTTATGCAAGGGCTGACCCTACAGAGCAGGAATCACTTTAGCAGGATTCTGGTGCCTGCCCAGCCTGCCCTTTAAGTGTGTCATTTATAGAGGTGGTTTGGAAGTGCTCTTGTGTGGTCTGAAGCTGATCACTGGGTATATTGTTTCTGGGGCCTCTTGAGAGGGGCTCTGATACAGTCCAAGTTCAGCTGCTGTCTGTACCCTACCCGGGGCCACTTGGTATGAGCTACAAAGTGATCTGCAGATGATTGCCACTTGGGCTGAGATGTACTGAAATGTGCCTGGGAGGGGCTAACCTGTGAACTAAGGCTGGCTGCTGCTAGTGCTGGGCTTGGGACTGCTTAGCAAGAGGTACAGGGCACACTAGGTCAGATGCTGCTTGTTTGAGGTTTCTGAACCTTTGAGAGATTTTAGGAAAGTGCACAGCATAAGCCAAGACAGGCTGTTTATATGGAAAAGCCAGTGGAAGTGGATTCAGTGCGCTCACAAGTTGGGTGGGATGGGATCTCATGGAATCACCAGGGCTGGGCAAAAAGTGTTAGCTAAGTTGATTAGGATTCAGATATGGTGCCCTTCTGCACATGTAGGCTGGGTGGGGGCAGGGCTCAACAAAGAAATAATGGCTTCTGCCAGAAATTTTGTCTGGGAGAAAGCTGCTTCTCCAGCTCTCACCCTGAAGCCAGACAGTTCAGTTTCTCCTCATACATCCTTGTTGATTTTGAGCTATTATCTCAGTGCTGGAGCTCAGATCAAGTGAGTCTATCAGTGAGTAAGTCCATGTGTAGACTGTTTAAGAGGAACTTCTAGGACTCCAGCAGCCCTCCATCTCACTCAGCCACAACTTCCACTGGCTTTCAAAGGCAGAATTTATGAGGACTTATCTTCACAGCATTGGAATCCTTGGCTGGGGAGCCCTATGTGAGGTTAGGATCCTTCACGCCTCAAGGGGGGATTCTGCAGTTGAGATATTTCTCCCAGTTTTTAACCGCCACATTTGGGTGTGGCAGTAGCCCATTTCATGTCTTTGCCCCTCCTACCAAACTCAAGGTGGCTTCTTCTGTATATTCTTAGTTATAGGACTTCAGTTAGATTTCAGGCGATTGTCAGTGATGGTTGTTCTGTAGTTTAGTTGTAATTTTGATGTGGTCTTGGGAGGAGGTGAGCACAGTGTTTACCTACTCTGCCATCTTGACTGGAAGCTCTTCTTTTTATATTTTTGTTTAGTTACCCCAAATTTCTATTTAGTTATTATTTTAAAAATAATCCTTTTAACTCCCTTGTTTTGCAAACATAAATGATCTTATTAGGATTTTCATTTTAAAAAATTAAACATGACATACATATAAAATAACAAATGATGAACATGTAAGCATGTAAATAATATTAACCCAAGAACTTATTTAGGGGAATTTTGAAATCTCCAATGTATCTATCCTTTGTCTCTCTACCATACCACCATTCTAAAAAACTTAATCATCCTTTTATTTTGTTTGTAACTTTGTCAATGTTTTTTAGTTTTGCAATTTTTGAAATTTTACATTAAGTGCTAATATGGTTGTTATTTTGCCACTGTTTTCAAAAATATAATGTTTCTTCTATGTGATACTAAAAGCTGTAGTTCACTCATTTCACTATCTTAGAGAATTTTATTGTATAAATCTTATTAGTATGTACTTTATCCATTTCTATGGACATTTGTTTTTAGTATTTTGCATTTATATAATGCTGTTATGAAAAATTGTGTTTTCAATAAAATTTTTAGACATATATAGAGCATTGTCTTATCTTTTCATTTGTTCAAATATCTGTATTTTCATTAAACTCATATTATATATCAATAGGCATTTTGGAACCAATTAGAAGAGTTTAATATTGTTACATACTATATGACCACTATTTTAAATTGTATCCAAAATGAATTATATCTGGCTCACAAATATAAAGAGACTTTATTCACTGAGAGTAGGTAAATTATAGGTAGAATTTAAAACTCTATAAAATATTTAATGAAAAATCTAACGAATTTTGTGTATTTAAAAAAAAAGATTTTATTTTCCCTGAATTTAGTGCTAGGTTTCACAAATAAGCTGAGTGCTAATTAAGATCCAGGTTTAATTACCTATGTCTATTTCTTTTCTGTGTCCTTTTTTTTTAGAGTCTATAAATAGCTTTGGAGCTCTACCTATCCCAAATTAAGTCATTAGTAGTAAAATATAACTCTTTAAAAAAATTTCCCCGTTTTGAATGTCATGGTACTTTAATGGTACTTTCTATTAGGAATGCAAGTAGCTTACTTTGTATTTATTGTAAAACTGAAGTAGTAATTTTTCTTTAGCTAAATAGTAAGTTTGTAGTATATTTGGGACCAATGTCTATATTCTTAGTAGATTTTAAATAGTGGACCACTGATTTTGGAGTGTGAAGGAAAAAGCACGTTGACATATTATTATATGTCCAATAGAAGCATAGACGAACAATAAAACATGTCCAGTAAATAAATAGACAAATGTTTGAACAATTTATATGTGAGAAGTATAGACAGTGCAATCTAGGTTATAGCATGGATTTTGACCAGTTACACCTGAGATGAGCCTTGGCCTTCTGCTTAAAGGATGTGTGAAGTTGTACAAATTACTAAACCTCTTTGGACTGAATAGCTTCAGCTATAAAATTGGGATAAAAATAGCACCTACTTCATATAGTTCTGGAATTAAGTAAGATTATACACCAAATGCTCATTGTACTGTCTGTCATCTCTAAGTACTAAATACATGTTAGCTCTTATTAAGAGCAATTCTAGGCAAAAATGTCATCCCCTCATGAGGTATCATGAAAACAGAACACCTCAATATCACCGTTATCAGTGAAAATAGATCCACTCCTTTGGTATAATGATGACAATAACTTTCAAGAGTTATAAAATTATTAAATAGTATTTTTCTGAATCATAACATGTCTGGATATTTGTTTTAAGGGGAGAATCTTAAAATTGGAAAAATTTGCATGCAAAGATGTTTTCTATAGCAGAGTACCAGAAATAACTGGATAGTAAATCCATTTAATAGGATACAATATTTTGTAACCATTAGCAATGACAATTATAAAGGTGATGATAAGACATAAAATGCTGATAGCAGAATAAAAAAATTAGATAAGAAATTTGTGTATATCTATATTATGAAGAGAACTATGTAAAGAGGAACTAGAAGGGAACATCTTTAGTGTTCTGTTGACACAGCAAATATGAATAGGCACAGATAGGGATTAATGGGGAGCAGCTTACTGACTTAATGCAATGTAATCTTTGAATCTAAGAAGAAAAGCACAGTGCTTTAAAATCACTTTCTTTGGGTTGCCTATTTCATTTAGGAGGAACATGTGAAAATTCTCTAGGGCTTGATTTAGTATACATTAACTCAATTTTATCTCCTTCTATAGCTATCTGTCTCAATCAACTCCTCCTATTCTCTATGCATTTATCTACATGTCTCATCAAGAACGTGGCAGTAACAGGTTTACTGAACATAAAGTACTCTGAAAAAAATTGAGCAAGAGTTTTCAGTATTCAAGCATTCTTTCTGAGCAGCACAGCTTGATAATTGTACACTAACTACAAAGAGATTCTGTCTTGTCATTAAATTGTTTAGCGGCCAGACAAACTTGTTTTTATACTACAGGATTAATGGTAGGACTACAAGTACAAACTCTATTTGTTGGCCCAAACAAGTTCTGAGCTTGCGAGGATACAAGGACATGAGAATGAGCTTATTGGTGATGTTTAGAACCCAGCAGTTAAATAATAGATGGTGTTACTGTTAGTCCTCATGTCTCTAAACTCCTAATTTCTTATTTCTCCACATAAAATAAGGCTTTCTAAGGAATATCAGCTGTGAGAAATATTTTTCTTTAGTAAGCCTGTATAGACCTGTATATTTCATCTTCTAGTTCAGACTCTCTTACCTCTCTCTTAACAAAAAAGTATAGATTACTGTTGTAAATTATCTGCATTGGATGACTGTTCAGTTGGCACCGTCTAAAGGTTTTATTCAGACAACAAAACTCTGTACTTTAATACTGCTACAGTCTATGATTTCACAAAGAGAAATGGAAGATATGGATTGGTATAGAGGCAATAGTTTTTAGTGTCATTTATAACTCAGTCTATGTAATCATGTGAGGGCATTGATACACATGTATTAAAGGTAGAGATGTGATTGGTAACAAAAGTCAATTTTTATTTCAGTTGAAAAAAATAAAACCAAACATTAGTCATTGTATTCAAACATTTGCTATTAGTATGAGATAGCTGCTATAATTTAGAAAATGATCCATTGAATGGTGTAAGAGACTAAAGAAAACAATTTTTGCACTGTAGTTTATTACAGTTGCACAGGTTCACAGTAAACAGTGAAGTGGTAAATTTACCTAAGTTGTTTGCAAGTTGTTTTATATGTCAAACCAAGATAACCCTTCTCTCAATAGTGGCCATTATTAAATTATATAACTCTAGAACTAGAAGGGGCTTTGAAAGCATTTTATTTAATAAGCCTTGGAGTAGTCATGGTCATCTATAGACTTGTTAAAATCAAAGATTTCTTTGAATTGAGAGAGATCTCATTCTGTACATTTTTGTTTCTTGATATGACAGTAAATCTCTCTGTCTCCAAATACGGGCCTGTATGTTTCCACACTGTAGATAGGGAGGAAACTGAAATAAATGATTGCAAAAGTCAGATGCTGCTATGCAAAAACAATGCCATCAGTGCATAGGAATAGTGCCTGGAAGAGCTTAATTGGTATTTCTAAAGAAACCATTTAAATACGTCCTCTGATCTGCCATATCAAGCCTCAAAGCAGCAGAAGAGTTGTGATCCCCCTCCAGCTCTCCTATCCAGTACTTGTTTTTAAGAGATTTATGGTAGCTGGAAATAACTGAAATAATTCACAAGATTTTTTTTTAATTTCATCTGCTTGGCATTTGTACTTATAAAATAAAAATAATGAAATCATCAAATCATTATTTTCATTTAGTAAGTTTAGTAGAGAAACTGTTAAAATATACTGTTGAAACATGTCAAAAGATTGTCATTTATATATTCTTCTAACATGTATTAAGACCTACCTTATATTTGGGACTGGGCTAAGCCCTAGACACACAATAAAAACAAAAGATGCTCTCTATTTCTTTAGAAACTTACAAGCTACTAAGGTTTTATCAGTTATAATTCTACATTTAAGAATGTCCCACCTGAAGAGCTTAACAAATATTTTGAAAGAATAGTTTTTTAGCTTCTTTCTGTTTTTCTTCCCCTAAACAGTCATACTGCTGGTACTTATTCATGCAGTATATCTGAGAAACGTGACTTGTATAAGAAAGTGAGTCATGTGACCACATAAATCTTCAATTTATAGTCACAAGTGTATAAATCATGCAGGTAATTTTGTCTGAGAAGATAGTAAGGCTAAAGAGGAGGTGGAAGATTCAGTTTTCCTGGTTTTCAAATTATTTAGGATATGTCTTAGCTTAACAGGTCATAAAAATAAATCCTTGGTTGGCAAGGCAACAAATAAAAGCACAATTTCTTTTGGTAACATTAGAGTCATAAGTAAAAAAGAATGTAAATAACAACTTAGATGGTCCAAATTACCCTGGTTGGTATGTGGGAATAACCACAGGCACACACAAATGTGGCATTCTCTGAATATTATGAGGGCATGTACATTTTAAAAAGAGATATGTTACCCCATTACTGAAACTTGGCTGTTAGCCTCCAGATTACAAGTGTCAGCTGCAACTTCACCAACAGCTCAGATATAGGCAAGCTATACAAAATGTACCAACTCAGTCACAGTCTACCCATCAGCCTCCTCATCTTTTTAGTGATGTCTCTTTGATAAAGACAGTAGTGTTTACAGGTAACATGCCAAAATTTTCACTTAAGAGAACTCCTTTTCTGGGGTGATGAAAATTTAATATAGGTGTGATTATTTTAATATCTTATTCATGCAAGACGAGGTGGGAAAAACTGTTATTTAGAACTTTACTTATGGTGTTTGAATAGTTGTTATACTTTTTAACTCTTGGCTACAACCAAAGACAGTAGGAACAATTTGGAAAAGTAGTGAGAACCATATCATTGGACACATTTAATGTGTCCCTATATTTTCTCTCCCTCACATTCCCTCTGAGTTCCTGATCTATCATTGAGGATCCATGAAGTTTTTGAGAAGCTAACTTAAATCCTTGAATGAGCATGTGACTAAAGGTAGTCTATCTTAGAAGCCTGAGACTTTGCACTAATTGACAGGACAATGTGCATCCTGAATGTAAGAAGGTAGCATGTTGCCCTAGGGGTTGTTGGCTCTTTGCTAACCATGAGAAGAGAGACCTTTAGGAGAATTTGACACTATGGAGTACCAAACAGAGACATGGATAGAAGGTAGGATCATGGTGGTCTTTTTTTTTTTTTTTTTTTGCCTCTGAATTAATACTTCCTTGAAATCCATCCTACTTCTGAACTTTAGTTATGTGAGCCAATAGAATATCTTCATTATTTATGCTCATTAGTTTGGTTTCTACTACTTGCAACTAAAAAGAAAACTAAAGAATACATTTAAATATATACTAGGTTACAACATGAAAGAGACATTAGAAAAGGGATTCAAACCCTAGACAGGTCAAACTGGATGGTCTTTAAGAAGGCTTTCAATCCTAGAATTTTAATTTGGAATGAACCTAGGTTTCTGTAGTCCATCACCTCCATATGACTCTAAAAGTTTTAACCCATATTTCCTTCAGGCTGTCTGTATGCCTTACATAATGTATGTTTTAGTAAACTAGGACTGTGCATTCTTCTCAGGTTATTGCCAGATGATCACATTTTATTGTTCCTCTTTATCCAAGATGGCTCTCCATTAAGTCTAATTAGGAAACTTATTTCTAATTAATTTCACCTAAAATAATTTCTAAGTATTATTTCTTTTTAATAAGTCAGTATTCAGAACAAAAGAACAAGGTGTGAAAGAGACTTAACATAAGATTTAGTCAACATAGTTTCTAGCCAAATATTTGCCTTCAGTAAGTTCTTTTTTCTTATCTACTAAAAAAAAGCAAACAAACAAACAAAAAACTAGGTGTATCATTTTAGATATCATTAACTACTATGCACTCTGCTAAATAGGAACATATCTTTCTGGAATAAAATTTTGGATTGTAGCTTATAAAACTCAAACATCTGGGAACAGTATATTCCACATTGAAACTAACATAAGATATGAGAAGACTGGGTGCATCTTGGAACCCAACAGAATAAATTGATACATTAAGACAATCTTCAGCATTAACTAAAGTCACATCTCTGTGGCATCACTGGCCAAGAATGACTACTTTCTTTCTAAAAAAAGGGATTTAGTGTGGGCATGGAGATATGACCATGGTAGAGAGGACAAGGTGCTTTCTCAGTCTGTTGCCATCTAATAGAAGTTCGTGTCATCCCTGGCATAAGGGGAAGGCTCATTCCCAGGAAGTCACCACCTTGTTTAGACCATTTCCAGAGCAGGATGCCTGAGCTACAAAGAACTTCTGTTGACTTCTTCCCAGAACATGTATTTCAGAGATTCACATTTTTGGCAAATATGCCTCTATTCCTTTTGGGCATCTGTACTTTTACTTCTCTGGAGGATACCATTTCTTTCTCATTAATTATATAAATTTGTTTTCAATCTTCTAGAACAGATGAAATCTTCAGGATTTACATGTATTTCAGTAAGCTATTGGGTACTTTTTAGATTTTAAACATTTAAAAAAAATCATATTGAGTATGTTGTCTGGTTTTTATGCTTAACCAGTCTGAGTTGTGAGCAAGCAATAAAGGCTAGATATGGGGAGATAAATTAATAAGCTTTATAGTACCATAATTGCCAGGCCTGGATTTTCAGAGGTAGAGGTTTTATATATTTCTTAAGAGTATAAATTATTCCATTGTTATAACAACCTAAGAAAATATTTTAGATACTTTTTCAACACTTCTTTTTATTGTGTGCTTTATTCACATTCTGTAAATTGTTTAAATACATTAATAGCACTTGTTTTTGTTATTTTAAACATACATTGAGAGAACAAAGTAGGACTATCTATTAAGTTAAAACTCAGTCTGCTGGAATGACTTGGCTACTTCTGTTGAAATATACTGAAAGATTTAATCTGAGGAAATTGCTTGTCTCAGCAGCTGTCACAAAACATGTGGCCTGTTTTGGAATCTGGAGCAGCTGCCATGCTGAAACACTGTGTCTTTTTCGTGGGGAAATAAAGATATCAGTGGAATTTGTTTTCTTTGAAGTGTTTCAGCCCTTTTATTTCTAATTTCAGATGTCAGAGCCTGTTTGGAATGACTAAATTAGGCAGAGAATAATCCACTGAGCCCTTACTATCTGGGGTATTCCCCAGTAGCAAGAATGTTTTAAGCACAGCTGGGTGGGAGAACATCCCTTCATTATGCCAGATGCCATAAAGTTCACAAGGAAAACATGCTCCAAGCTTATGAAAGGTTACATTTGCTTTCCTATAAAGGGATTTATGGGAAGCTTCCTAGAAGGAATATAAGTTCTTTACTCCACCATGTGATACCTTGGGCCATTTTCCCCAAGTAACACCTTGAGCAACCCATGTTCAGCCCCTTACAGGTCTCCAAATGTGTTATCCTTCTTTCCTATTATTTAAATAGCTTGGGAATCCCCATCCCTGGAGAAAGGTTTTCCTAATTTATAATGGCTAATTACACAGAAATATATTCCCACATATATAGGGGCCCAGATTTCCTGAATGTTCTTGTTATTTTATTTTTCATTTAATATATTTAATTTGTATGTCTCTTTGAAACATTGACCATATATTCGTCATACATCTGCACATCATGTATTTTTTTTTTTCATTAAAAATAACAGTACAGTAAGATGCCGTGGGATAGGAATTAGAGAATAATCTGGTTTTTGATTCACTTCATGACCCAAGTTCAGAGCAGAGAGTGGCATGCAGTGAGCTGTATTTGGCAGATTTAGAAGTATCTGAGAATGTAATTACTAATAACACAGGTATGCTAGCATCATAACCAGAATTTTTGTGAACTCAGACATGTTCCTAACACCTTTAACTTCTTCACTAGTCTTTAAAATGGAGACAGTAATGGTACCTTGTTAAGAGGAGCATTGCAAGGGTCAATGCAAACAATATATACAAAGTGCTTAACATAATGCTTACTATTAATAAAATTATCCATGTGAATAAGGGTTAGGGAAAAATTCTCTTTAAATTTTATCAGACTCATCAATATAAGTAAGTAAATGTTGCCAGATTCGACGAAAGATAAAAAGTGATGATATAAACAAGAGCCACTTTTGTTAGAAGAAAAATTTTAAGACAAAGAGTATGTGGTGTAAACTTCAGTATATATGTATCCATATGATATCTGTGATTATGATTTAAAAAAGAAAGAGTTTAAAAAGTGGGAATAAATTTTGTAAACACTTTGTAAAATATAAAATGATATATATTTATTGTTGTTTTTATTCTCACATTCACCATTGCTATTCCCAACAAGAAGTTCTTGAAAAAGATTAGAAATAGATAAGAAGTAAGATGATCAGGGACAACATAAAGGCTAAACCCAAGGGAGAAAGATTAAAAAAAAAATACCAGGAATTTAATATTATCAGACACATGAAGAAATATTAGAATAGGAACAGTAATTGCATCATTATGAATATATTTGTTCATTCATACAACACTGTTGAGTAGTCTCTGTTAAAAAAAAAAAAAAGTTGTTCCAAATTGTAAAATAGTATTGTAAATGACAAGGCAAGAAAAAAGAGCAGGAAACTTAGAAATCTGGGAAAATACTTCTTCCAAACTGTTACTGTTTTAGAAAAATCAAGAAATTTACTTTTTTCAACAAGTATTTTTGATCATCTATCATATGCTAGCACTATGTAAAGAGATAGCAATTGAAATAAAATGACAAATGATGTAAAAGAAAAAGTTACTGTCCCCTGGGTGACCATAGGAGAAGAAAGAGTCAGGAGTAACAAAAAGGGAAAAAGAGGGGGAAGGACAAACAAAAAAAGAAATAAAACCTCTTGTAGTGTTAAGTGAGCAATTTTGATAAAGCTAAAGTAGTAGTTTGGAAAAGTACAAGGAGAGGCTATTTCTTCTATAAAATGAAAAAGACAGTGGCTGGTGAAAATTTTTATAAAAGCAATTCTAGTATCCCACTGGCCTCTTAGAACTCAAAATTACCTGTGCAGCATGAGAGTCCCTACATATAACCTACCACCTTCATGCAAGAACACTGGTTATTTTCACACTTAATGTGAGAAAGGGCACATCTCTCACTGTATCAGTTAGTTAGCAGTTGCACATTTTAATTCAATAATCATTTCTGGTAGCCATTATGCACCAAACACTGTTCAAGACAGTCTCACTTTGGTAAGAAATAAAACATAAGATTGACACAACCTGTCTAATTTTGAGGAGCCCAAGTGTCTAGTAGGACAACCAGAGATGTAGACAACTGATTCCATGGCTAGGCCAAGTGTGATAAGAGCTATCACAGTAGCACTCACTGGAATAATAAAAAGCACAGAGGTGACAAGAGTAATTGATTGCCTACAGAGTTTTCAGCAAAGGTGCCTTTCAAAAATACACCCAAACTCATTTCTTTCCTAGCATAGAATTTCACAGAACCAGAGCTGAGAGAGTTTAGCTCTGGTTCAGAATACATATCATTTTTTGCTAAAATAGAGACACTGATTCTAAAGACTATTCCATGCAGAAGTTCCCCACTTACAATTTTTAGTCTTTATCCATTAAGAAAACACTTGCAAAAATGATCAGTTTAAGGCACAATGAAATCTAAGTATTCAGCCACTCTTCTTGAGGTATTTACACTCGATTTCATCTTTCACTGATTAAGGTGAAAGGGAAAAATACCTTTAGGGCAGAATAAAGACTAAAAATATGAGAGCTACAAAGCACATGGAAATAGCACTTACACACATAAGCCCATGTACTACCATTCTGCTCCTTTTGTTTGGTATATGTATCTAAAGAAAAGCATTTGGGGTTCATTCAAACATGGGGAACATTTCATTTCTCTTTCATACAATGTTCTGCGACCCAAACCTGCAGCGGCAAATAAATTGAGTATGTTTGCTTCAAGCCGTTTTCTAGAAATAACTCTTTTACGGTATACTTATTTCATGTGTTTTGGTGAAATGTCTTTATATAGGGGAAAATGTCAAGTCATTTTATAAAACATGGTATAACTTTTCAAGGAGTGTAAATTTGAAAACTGAACACTTGTGTTAAGCAAGCCTATTTATATATCAATATACGTACCTACATTTATACAAATTGTGGCACAGAGTATAGAAGGTAAAATCCACATTCACTTGAAAGCTATAAAATAATAAATTTCGAGCTTTATAACACTCTGCTTCAGGATAGATCATTCAGCACCCTGTGGTACATTTAATCTTTCATGGTCCTTTAGAATGCTCACTTTAGTAGAAAATATTGAAAAAAAAAATTGATACAGCACATTGCTTGCTCCTGCCACCTTAGAGTTGTAGCTCCACTCTCCACATTTTTTCAAACTTTTCTGACATTTTCTGTGGTTAGAAAAGTGGAAAGGCATATAGGAAAAGAAATGGGCAGACCGAAGACTGCAGTCATGTGCTAGGACCCTGGCTTTTTATTTTTTATTTTAGTATTCAGCCTCTTACATTTTTTTTATTTTGGTAATAATAATTAACATGAAATCTATTGTCACAATGATTTTTAAGTCTACAATACAGTATTGTTACCATAGAAATGATGTTATACTTCAGATCTCTAGAATTTATTCATCTTGCATAACTGAAACTTTACACATGTTGATTCCCAACTTCTTCACCCCAGCCTCTGGCAACCACCATTCTCTTCCTTACTTTTGTGAATATTCTGCTTTGGTTGAAAATTTTGAGAAAAATTGGTACAACCCATTTTCTTTTTTGCTTCTATGAGCCTATTTCAGATACCTCATATAAATTGAATCATGTACTATTTGTCCTTCTGTGACTCACTTATTTTACTTAGATAATGTCCTCAAGGTTCATCCATGCTGTCTTCTATGGTGGAATTTCTTTCTTTTTAAAAGCAGAATACTATTAATTGTATGTCCATACTACATTTTCTTAATCCATTCATCTGTCAGCAGACATTTAGATTGTGTACACGTCTTGGCTATTGAGAATGGTGCTGCAATGAACATGGGAATGTTAATATCTCTTCGAGATCCTAATTTTATTTATTTTTTATAAATATCTAGAATTGGAATGGATGAACCATAAGGTTGTTCTATTTGTAATTTTTTGAGGAAACTTCATATTGTTTTCCATAGTAGCTGCACTGTTTTGCATTCCCACCAACAGCATGTGAGGATTTCAATTTCTCTGCATGCTCAACACTTGTCTTTTTTTTTTTTTTTTTTTTTTTTGATAATAGCCATTCTAACAAATATGAGGTTATATCTCATTGTGGTTTCGATTTGCATTTCCATGATGATTGGTAATATTTAACATATTTTCATGTACTTTTTGAGCACTTTATGTCATCTTTGGAGAAATGTATATTCAAGCCTTTAGCCCATTTTTCCCTATTTTTTAATCAGGTTATTTATCTTTTTTGCTATTGAGTTATGTGAGTTCTTTATATATTTTAGATATTAGCCCTTTATCAGATACATGGTTTGTAAATATTTTCTCCTATTCTGTACTCTGCCTTTTCACTCTGTTGATTGTTTCCTTTGCTGTGTAGAAGCTTTTTAGTTCTTATGGTCCCATTTATCTAACCTTGCTTTTGTTACCTGTGGCTGCAGTCCTGTCTTCTATTTTGAAAAATCACATATAGAATGAAGAAATTATAGAGATAAACTTACTTCCATATTGTTTACTATATTAAAAACAATAGGATAATTTATTCATAATTATATTAAATAACTATAAGTCCTATTTGAACAGTTAAAAATATTTTAAAACAGCATAGTTCTCAAGACTTTCTCAAGTTATTTCTTTTGATATTCACCATTGTTTTTGCCAAACTGAAAAGAAAAGCCAAATAAAATAAATGGAAAATTAATGAACATCATTGTCACACTGAGATATTGTATGTTCCAATTAGTATTATTTACATTCATTCATTATTAAGTAAAAGAAAAAAAACATTTAAATTAACAATGACATATTTTAAATCTATAGGTATGAATGAGCTTTTTAGGAGCTTATGATTTTAAAATATTTGAAATTATATTAAATTATGCTTGAGATTTTTGAAACAAGAATATTAAATGTGGACATTTTAGCTTTCCAAATGAAAGCATACTGTTTATAAAATTCCTAAATAAATGGGCAAAAGGCAAAGCAAAAATTTTAATCATGGTTTTAGATACAAGTAATAATAATAAAAATAAAAGTTCCTAAAGGAGAAGGTAGAGAAAATCGAAAGTAAAGCCTTCCCATCATAGCCCAGTGGAGGAAGATTGGCTTAGCATCTTCTTACCTGTGTCATTGTAGCCATGTGACCTACCTGAGGCAGTTCGTTTTTACTCTAGGTAAGCTGGTGGCTGGCCGGCTGAAGAGGAGCTTGTTCTAAGAATTTCCACTCAGGGAAACCAGGTTAAAAAAAAAAAGCACATCATTTAATAATTAAGAACCAAGAAAGTTTGCCAACTTGACATTTTTCTCTCTTCTTGACAAATAAAATTTATATATATATGGAATACACCATGATGATTTGATATCTGTATATACATTATGAAATGATTACCATAATTAATTAACACATCCATCATCTCACATACTTACCTTTTTTTTTCTTTTTGTGGTGAGAACATTTAAGATCTATTTCTTAGCAAACTTCAAGTATACAAGACAGTATACTTAACTATAGTCACCATGCTCTACCTTAGATTCCCCAGAACCTATTTATCTTATAACAAAATTTGTGCCCCTTGACCAAAGTCTTTCCTCCCCTCTTCCCACCCCCATCCTACTAACCACTGCTCTACTCTTTGGTTCTGCGGATTCAACATTTTAGATTCTATATATAAGTGAGATCATCTAGTATTTGTCTTTCTGTGTTTGCCTTATTTCACTTAGCATAATGTCCTCTACATACATCCATGTTATCGCAGATGGCAGGATTTCCTTCTTTTTTTTCATGCCAGCCAATATTTCTAACATACCATTTGCCTTGCTTTCTTTATTAATTCATCCATGCAACAAATAATAAAGACTACTAGTATAAGATGATGTACTGTACATTCTGGAGGGGAAGAAGGCTGGAGGTAGAAAGATCATCTAGTAAGCTATTTCTTGTACCTTGTTTCCATTATGAGTGCTTTACAGATATATGGGTAAGGATGAAAATACCATATATCATGAAGAAGAGACTGTATCAAAGCCACATTGAAAGTTCTTCTCCAGCTTCATTGATCGTAGGCACTGGGTCCACGTTCATGTAGAAATATACCTGTGAAGAAAGCTCAGGAGACAGAGTAGGGATGGAGAAAGTAAAATTTAAGTTGTGCATCTTATTTGCTTTCTATGTAAGTAAAATTATAATATGTTAAATATATATTTATAATTTTAAATTAATTTTTATTTTAATAATATTTATTGGGACTTTACTATGTTATAAGCCTATGATAAATACTTTACATGAGTTTTCCTACATAAGCCTCACAAGAGTTCTGTGAGTTTGTTACTCTTCTTATCCTTCTTTCATAAATGTGGTCTCCCAGCTAATAAAAGGATTCTAAGTCAGACTGGACTCTCTGCTTTCAATGTATGGTCTCTAATCTCAACACTGCCTTTGCATCCCACTGCCTAGATAATATGGGTATATATTTGGCACTCAATCTGTATCTGTTTAATGGATGACTGTCTGCACACTAATATTGTGCCACAGGGCAGCCTAAAGTTCAAACGGTGTTTCTAAGAAGAATAAAAATGTAGGAAGCCTAAGGTATAATCTTTGATTGATTGGAAAGAAAATAAAATTGTAAGGATTAATTAAGAAGTTAAAAAACCCAACTAAATACAAAAAAGAAAAAATTTAGAATGATATAGTAATTTGGGGGGCAGCAATATTGCAAAAAGAGAGATCATAAAGTTTAGGAAAATTTCTGCTGTGGCCTAAATTTTATGAATTTAGGATAATTCAATTGGTCTATAACTCATTTCATATTTCCAGGGGAAAGTTGTTCTCATTTGAAGAATATCAAGATACTTGTAGCATTTTCTTTGTGTAAAGATGTCAATTTAATATTATTAAACATTTACTCTGTGCAAGTTCTCACCGTACGTTGCATGGGAGATTTATAAGTATATGTGTAAGGTAGTTCTGTACTCATAGAACTTTACGTGGGAGCTGGGGAGGCTGGCTGAAAACATCATTAATTCTTCAAGACTTGCTATGACCCTGTACCACACTATCTCATTTCCTTCTTCATTTCCCTCACCCTGTTTTATCCACACTAGCATCTTGAAAATACCGTGGACAAGCTTTCCTTGAACTATTTTTGCATTTGTTCTTCCACTGCCTAGTTCACGGGTCCTCAACGCCCCCGGACCACAGACCAGTACTGTCTGTGGCCTGTCAGGAACCAGGCCGCACAGCAGAAGGTGAAGATCAGGCCAGTGAGCAAAGCTTCATCTGTATTTGCAGCTGCTCCCCAGCACTAGCCTCACCACCTCAGCTCCACCTCAGATCATCAGGCATTAGATTCTCATAGGAGCACTAGTCCCTGGTACCAAAAAGGTCGAGGACTGCTGTCCTAAGTTACTCCTCTCAAGATGTCACTCTCTCACTTTTGCTGGGATTCTGCTGAAGTATTAGAGAATCAAAGGGGTTCCTTTAACTCCCTACTATAAAATATCCATATTCACCTTGTTCTCTTTTCCTACTTTATTTTTCTCTATGGCACTTATCACCAACTTACACATGCTTATACAACTTATACAAATGAATGCATTTATTTACTGTTTACTGGCTGTCTCCACTCACTAGCCTGTGAGTTCTTTGAGAGGAGGAACACATTTCATCCATGGCTACATCTTTGCCTAGACTGGTGCCAGTCATATAGTAGGGACCCATAGGAAATATTTGGCTATGCAGTGTGAAAACTACTCAAGTAGAGAGAGATTCTGTCTTTTAAATATCTGTATCCAGTGATGTACCTGGCAGAATATCTAACATATTGCACTTTATACAAATTTGTGGAAATGTTATGTTTCCAAGAGGAGAAGTATCTTTAGCAGGGCTTTGAGAGTTAGGTGTAATTTAGAGTTGGAGCAAGTAGAAGAGATGACATTAATTTTCTGAATAACATACAGATGAAGATACACACAATTTCCTTTGACATTTTGTCTCAGGATATCTTAGCAAGAGCAGAGGCTAAAACTAAAAAAAAAAAAAAAAAAGTGAGTGATGTTAGGGTTAGGGTTAAATTGTAGAAGGCTTTGGTTTAAAGGTATACAGAGTGTTAAACAAAATTTTAAGTGAGTCATATACTTTTGAGCATGTGACAGAATAGTTATGTTTTCAGAAAGAATATCATCGACTTTACTATATTGGTTCAGGGAAGAATTAGGGTAGAGAGATCAAATAGTAAGTCTGTAGAAATAGGCTGGATGGGTGTGATGATAATATGGACTGGAGTGATAAGGATAGAAAAGAAGAAATGTGAGTACTGTATAGAAATAATAAATAGTGTTTTCACATGCAGGAGTTTCAAAGAGAGGTCATGGATAGAACTGGTAACATTTGGTTGGGAAAATATTATATTGGGAAACTTAATTTTAAGATAGAAGAAACCAAAATAAAATGACAACAGGCTGGTGACAATATGACTAGGAAGTGTAGGGAGACACTGAGGTTGGAAATAGACATTTGAGAATTAGAAAAACATAGTTAAAAGTTGTGGTAATATTTTCAGAGCATTTGGGATTTGTGGTTCTCATTAATTTATTTATATGACAAATATTGATTGGGCCGTTTTCTGCCAGGGATTCTTCTAGGTGCTAGGGATGTAGCGGAGACCAAACAGAATAAATCCTTTCCTTTATGTACTTTATGTTCTAGTTAGAGAAAGTAAAATAGAAGCATATTATATCTGTGGGTGATAAATGATACAGGGAAAAATAAAGCAGAGCAGGAAGGTAGGGATTATAAGTGTGAAAGACAGGGGTGAGGGGTGGATGTCAATTTCTAATAGAGCGGTCAAGGAAGGTTTCTTTGAGGAAGTGAACAAAATCTGAAAGTAATGTGGATGTGAGCCATATGAAATCTGGGGGAGCAGCTTAGAGGAAGCAGGAAAGCAAAGGCCCTGTTCCAATTCCCATGTTCAAGGAAAAGTGAGGGGGCCATCATGGCAGAAGAGAGGGGTTGGAGTAGGGTGGGAGACCAAGGCAGAGCAGTAAGGAAAAGGCCTTGTCATGCCTGTGGGCCAAAATCAACTTTAGGTCTACTCTGAATGAGAAGATGCTGGCGAATAGTTTGGAGCACAAGGTATATGATGTGACTTGTATTTAAAATAAATCCTCTGGTTCCTCTACTGATTACAAAGCGTGAGTCACCGAGAGTGAAGTGAGCTTACTGCCTCTAGTCAAAGACATTTTTGTTTAGAAAAATTATTTGCCTATTTATTTTGAATTTCCCAAACCATCTTTTCAGGTTTCAATTTAACTTCTCTCATTTCCATTCAAGCACATTTCCAACATCCTCTTTAGCATTTTTTGTATCTTCACTGCTGTCATGGAAAGTTTACCTTCGGGAAGCTTCTTGAGTTGGATGGAAAATAATGGTTAATTAATTATCTTTTCCATTGACTCTGTTCTCAAACACAGACATTGATTTTATTGGGTTTTAATTCATTATCTATGTGTTCTTTCTAAGGTTAAGGCGAATGAATGTATTTGGAGGAGAAATCTATCAAAGGTTTCCTATACTTTCTTAGATCCAATCACATTTTGAATTAATTATCTGTCTCTTGTGGTCTAGCACCAATTATATCATACAAGTATATACTTCATGTTATTCAAAATTACATTTTACTGCTATGTCATTAAAATGATGACAAATTCTAGAAAATTCCAGCAGTACTTTAACCTATCCTGGTGGTTCTAAAACTTTTTGAGATATTCTTTCTTTCATATTTACATTAGTCTTATAAATGTCTAGAGTTCTAACCTAAATTTAGCTCAGATGATGCAAGTAATTAGGAAGAAATAGGTACTTTGGAATTCAGGTTGTAGGTTTCCCTGCTTAAAATCTGTCTATTTAACCATAGGAACATGAAATGGGTATGACATTTATAAACCAACAATCTGTCCATCAGTTTTTAATAAGGTTACTGGTTTTCAGAGCATGTTGCTGTGCCATTTAGGAGAAGTCATGTACTGGTTCAGTGAGTATAGAACACTCTAAAAAGCAAAAAACTATACAGTGCCCCTCTGAAGACAAAATGAATTCAGCACACCTGGATAACTTTTTTTTGATCTTTGATAAACATTCACTGTAGAGTTTTGAAAGCTCTAATTCAAATAAATAAATAAAATTTTCAATCTGGTATGCCAGCTTCTTTACTCAGGTCATGCCAAATTGTCACAAGATGAATAATTTTTTAAATATTACTAACCAAATTGAAGTGAAGAAACAACTGTATATTCTTGAAATTATAGTGAAAGTTTCTGAGTTATAATAACCCTGAAGAAAAATAAGGGTTTAGTTTAAGTAATTGAAGAATTACTTAAGATTCATTGGGTATTTGAACAAATTCTTAAGATTCATTGGGTATTTGAACAAATTCTTAAGATTCATTGGGTATTTGACCTGGTGTACTAAGTTCTCCTTATGTGAAAATTTATTTTTCTTAAACTATAATCAAAATAAATTTCATTTTTGTCAAACATCTAAGACCTCTTCTCCCTGCTCCCCCCCAGTAAAGTAGATTTTATAACCAAGGCTGTGATTAGGTACAATATGTAATCTTTACTGTTTCCATATTTAAGTAGAGGTATATGAAAATGTTCAAATTCTAACAAAAAAATGCACACAGAAAAGGCACACTGATTTGGTTTAGTTTATTCACAATGTCATCATTGCCCATTGTTTAGAACTCCTTTGGAGAGTTAAAAATTCAAATCCAGTTAAAAACCCCTGCTCTGGGCAGGGGTGTGGGACTCGCGAAATTTCTAAAATAATAAGACAGTTTCAAAGACAATAGCTTGATATGAAAATGACTTAAAAATCTGCAGAAAACTGAAATTTTAGGGCAGATGTTTTTTTGATAACATTTTCTAAGAAAGCAATGAGGAAATGGTTCACTTTCCTCCCAAGGAAATAAGATGCCAGGTCTATCTCTAACAACATCCCATGATAACTCTCCAGAGATAGGAGATAGATTGGAATTAGTTTCCAATCTGATTTGACTATTTCTATCATTTACAATTCCTTAGTTATTCTGCTTGCCTAAGCCAGTTTTCCCTGGGTATCCTTTTCAATTGTAATGTAGTACCTTCCCTATGCAAGGCTGGGAAAATATTAGTGCATGTGTAAGTACTGATTTTTTTTCTCTTAATCCTTTGTTCAATAAATCAAAAAGCTGGTAGAGAATGTATTTTGGTGATTAGGTTATAGATTTGAAAGCTCTGCCGATGAGAGAATTCACTGAAATTTTCTCTTATGAGGAAATGGGCTTTTAGCCCCACACAGATCATAAGATAAATGAACTAGGTCCCAAACCTCAGCTATTAAAGTCACAGAGAACATGAAATGTTGTCTGGGATTTTATTGCAGTAACTCACAGCTGCATAGCAATCACCTTTGCAGAAAGCACAGACACTTGAACACTCAAAGAGTGCCTCTCATTTTGAAGATTCAAAAGATTTTATTTTTTCATTAGAAATAAGCACTGTTTATGAGTATAACCATATGGAATATGAATGCTTCCATTCACTGTGCATTGTTTATGTAGCACATAATGCCTACCATACTATAAACTCTCAATAAATATCTGTTGCTTTGTGAATTGATGAATGAATGAATGAACGAAAGAAAAGTGAAAAAATTCCATTTGATTTTGATTTGTCCTTTTTGGCAGTATGAGAAAGTCATTTGGAAATTAAACATTAATTCATTAACAATTTGCTGATTTTTTTTTTTCATTCATCAAATACATATTGCCTGTGATATACCAATTCTGAGTTTTAGGGGAAAAATAATGAATCAGATGGACATCATCCCTGATCTCATGGTGTTTATATTCTGCTGGGTCTTACTATTAGGATGAAAAAATTAGAATGCAGACCTGTATTCTGAGGTTTTCTTAAAAATCATCGTGACTAATTTACTATTGAATAGGTGCTTTCCAGTTAGTGCTTGATAGGCATGTTATCAGTTCTGAAGTTTATTTATGCATCAGTAGTATCTAGAGAACTTGTAAAACACATATTTTAGAACTTAACTAGACCTGTTAAATCAGAATCTCTAGAGTTGGCTAGAAGTCTGCATTTAAAAAAAAACTCTTCAGATCTGTCTGATGAAACTGGTATAAAGGAATCACTATTTAGGAATAGATAGAAGTTTGAAATTACTATTAGTATAAGGTAAAGGTTTATGTTCTACTCCAAATATAAAGAGATGATCAATCAAAATAACCCCCACCATTAGCCCTACCTCATCACACCTTATATTGTTATCTATCTTCTAAAACCTCGCCATCGTCATGTGGTTTTACTTCCCTCACCTTTTTGGTATTGATAAATATTCTCTGGGTAGTGTACCCCTTCACAGTTTCTTTTCATCACTCTTTTTCCTATGATCAAAACCAGCTCAAGACACACTTTCACCATGGATACTTGGAGGGTTTATTTCACTGGCTCCAAAAACTCTGTCATCAAAAGAAATTGGCCTCTTCTACACATTTCTGCTCTAATTGTTTACTCCTCACTTGTATAAAAATGTACTTATATACATAACAAAAAATTCAGTTTTTGATTAATCATAAGAAGGAATTTTAGACTCAAGATCATGTACTTAAAGGTTTTTATAACTCTCAATTTTGATGATCTCATTGCTTTAGTCTCCTGGTACTTAGTTCTCAAAGAACAGTCTCTGTGAACTTTTATAACTTTCCTCCCTGTGGGTCTGTTCACTTCAAAGGCAGTATGACTAGTCTCTGCCAACAAGCTGGGGCAAAGTGTTAGGACTGGGAGAGAACTTACCCAGACTTTACTAAATGCCTGCATGGCTGTGTAGGAACTAGTCACCTTAGTACTCACAACCTTGGAGAAACTGCAGGCTGTTCTAATTAGCAGTAAGTAGCCCTGGCTGTGGTTCTGAAGAGGGTAAAAGAAAGCCGAGTCAACATGCTTTGCTATGAGGATGAGGCAGGTGATACTTCATCCCATTCTTTCTGCAATTGGAGATATGCTTCACTGCCTTCAAACTGCAGAAAGTGTATATTGTTTGTAGTACTCGATGCAGAGTACTGAAAATTCTCAATAAAGAGACTGAAGTAGAGAGTCTGTCCAAACAAATAACTTCTGCTGAATCAGGGGAATCTGAACACGTACATTCTTTTTGTTTTCTAGAGGTGAAGTATATTAAACAATCTTCTTTATCAAGAGAACCACAGGTATTTTATTTAAGAAAATTTTTTTGAGGGATGAGAAGAGAACTAGAATTTCTCTTTACTTTTTTTTTAAGAATGATAATTTATTAGACTAAGCAATTTCATGTCTTATTTATTTAGCCCTACCCCCTACTGCAACATTATGAGACTCCAAGTGAGGACCACCTGGTTGAACTTATCCACCCACCAAACCAGAGGAGATAATGATAATAAATGATTAGTGATTATTGTTTTAGGCCATACACTTGGATCACTTGTTAGACATCAAAAAATAATTGATCTTTTTCATTTTTTCCCTCTTTCTCTATCCTTTG
>CM053514.1:18603535-18655222 GCA_028627145.1 Eidolon dupreanum | reverse complement strand
GCTAAATCAGCAACCCTCTCTATACTACAAATAAATTTTGAATATTGACATACTCTACTCATAAATAATTAAGTATTGAATAACCCTCTACCCACTAGTTAGGCTATGAGCACTTTAACCACAAGGCCAAAATTTATTAATTTTGTTATTCCAGTGTCTAACACAGAGTAATTATTCAATGAATGAGCAACCCTTTGATGGGCTAGTAAGTTTACTTTGATATTCCTGCCATCAACCCCTCATCTTTCTCTGCTGAATTTTAGATAAAAGCTGAGTTAACATATATAATATTATATTCATCAGAAACAAAATATAAACCAAAAAGCCAGCTATTCAATAAAAGGGTAGACTACATTTACTGTAATGTAACTATCATGTATACTATAATATTCATTCTTATTAATCACTAAAATTAATTAGAAAAAGACTAATATATTCCATATACTTTTCTTCTCAGGTCTGCTAAGACTTGGGTTCCAACTGTTTCTTAACTTTTCATTTAGAATGCCCAGAATACAATTTCCAAAGGACAAAGGCAGGATTCACAGTGACAACACCATCGATGGATGCTAGACTGTATCTTGATAAAGAGAAACACTTCTATACACAATAAGATAAAATAGCATGGATAATTGCAGTTGGTTACATTTACACAATAAAAATCAACCATGTATGTGAAGAAGAGGAGAATTCAAGCTTTGCAACAGTTTATATGCAAACTTTTCTGGAATTTTAATTATCTCCAAGCTTGTCATGATCCAATGGTACAGGAGAAAAGAACTGAATAAGGGATGTGGAATATGCAGATTGTGATTAATCAAGAAATCTGGTTTTGCCATTTATTGGTTTTGTCAACTTATACTTTTTAAATGAGGATGGTACAGATTAGTGCTTATATAATAATGAGCTCATGAATATTTGACTTCTCCTCTATACATTGTTGCACACTGGTCACATAAATTCTAAGACATGACACACAATTCAGACAGCCACAGTTTAGGAAGGACATTGTACATTCACATGGTATAAAAGTCTGGAAATCAGGTTATGTGAGGAAACATTGAAGAAAGTTGGGATACTTAGCTTTCAGAGTAGAAGACTATTTTCAAATATAGAAGCATACACTGTAGAAAAATGCTAGATTTGTACTGCTTTTCTATAGAGGATCAAAGTCTAGAAACTATAAGAAGAAATTGTTCAGTTCATTCAAGGAAAAAAAAGGTAATAACTAGGAGACCTGGGGAAAAATTAAGTAAATGCTGAATTTAATATAACTGAAAGTGTTAAGGGTGCTATAGAATACTACTCCTCAAATTTTATTGTAAACACGTACCACTTGGGAATGTCGTTAAAATGCAGATGCTGATTCAGTAGGGCTGGGATAGGATCTCAGCCACAGCATTTCAGCTGGTGGTCCTCATACCACTCTTTGAGCAGCTGCGACAAATTTCCTTATTCAAGGACAGAAAGAGACTAAATGCATTTTTAGTTATTCTGTCAATTTACAAAATAAGATATTACTTTGTTTTATTTTGTTTTTTACTTTTTTATAATGAGATAAAACACATTATTAAAATCATATAAAACAAATGTGGAGTTTGTGAATTATTATAGGGAGATTCTTCTCACAACTACCACTCAGATCAAGAAATAGAAAATTGCCACCTATGTCAGTATCTCCTCCATGTTCCTTATCTTATTTGCATCCTCAACTTCCCTGAAGAGTAACTACTATCCTGAATTTTATATTAACCATTTCCTTGCATTTTAAAAATATATTTATCACTCAAACATGAATTACTGGAATCCATAGTTTAGTATTGGCCGATTTTTACCTTGATAATCTTTGTCTCTTTTAAATCTACAGATTCTTCTGCTATCCTTTTCTTTTCTTAAAATTTACCTATGAAGAACCTGGGGCATTTTACTTGTAGTGTACAATAGTCTGAATTTTGCCATTGGCATACTCTTTGTGCAGCCCAACATATTCCTCTGTCCTCTGCTTTTTGTTAAAATTGGCAGCCATATTCAGTGGCTTGTTACAACTCAGCTTTGTTTCTTTTGCAAAGACTATAAAAGATGTCATATAATTTTATCATAAGGTCTATGATACCACATTTTTATTATTTTTTGAGTTGATAGCCATCAATTAACCATGCCTGGATTCACTAACTAGTTGGGGAAAGCAAAATGGTAATATTTTCATATTTATAATTTTATTTATATTTTTTAGTTTAAAAATTTTTATAAGGAGGTGCTTCCTCTAATCTGCTGTGATGGTACCATTTTGTTTATGAAAGGCAGAACAAATTTTTTAATCTTTTTCTCTTATAGCCCATTTCAAGATTATAAATTGAGTTCCTTGTCATTATCCTTAGAAAGCAACCAATTAATTTTAAAAATTATGTATCATTTTGAACTCATGGATTTAAATATTTTTACATTAAATCCATTGCAATTCTTTTATTATTATTATTATTATTATTATTATTGAAACTCAGATTTACATATCTTTTGCCATTGTGAACCTATTCAAGTCAGCTCCTGAGTTCTTTTGAGGTGGAATCAGTTGTCCATGTGGTTCTTTTCTGGTACCCCATCCTACTGATTCCACCTCCCTCCAACTTCCTGAACTCCAATCTCTGTTTTCTTAACTCAGAGAGACCACTATTTTCTGTTTGGGTTCTTCCTCTTACATCATGGTCCAGAATTTGCCTCCATGTGGATACTTAAGGCAATCAATCATCAGGCTCACCTTATTTAGTTCCTTTGTCTCAGAAATTAGAGTTTCCACCCAAAATGTAATGTTTTAAAAAATATATGACTTTGCTTTTGAATGGATATGGTGACACATTTTTTTCTTTAAATATTGTTCAGAAAAGGGTAAAGAGTATTTTATTCAGAATTTTTAAATTAATTCTTTATAATAAGATATTCTCTTTAAGCTCAATATTACCCAATAATATTAAACTATCAAAAGTAATGGTCTTTGAAGACATTAAAATAATGGCATTCATACCTCATTAGTCTCCACACTGATGATGAAAAACTGCAAAGCAATGTAAATGGGAAAAGAAAATAGCATCTTCCATAAATATAGGAGGCATTCAAAACTTTTATTAAAATACCTGTCATACCTCTAGTGATTTGAACCAAGTCAAGAAAAAAAGACAGTGATAGACATTAGCTCCCAAAGGGTACAATGTAAGGAGGATTCTCTGAAAGAAATTGATACATATGGGTAGGACCAAACACTCCATATTTTGCACTGAGGTTTTTCAGATAATTCCAGGACTTTGCAGATGGGCTTATACAGTACCACTAGATGTGCATGAATTTCAAAAAGTAAACAGGAGTAGACAGTTAGGGGGAAATAAACAACTTTGTATCAAAGAGGAATCATCTGAATCTGCAAGAAAGCTAATAAATAATCACAGTAAAATCCCCGCATATTAAAAATCAAAATGTTATAACACATGGGGCTAAAGTCTAGCCTTATATGCTTATTAAAGAGACAGAACGATGCAAAAGTAATTAAGTATTAAAGTTAAGAAGATAAAAAAAAGACAAACAAAGGAAAAAATAGAATAGATAAAAATCAAAGTATAGTAACAACAGAACATGAAGATGATTTAATTAATACACAATTTAGGAGTTTATTCTCTGAGGAAGAGGCAAACTAATCAAGAAAAAGAAAAAAACAATTATGCAAAATAAAAAATTAGAATAGAGAAAATGTCTCTATGTAGTCAATCCTTGCTTTGCGCAGCACTGTTTTAACTGAAATGTGTGCATATTGGAACTTTGTTCTTGTTTTGCATCATTCCCAAACATATGGGTTTTCATTAACATGGTACAGAGCACAGCAAGGACTTCCTTTACAAAATATATTTGCCAAATCAAAAAGGTGATTGGCTCAACTCTAGGAAAAGTAATTTTTTTAAAAAAACTAAAATAAATCTATAGGAAGCTATGTTACTGAAACTTACAAAAGAAGGGGAATAAAAGTTTAACAAATTAACATAGGTCACATAAAATAAAATCATTAAAGTTACTTTCTTCAGGTTTCCAGTCCTAGATGACTTGTTGAATTTTATCATTTTATCATCTTTGATGCTTTTAAGATGTTTCAAAGCACAGAGAATGAAGAAAAACATGCTTTCTTTTTAAATAGGCACTATAACATTAATATAAAACTATCATAAACAATACAGTAATAGAAAATTAGAGAACAGACTCACAAATGTCATTGCAGAATTCTAAATAACATATCAATACATTAAATAATTACATTAAAGTAATAAGGTACTATGTCCAAGTAAAATTCATATGAGGAAAATAATGACAGTTCAATGTTAATAAATCTATAACTTACCATTTAACATGTCAAGAGAGAAAAACCATATTCATCTCCAAAACAAAACAATGCATTAGAAAATATGAGAAGATATTTCATTATAAATAATAAATCAAAAGATAAAACACATTGAGATAAATTTAAGACAAGCTATAAGAAATCTAAATAAAACAAACATCTTAACTTTTTAAAAAAAACCTTGACTAAATAGAAATACATTGCTTATTCTTGGATTAAAAGACTCCCTGTATATAGGTCAGATCTCTCCAAATTAATTTACAAATTAAAGGTGCTCTCTACCAAAAAAATAAAAATTTTTATTAGAATTTGACAAATTGATTTTCAAGTTCATTTGGAAAAGTTATAGTACTTAAAACAGTTTTTATGTTTTTCTGGGATAGATATAAAAAATGGAACAGAATATAGTAGGGAGAAATAGATTCAATTTCCAGGAGAATTTGGTACATAATAAAGTTAGATTTCAGATCATTATCAGTATGTGATATTAGGCCAAATGTTACTTCTCTGAGGGAGAAAAGTTATATTCCTACCAATTTTAAAGGTAAAAAGAAAACTGAAGCCGTAATAAACTTAGGTGATAATGAACATTGGTAAATAGATTTTACTTAACTTAAAACAGAAACTTTTCGGAGATAGCACACAAACATCTACTTTAATAACTCCATATTTTTATATTGTATGACTATATCAAAATTTATTTAAATGGGATTTCATGAGTAGGCATTAAGTTGTTTTCATATTATAAGCAACGCTAAAATGAACATCCTTTTATAAATGATTCAAGTGCAAAAGCGTATGTGTTTACAATTTTTTAAAAATGATATAGTCACTTCACATATATTTTCTGAAATATTCAATGTCAATTTAATGTCTTAAAAAGTGATCATTTTGCTTGTGCCTGGGTAGAAATTCAGTTTGTGAAATGGAAGAGACATTATTTTAACATGCCTTAAATGGTGTGGTGTGAACTTTTTTACCTTTGCATGTTATTGATCAATTTATTTATCAGATAAATAGTTACTGGAAGGTCGTCTGAAGTGTAAGTGAAGAGAGCAAGCTGCAGAGCATTGTGAATACTGTGATCTCATTTTTACAGAAAAAAAGGCTATTTGTGCACATATAATTTGAACTCATGAGGAACTGGAACAAAAGGAAGAAAAGCTGATAATAAAAAGAATAAGGAAATAAAATAATGCAATTGGGAAGACTTCAAAGATATCTGGATTTGCTTCTAATGATCTTTCTAAATTAGCTAAAATTAGATTCAGAACCAGGAAGTATGCAATTAATATTTCATGACAACATTACTTAAGCTAATAAGAATATATGCGTTCTTGTGAAATTTTTTAATTTTTTAAATTGCATTCTTCTTGTTAGAAATTCCACAATGCTTTTAGTATGATTCATAGTAGCTTTCAATTTCTAAATTGTATCCTATGAACATGTAACTGAGAAAAAAAACAAACAGAAAAACCCAAACAAAATTAAGCAAGGAACAAAAGTGTTTGAACTGTATGACATATTTTAGGTATAGTATTTTAAAACAAATTACTAAAAATGTTACAAAATTAGCAATTCTCTTGTCAGCAAAGAAGTATAGATTTTAATTTATATGAAATTCATCTTTAAGATAATATTTAAAGTTTTATTTAAAGTTTATGTCAAAATATCGATAATGCTGCTTACCTGCATGTTCAAGAATCATTTTCTTATGGACTTCAACAGAAGAGCAAATGGAAAAAAGTGGGGTTTGAGTTATTCCCACATGTGAATTTGTCTATATATGATATTTCTAGCTAATAAAGATAAAGAGACATTTAGTCAGCATTCTTTATCTTCATATGCTGATTGTATCAAGACTATCCAAAGTAAAAATAGAGAATATAAGAAATAAAAAATACTTCAGTAAAATACAGGACCATCTAGTCACTTGGGTCCTCTTCAGAAGGCTGCAAGATCCCCTTCAAGGATCAGCTCAAATGGCATCTCCTCAGGGAAGCCCACCTCAACCACTCCATTTTAAAACTAGACTCACCCACTCACTCTATCATCTGGAGTCCTACTCTGTTCTGCATACTTTTTCCATAGCATTAACACCTTCTAAAAGGTCAAATACTTACTTATTATGATTATGATTGTGTCTCTCTCTCCTGCTGAAACCTAAGTTCCAAGAGGACAGAGATCTTTCTGGTTTATTCTTGGAGGTAGACCTACCATCTGGAATCGTGCTGACACATGATCAGCATGTAATAAATACGGGCCAAATAAATGAAAGTATAGAGAAGAAACTCCTGATCATAGAAGCAAAACATGGCAATGATTAGGCAAGGCTAGAGATTCAAATCTCAAGGCTTTAAAAGCATTCTAAATAGGCTGATTAGAGGAATACATTAATTAAAAATTTAGAATCTATAAAATATTTACCTCTGTGAACCATATTAAACCAAATATATGTCAATTTTAGCATTGTTGTTAAAAGTTTTTTAAAAACAGAACACATAATTTGCTTTCCGAAAAACAATATGTTTGTATTCTCTCCTTTGATCATATGCATAAAGACTCAATATCCTCTTCAGTGACTGCAGAGTCTTGCATAGATCCTACATACAGTATTTTCTCTTTGCTTCTGCTCTCCTTCCCTTTCTCTCCTATTTAGTAACTCCATCCTAGTTCCATACCTTGAACATTGCCAACACTTGGAAATTTTTATCTTTTTACAATCAATTTGAATAACTACCTCTCTGACCATAACTTCCTATGTTTCCATCAGGCTCAGTTATTTAGCCAGTTATTCAAACTTCTTATAATCCTGAGCCTCAGGATTGAACCCCAAGTCCACTGAAAATTTACTTTGCCTCAAAACATCAGCCACTTTTTGTAGTAACTCCCAGTTTCCCAAGATTGGATTTCATGGCCTATCACTTCAACTACTCTTTTTTCACAGATTAATAGTAACTTTATACTAAAGTAAATACTAAATTTAATAACAATGTTAATAGCCAACATTTTTGAGTCCTTACTACAGGCCCAACACTATTCTAATCTCTTTATATGTACTTTCTAGTTTCATCATCACAATTCCATATATGGTATTGTTTATCCTCATTATACATAAGAAAAAAAAAAACTAAAGGAAAATAAGATTAAAATTCTTGCTTAACATCACACAACTGAACAGTTTAGAACCAGGTTATAAGCCCAAAATTTAAGTTATAGAGCATACACACCTAAGCATGTTATCTGCCCTCACCACTCCACCAAAACTACCCTAGAAAGTTTACAGTGCCCTGCCTATTGTTAAATGTAATTAACAGTGCTTACTCTTTATGGAAGATGGGTGAAATACACATTATGGCTCCCAAACTTAACTAGACCTTTAGGTGCTGTCCAACTCTCCTTTTAAATTTCCTGATTGGTTGGCTCTCTTTCCATTTCTCTCTGGTAACTGTCAAATTATCTTTTTTCCCTCAACTTTATTCGCCTCCCCCATTCCCTTTATTGTCAAAATATAACAATGACCCTTGTTTTATGGAGATAGTAGAAACTATCTGAACTGTTTCCCTGCACCTCTCCCGTTCTCTTCTCTTATTACCATGAACATTTTTCTTCCTTCTTTTTAGTGTTGTCCCTCTATCCTTGCTTTGATTCTTATCTTCTCCCTTTTACTCAGTTTCACTTTCATAAAACACCTTCCAGGTTGTCACCACCTTGCAACTTTCCACTTAGTTCTCTGGCTGCTCCTTTTGATTAGTATTGTTTTCTTCTCTTTCTCTGCCTTAAGTCCTAATGTTTATCATGATTCAGTTCTAGGCTTGATTTTCTTATGCTACACACTACCACTAGGCTCTATCATCGATTCCCATGGTTTGTTATTATATATATGTCTTTACTTAAAAATACCTATCTGTATCCCAGATCTCTCCTGAGCTTTAAACTAGTGTATTGAAGGTAAACTAAGGTATATTAAGGTTTTTCAGATTTTGAGCAAAAATCTGTTCATGTTGGGTAGCATCAATGTAACAGTTAGAAAAGATATCTGAGAAACTGCACAAAATTTAAAAAAAAATAGTTTTATAGGTAGAAAGGAGCAGGAAAAAGGAAGTTATACTAAGCAAAATAGAAGGTTGATTATTAACAGGTTACTTTCCTTTAGGGACTGGCAGGGTCTGTCAAGCAGATTATCTAACTGGTCACTAGTTTAAGATTCCATTTCTAGGAGAGATAAAACTGTAATTAAGTCTGTTTGGTTGTGTAGGCTTAGAATAAGTGACTCCATTTTGGGTCTGTTGTCTTTTTTTTTTTTTTTTTTGACAATATGTAATCATGTTCTGAACTCAATGTCTGAAACTGAACTTTCATTTTCTCCCATAATTCTCTTCTCTCTTTCATATCTTAGTGAATGAAATAATTATCCACTTAGTTTTGCAAAACATAAACTTTAAAATAAAGTCTTCCTAAAATGTTGCCTTTCTCTCAACATTTACCTTCAACCTGTCTTTAAAATTTGTTAATTCTCCCTCCTATTTATCTCTTACATCCATCTACTTCTCTCTAAGTCAACTGATATTTTCTTAGTATAGAGAATAATATATATTTTACTAGAGGATTGCAACAGCCTCCTAGTTGTCCTCTTTTCACCAAATATACCCATAATGTACTCATAATAACTATAATTTTACCAATATTAAAAGATAAACTAAGGCATATTAAAAATTTTTAGAGTTTATTTGAGGAAAAATCTATTCAAATTGGGCAATGCCAAACAGAAAGTGAGTACAAGTGCTCCACTGACAGGAGCTAGGAGAAAGACTTTTATAGAGAAGATGAGGAAGCAAAGCAAGGAAATTATTTGATTGACTATAGTTTAAGTATTTGCCTTAAGTGGAAAAGCCTAGTTGGCTATTTGTGATTGATTGTCTTTAGGTTTTCATTTCTTAACCTTGTGGGATTTATGGGGTTAGGTTTTTGGTTGCTTATGTAAGCTGGCAAAATATTTAGAAGCACCTCAGTCTAATGACCTCATTGTTCAATTGACAACAACCAGAAAATATAACTTCGTTCCAAAGACTTCCCATATTTTCAGCCCATTGTGAAAGGCTCAGGCTTGAGTTGCAGAATCTGGTATGCAAATCAGTTCTAGGTAAGAGAAGGCAAGTATGTTTCTTTTCAGTCTGAAGACCTGTGAACTAAAGAGACAAATTAATTGTCCTCCATACACCCAACATACAACAGTGGGACAGGGATAAAATAATCACAACAGACACTGCTGTTTAATATGATTGGGGGAGGGGTGGTGAGGAGGCGTTAAAAGAGGCACATAGCATTCACTAGTTCTCAGAAATTCTGAAATCTAGCTAGGCCCACATTGACAGTTCTAGCTGAGGTTTCATTCTGCTCCCTGAAAGTATGTTTCCGTGGCTTTTGGCTCCTTCTTCTGTACTCTTAGCTTTGTGCTCTGAGTCATTCTTCCTTTTTCGTGAGAAATGGCTCATGCTTGATGCTGAGTAGTTTCTTATTCTGCTTACTTCACAGGAAGGTTGAGAATACTGTCTCTCCACTGAGGCTTCCTGTGTCAAAGAACGACAACTCTCAATGTTTTACGAGAGAAAAGCCATGGTACCTTCTGCTCACAATTGAAATCATTCTTTATGGTGTCCTAGGAGTTTCTAATGGTATGCTAAGAAGTGCATTCTTGTGGCTAGCATGGCCAAAGGCATGGAGAGGTTAGCAACAGGTACAGGGAAAGAGATCTACGCAATGTCAGATGTCGTGTACAACCTTCGATCTGTGAACACTTTCCTGTCCCCTTCTTTGGCATTGGCCCTCTGGAGAGGTCTTTCTGGTGGGAGTCATTATTTTCCTAAGACAAAACCACTGAAAGTAATAATATTAGAACAGCAACAACAAAAACAGAAAGACTTCTTTCCCATTCAGCCATTTTATGTTAGTTCACCAACAGGAGTCAAGTTTGGTCAGAATAATTTTCAACAAAAGCAATGATAATATTTTTATCCCACTTGACACAGTTAATCTATAGACTCATGTATTGACTGTCCCTCTAGCCAAAGAACAAAAAGCCTCAAAAGCTATGAGTGAGCTTTTCTAATCTCCTGACCATTTAAAAGTTTAAAAGGTCCACAGTAACTTTCAAATCTTTAGCCTTAGGCTGAAGATAGAAAACTGAAACAGTCTGGGGTAACATTAATTTTGAGAGTGAAAGTAAAGTTCAGATTCATTTCCCTGAAACAGCATTTCTGCCAAAGAACACATACTAAAAGATAATTACTAAGAAGCCATGTGTTTAATAATTCACTTATCTTGTCAATTATAGATCACGTGCCTTTCTGAAGAAGTCGAACCACTTCTTACATATAATCTTTTTTTGGAACTCATATTTCCATCACTTTCCTAGACCTACTTCAGCATTTTTGTACTATTCATCACAATACAAATGACTCGTAATTTTCCTTGAGAAGGTAATATTTGTGTTGCGATAAATAGAAGTGATTATGCACAATAGGCAATCTTACTTTCCTTTCAACAATAGTGTCCTGACCAAGGGAGTGTTACATTTAAAAAAAAAAAAAAAAAAACTCATTCCCCGATTTATCTGTCCTTTAGGCCAGATCTTCTCAAAGACTGACAAATTATGACTAAAATTATATATTTACTGAGAAAAAAAACATACATTTTACTGTTCCTGTGATGACGTCAGTATTCCCTGTATTCCCATTATCATAGTCGAAACTGGAATTTTGACTTTTCCAACAATGATCTGGAAAAAAAAATATATAATGTTTTCTATACTTCAGGGGAGACTTTTGAATACAGTGTCTGTGGTAGTTTGTACTGCATTAACTTGGCTGAGCTAGAATTGCATTTCTTCAACCCCCTTTCTGCTGTGGTCCTTGGTTACGATTGACCTAAAGAGAAAGTTTTGTGGAAGGTGAAAGTGAAGCAGTAGCCATTGCTCTCTCAACACTGGTGTGCTGAGATGTCATAAACACAGAGGTGAGAGCAGGTTCTGGCTGGTGCTCACTGCCCCCTGTTTACGACTATGGGCACTGCTAACCAACTGGGGCCTCCAGGCCTCATTACCAGAACTTTAGCTCTGACCACCAGAAGAAGTATCTACACAAAGACAGTGGCTTTCCATAGAATTCACCAGCAACAATTCGTGGTCCCATATCGAAAATATGCCTTGCTTCCCAGATTCTCCCTTGAGCTCCAACTTGTCCACCTGCCCAAGCGCTTCGGTAGTTCCCACCTCTTACAGCAATGCTGTTTGTGGATAGATAAAATCCTTGAGTACTAGCACAGAGGAATGACCTAAGAAATATTGAGAATATTTTGGTGTAGCATTTAATCAGTTTTAATTAGTAAGATCTGGTGAACATTTATCTAGAACTATAGCAACCACTAACCAGAGTGATAAGAAGCTAAATTTTAATTTTATATAAACTTAATTTATCTAAGTTTAAATTTCAAAACTGAGATAATAGAAAATATTTTTCTATTAACACAACTATATTGTTTTGATACAACTACATTTCACTTTAACCGCTGAATTGAGTAAGTTGCTGTTTTATTATAGTGTGTAGATCAAGTGTGTACATCTGATCACTGTCATGGATTGACTCAGTTTAAATGCTTTTTTTTAATACACCAGTGCAGAATTGTGATATGCTTGCTTGACATTTAATGCAATAATATCTATATAATTTGTAATTGTTAATTAAAATAAAGTGCTAATTATTATTTTAATTATAATTAAGTTATTATTTTAGTTAAGAAGTAAGTACAAACTTATTTTTAAATTTGAAATGAAGGCTTATGATGAGCAGCATGGGGTCGAGTTATCACTACCGAATAGTAAAGATAAAAAAAAGAAAGATTAGAAGATATGTCACAGATTTCATGATGAATGGCAATTATAAGTCACTAAGAAAGAGCAAAACAAGAAAAGCTGTTTTATTTTTGTATGAAAATGTTTAAAACACAAGTAGACAACATAGGGACATTTCAAGAAATTCATAGTAAATATGATATTTCCTTACAACAAAAAGAATCAATGAAATGACCCATTTAAAAATAAAATTTATAGAATAGAAAAAATGAATCAGGTACAGTGAGAATTAAATACATAACAAAGTTTTAAATGATTTTTAACAGGATATGAGCTTGTAAATGACAAATTTTTGTACATAAAATAAAACTTTTTAGATTGAGAGAGGGCAAAAAAGCTTACCAATTTCACTCTTTAATTTTTATTTTATTTTACTGTAAAGACAATTTAAAGATACATATATAGCTTACATTATATTTCTCTTGGAAAGTGCTGATAAAAAGTATATGAAGACTTGAGTTAAGGCCTCATTCAAATAAATATGAGAGGCTGAAAAAGGCTTCATTTCATCAGTCCAGATCTTTTCATTTCTAGGGGATCTTTGCAAAGCATATTTTAGTTTTTACTATGTAGTTCATAAGTATTTGGTAATTTGCTGTTAATATTACTGGCTACTTGTGCCCAAATGCATCAGTAAATATTCAGACATTAAAGAATATTTGTACATAAACCTAGAAAATTTAAAAAAAAAACATTTTACTACTCTATAAGTCATTGTTAGCATATTGATAGATTTTTTTTATAAAATGATATTTCTTTAAAAGTAAGTAAAAATAGATAAATACATGAAAAAGACACGATTGTACTGTTGGAAATAAAGACTTATCAACTACAACTAACATGATACCATGTAATTTGAAAAAATTGGGAAGCATAAAATATTGTCAGTGAAAATTAATTTTCACAGGTATATAGGAATAAATGGTAGGATACATAAACACAAAAATCAGCAAGGCATTATTGTTTGGAAGTGGTTCTTGATTAGCATATTGCTTATATTTATTTTTATATGTTCAGGACAATATTCGATATAATATTTAGTAACACTGCTGTATTTGTACTATGAATTTTGAGTTTTATGAACTCCTTGCCCATTTAAGAAGCAATCTCAGAATTTTCTTTTATTGTGCCATTTCACTGGTGTCATTTATAACTATATTGTGTCATTTCTGGAATAAAATTCTTCCACAAATACCTTGTAGGCAACGTTTCCTACAAAATGCATAGTGCTCTACCAATCTAAAGTTTGCATTACCAGGCCACACAGCCAACATCATTTAATGACTAAACAAACACCCTGTAGAAACTTACACCTGCTTAGCTCCTTCAGGCAATTTTAAGTACATTAATTCTTCCAGATATGTGACCTGCAGTTTTAATAAATAGTCAGCAAGTGGTCTTAATACACATGGATATTGATTCCAGCTGGAGATGTTTATCACCTGGGTCGACATTTAATATCTTTTTAAAGGATCCCCTTGAAAAGGAGAATAAAAGAAAAAAAAAAAAAAGACAAACTTGCTTTATCATTCTTTAAAAATATTTACCAACTTGAAAGAAACGTAGGTTTAAAATGAACAAACCAAAACAAAATCTTCGGGTAAAACTAACTGTCACTGCTGCCTAAACTGGTTTTGGGAGCCTAAAGTTGGATGGGGCCTTCACAGACAAAGCCTGATTCAGAAATACTTTCTATTCCTGTGTCTGATTCAGGGTATAACCGTCCAATCTGTAGAATTCGTGTGGAGCATGGCAATTGGTCATGGGAATTATCAGCATATTAAAATATTATTCAACAGGGACAATTTTTCTGCCACTTCTCATCTCATACACCCGACCTTATAAGGTAGGAGAGGAAATTTGAAAAGGGTATGTCATTCAGAATATAAATTTATGCTACTGGTAAATATCAAGCTGTGGAATGTGAAGGAGCTGTGACTTCCAGATTGGCAGAGTAAGCTACTCGATGAACTCTCTCTCCAGTAAAACAGTAATTTATCTGGTAAAAATTATAAATAAAGCAATCATTTAACATCTCTACAACTGTCCTAGGGGCATAGAACTAATGGAGAAACATTCATTCACAAAAATGTACTAAATCTGAGTAAGAACAGCAAGAATCAGTGGCAGCTGAGCCACCACCTGCTCCCTTAACCCCAAATTCTAGTTCCACGTTACAGAAGCTGCATCCCAGGAGCTCTTCTCTGGAGAGCTGCAGCCAAGAAGAGCGGCTCTCCCTCCCCTGAGCTCCCCAGTCTGGGGCTAGCTTTGCTTTCCAGGTCTCACTCTCATACTAGCCAGGATCGTAGAAGCTTTATTTCATCTTATAGAGCTGTTTATTCTTTTTTCAGAAGTAGACTCAACTATAGCATTCAACATTTACATATCACTTTGCATTTAAATTGCTTTCCTTTCAGTCATTAGTTATTTCCCATAACAACCATCATCGGGACCAATGTTTATAAAATGCCCGCTGGTGTGCGCCCCTTGCCTGTGGGCTCAAGGGTTGGCCTGTTAAACAAGGAAGTTTACAGATGTTTGTTCAGCATGCCGAGGTCACAAAACAATTTTGTGGCAATCCTGGGGTTAGTACTCACAGTTTTCTCATTTCAACTGCAGTTTCCCTGTAGGATATGATAAGAATGATAAACGAAAAGCGTTTTACAGCATCTCATGTGTTCACTCAGATCTGTACATTTCAGCAAATTTCAAGAGGCACGGTTCTGTGGTTAAAGCCATGCCATAACCTAGGCTTATGTTTAACAACTTTGCTGTCTGGAGCGCTAGTTCCCTTTAGTGGTTAGTTTATTCTGTGCTGTTCTACTAACTACCACCCCACCCCTGACCTGCCCTTCATTCTTTGCTAGGTGGTGGCCTCTACTAATTGTCACTTGAGCAAAGCACTTAAACATTATTTAGATTTTTCTTTTTCTTTTTTTTTTTTTTACTGTAAATATCAAAGCTTATAATTTACTGTGCAGACCTAAATTTTACAAAGCAATTTAATGATGAACTAGTTCCGAAACAGCTATTGTTAGGACAGTTCCCATTTCTGAAAATTATGGCCCTTTCAAAACATGTGTCATTGTGTTTTTCTTTAGAAATGACGGAGGAGGGCAGGAGTGGAACTTCGTGTGCATGCAAGGTATTTCTATCATTTTTATTTGTGAAATGATTGAAAGAGACCTAAGTGAAATCCTTCATAGTAACCAAATTGTTTCCTTAATCCCTTTGAAAATACACATTCATTTTCAAATATCACTCTGAGAAGATAAATGACCACAACTTTATAGTGCCCCTTTTGTCTTACTAACACTTCCTCCTTGTTCCTCTTCCCAACACGTACACACCACACAAGCTTCACGTAAGATGCAAAATTGCTTAGGCTTATAAAACCATTCTGAATAAGCACATTTAAAAAAAGAATTACCTTGCTTTTCATTAACAACCACATAGATGTTAAGTTTAGAAAATGACAAATGGACACTTTTCCTATTCGTGATTCAGATTAGGTCAGTCATATTACTATACCAACAATCCGAATTTCCAATGCATCAATGGGTTATTTCTCTAGAGATATGTGAGTGGGTGAGTGTGTGTGTGTGTGTGTGTGTGTGTGTGTATAGTCTCTGTGTAATAAATTGTGGCTGTAAAACTGTGTTTCCCCTGTAAGGGGAACAACCGTATTCTGTGACTGTGTATATTTGAGTAAGTATTGGCTTGGAAGAAAAAAATATATAAATACATATCAGAAACTCAGAATTAAAACTTATATGCTTGTAAAACATATCAAATAACCCATAAACCATTACTGATTCAGCAAGCAGTATTTTGATGGCTGGAAACTATCATAATGTCTTCATATTCCTTTAAATTTCTACCCTGGAAATACAAAAATTTGTCTAGCACCAATAAAAATGTCAGATATTTATTATTTATTCAGGATTTTCCATAACAATTACCACTATATAACATTATTTGTTGATTTCATTTCTCTCCCCCACTAGAATGCAAATTTCTTGAGAAAAGGGACCTTATGTGCCATCTCCACCACTATATCCCCAATACCTGGAATAGCAGTTGTCATATTATAGGTTATTAAGAAATATGTGCTAAATAAAATATGGAAAGTAGACTAAATATTGTATTAAACTACAAGTTCCTCATTATTGACCTGTTTTAACAGATGTTAGAGTTCTTGAAGACCCCAAACTGGGAAGAGTAGTGGAAACTAGCAAGAATAGATAAGTTATTAGTTCTCACTTGAGAGTTGAAAGGAGAAGGAAGATAAAAAGATTTTCTTGGGCCTACTAAAAAAGGAGTCATATAAGGAGCTAAAATGGATTTAGCCTCACTTATATTTCATTTACTGATGATGGAAAACAACATAAAATATATTTAATTTTTTAAACCTTTAATGTTTCTAAATTGCACTGCTATCTTTAGTTACTACATGTAAAAATTGAATTGATTACTGTATGAAGAGTAAGAATATACCAAAGGAGGATAAAAAATGATTGCCAGATATAGGGAGGAACTGAAAGAAGTCGGATAGCAAAATTGTAGTGGACTTAGTATTTATTCATTTATTCATTCTTACATGCATGTAGGCATGTATACAAATATTTATACAATATAGATTTAAGTGTCTTAGTTTACAGTGCTTGACATGAGTGTTAAAAAGAGTCAAAGTACTTGCCTTCAATGTCATGGTCAGGTAATGAGCATAAGTATGTAAAAAGTATTTGCTCTCTAAAGAGCAAATTATCACAAAATGTGCTAGATGCAGTGACAGAATTACATCTAAAACATACAAGTGGCACAGAACAAGAGTGGTTAACTCTGTTTTCGGAGATATTGAGAGAAGAAAAGTAGTATCTTTAGGTAATAATTGTCATTAAGTTTTGAAAATGAATATGAATTTTCTGGCTTTCCAGAGAGTTGGGGAGGAAAGGCCATTCAGGAAAAAAGAACAATACATGATGTATTTAGAGATCTATATTCTGTTTGCTATTGGAGAACTAAGAGTTTTTGGACTGGTGGGAGATGTCTAGTTGGGTAAACACATCTCATAAGATCCAACATTCCATCTTAAAGAGTTTGTACTTTGTGCAAAATAAAGAGTCAATAAAAATCTTGTCCCCAGGTGGGAGACATGATCAGACTTACAGTTTGGCAGGAGTTTTGAGATCTTTTGGGAAGGAGGTGAGGCTATAGGTGGTGAAACTGTTAGAAAGCATTTGCAGTAATCTGATCTGAAGATCAGGAGGCCATAAATACTGAAAACTTCTCTACAAGTAATAGAGAAGTTTTTTAAAGAATCACTTAAGATTTGAATGTAGGAGATGAAAGGGAGAAACCGAATATGAGTCCTTTATATCTGATTATGGATTCTTGGGTATATGATATTGACACTAACCAAATTGCAGTAAGAAAGGGGCGGGGGGACAAATTTCAGTGGTAAGGAATAAGATGTTGAATACAATATTGCATGTGTTGAGTTTGAGGTGCCCATAGGATGTCAAGGAGATACTTTATTAAGTATAGGTTGAAGATCAAGAGACATGTCTGATTTTAGCGATGCAGGTTCTGTAATTTTCATCTTGTAAATTATTAAATCCAAAGAGACTGTTATTCAATATAGTTTTATAAATTCTATCCATAAAAACTCTCATCCTATTTCTAAACAATGAGAGAGGCATGTGAAGTTAGGTACTCAGCATGTTGATTTTTTTTTTCATTTAAGACAGGGAACACTTTATTTAAACACATCAGAGAAATGAACAAGTTGGGTCTGCAAAGTGTCGTGTTTTAAAGCATAGGCCAGTCATTGTATATGAGAGTATACACTGCTACATAACAGCATGTTGATTTTTATAAAGACGTTAATTAGTGTGATCTTAAGAAAGCATAAATTAAAATTTGCAATTTTTACAGACCTATTCCAAGTGTCTTGGTTGTCATGGAGCTTGAAGATCCATTTTAAGACTCTCACATGTCTATATAGAGAGAAAAACTCCTTATTCTCAATTCATAGATTCCCCTAGTTTTTTTTTTTCCTCTTTCTTTTTCTTCCTTCCTTCCTTCCTTCCTTCCTTCCTTCCTTCCTTCCTTCCTTCCTTCCTTCCTTCCTTCCTTCCTTCCTTTCTTTTCTTTCTTTTTCTTTCTTTCTTTCTTTCTTTCTTTCTTTCTTTCTTTCTTTCTTTCTTTCTTTCTTTCTTTCTTTCTTTCTTTCTCTCTTTCTTTCAACTATTTAAGTACTGAAAATTCCCTAGGAACACAGTTTTCTAAATTTAATTTCAAGGATGCAATTGGATTTGTCTCCAAAGAGCAAATGCACAATAGAATTATGTCTTTTCTGCTTCTATTTTTGCATAAGCTGCTGCACAAGCTTGCAACACATAGCACTAGGCAAATGTTTCAAGAGAGTCAAAGTTGATCTTGATCAAAAACCCTCCAGTTCTGACACACACTCACTCATTCACTCACTAACAGTTTCTTGGATATGGATTCATAACTTTGACAGTGCCTTTCTCTTCTCTGAAGATCTCTAGGCTGTCAGGGAACTCCAGGAAGACAATCAAACAGCTGAGAGACTTCTGGTTAGTGTATTCAAACTACATAAGTCTAATCTCTTTAATTTCCATGATAGAGTATGGATTAGATTTTTCTAAGTGATTTTAAAACCACAGCCATTTGTGGCCAAGAAATACCGAGACCCAAACTCCTTCCTTCTCCATCGCTACCTCTGCCTTCCACTTCATAGATCATTGGAAATCAGAGCTGCAATCCCATTTGGCATGAACCTGCTGTGTTGATGCCAAAAGCAGTTCATTTCTCCAGTCTTCTCTATTTCCCAATTTTCCCTAGATTTCCTCTGTCTTGCCTTTGTAATAGCAAAGTTCTTTTATTTTTAATTTCTATTACGATCCATCTGCTATGTCTCTCATTCACACTCTCGTAATAGACTGAGTTTATTCATTTTCTGGTGCTATCTCAGAAACTTGCCCTTAGATTATAAAAAAGCAGTTATTACTGTTTTCTGGGCAAAAAAAAATTAAGGTTCTCTCAGGATTTCCCCTGTAGTATTAGATCGTATCTGTAATACCCAATAATACTACATACTATCTTATAATAGGATGAATATGATCTTCAGACCATTAGCATTGGCATCACCTGGGAACATTTTAGAGCTGTTGAATCTTGGGTCCTACCCCAAGACCACTGAATCAGAATCTGTATTTTAATAAGATCATGAGATTATTCATATGTACATTAAAATTTGAGAAACACTGTTAAAGTACAAGAGCATAGCCTTTGCTGGTGGCTTTTATCACTTTTCTGCTATGTTTTCTCTTCTCTTATATTGCTCTGAACAAGTTCTTCTCTTACCCACCTTTTAATAACTGGATGATGTTGAGGGGTGACATCCGTGGTTAAATAGTTCTCAAATGGCTGTACTCAAAATAAGAGGCCTAATCTACATTTTTAATCATTTTTTTTCCTTTATTGCTCTATAATATGATCTTTAGCTTTGATATATAAGCAAACATCTTTTTCCAACAATCTGCAAAGTAGTCAGGAAGCTTAACTACACAGCTGTCTGCTTCTTAACTTTCCTAAATGCTTGCTGGAGCATTTGATAATTGTTATCAGGAGTTATTCACCTTGATATTTTAGATGTTCTCAAATATTAGGTACGAAAAATATGCCTTTAGTACCTGTTATTTTTGCTGTTTGAATTGATTACCCTTGCAAATCTCAGTAGCATGTATAGGTTTTATGTACTTTTTCAGATTTTCTTGGCCAAACTGGCTCCTGGTGCCTCAGGTGTAATGCTCCACCTGAGCAATTACCATGAATAACCAATTCTCTCTAGCTAAAGTGTTTTTGCCCTCAAAGACCAATGGCATTTTGAGTCTTTGTATCTCTCATTACTCTGGACTCAGATCACACGAAAGGGCATAGATTTGTCTTTCAAGTAGATGCTAATGGCGACTGGATGATGCCCCACCCCCAAAACAGTGAGGGAGCTAAACCTAATTGGGGAAAACTTTACCCATTGGAAGAAAGGAGATGAAATGGGGCAGTTGGATTATCTTTAGCTTTCTTTGATGGAATTTTCCAACAATATTTCCATTCATTCTTTCTATAGGTTTCTCACATGAATAGGTATGTACATCTGATAAACATCTTAGGAAGCAGAAAACTGTGCATTCACAGAACACATTGTTTCATTTATTTTTCCTCTGCTCAGTTTTCCTGGAATTCTACCTTCAAATAAATTAGTTAATCCTCGCCTCAGGGTCTGTTTTCTAGGAAACCAGAGTGGTTCTAGAAAGTGAACTCTTAGGACAAGTTTTGGAGGTGGATTGCTCACCTGTATAAAAGGGTTCCTTTGCTGGTGACAGTGGTGTGATATTAACTTCTGGAATGCAGTGACATGACAATTAGGTCAAACCTTAACTTGTAGTTAATTGGGAAGAAGTACAGTTAGAAGGGAAGCATTTAGACATCAAGTACCTGCGACACTTGATCATTATGAGATGTGATAATTTTAAGGATAATAAAGTAAGACAACTGCTTTTAATGGCATGGGAGACTTTGGAAGGAAAATGATAGGGATAAGACAGTTAATTACAAACTTAAAAGGCATGTTCTTAAGGTAAGTGGCATGTATAGCACCTGTAAAAAGATTTTTGTGTCTTGCAGCCGCAAGACTTGCTAAACGTCAGGCCCAGGCTTTGATTATATACTGAAAAAGAGCCTAAATTCCCAGCCTCAGTACATCTTTCAAAAACAGGGTTCTGATGGAAAAGGGGTAGAATTCTGAAACCTGGGTAATGACATTTTAGTAAGTCTGAAAATAAACCCTGACTGAATCTCCCAGAACCTCCTGGCTGGCAGAAGTTCTTTCTTCATTGTCAAAATTTTCTTAAACAGATGCCTTCCAAGAGGATGTCTGTTTTCCATAAGATACATTGCCACCACCACTTATTGCTCATAGGCCTATAACAAAAATCAAGTCTAAGAACAATCTGGGCAGATAAGTATAAGCCCATTGCAAATAAGAAATAGCCTATACTTCAAAGGAAATGCAGTACTCGTTTAAATACCGACAGGACTTAAAGGAACATGTATAGAGATGGATTTTGATGATGTTAGTCTTGGGAAAGAGTGAATATAAAGCTCTTTGGAGAAGATATTATTTTCAACATAGTAGAGGAAATTCAATATTTTTGCAATACCACCTAGGGTCAGGGAATCTAGGCTAATATGATGATAAAGCGCTAACCAGTATTTAAACACTCTTGATAAAGTAGCACACCCTGAGAACCATTTCAACATTTGATAATACTTGTCATCAGTAAGAGGCTAAATAAATTCTAGTTTTGAGGGTTAATTTATGGAGTTTGTTCTAGGAAAAGATCTAGTCTAGAAAAGCTATTTAATTGATCCTGATATACTTCTTAAGAAATTAGATTTTTAAAAAAATACTACATTCTTTGAGATATGCTTGCAGAATAATTTCCATGTTCTCAATAACTTTCAATAAACCATCATTTGACTGAATGTGTAAATATCACAAAGAATCACGTTAAGTACTACTCTAATAATTAGGCTGTCTACAATTTCTTTCTGGTCCCAATACAATAAGTAGCTTTCCTAAGATACAGATTAGGCAAATATACTTTCATTTTCCTGATGCATCCCAATGCACTCATCTGAAATTGTGCACAAGAAAAATGATCAGAATGTACTCGTTCTATTTTACAATTACTACGATTATCCTTGTTGAAACTGGTGTGTCACAGAATAAAAGTTAAAATAGCTCCGGTTTGCCTGCCTACTCTATAGTAGATATTTCTTTCTAACTGAGGTACCCAACAGCATTCTAAAGTATAACACTCAGGAACTCCTCTATCTAAATTAGCATGAAGTCTAGCCTTTCCTCTACCTGCCCCACCCCTGCCCTCCAGCCAAGAACTCTCTCAAGATAATGAATTGGTTTTGTGTTTTCCTTTATTTAGTAGCTTGAGAAAAACCCAGACATTTCCTCCAAATTCTGTATAAGTTCATGATTGCTACTGGATATTGGTTTCCCCAAAGTATTTTTACTGTTATAATCCTCCAAATACTTAGCATTGTTTAACATGCATGATTCTGGCTTCCTAGTCTGTCTGAATAAATTCAAAACCTTTTCTCTTGATGAGGAGGATTGAGTACTTGATCTCATTTGTCCCATCAGGTTCTTGGACTTCTTAGGCAAATTTAGTTCATTCCCTCCAGCTTTCTGTAAACTCTCTATATTAATAGATACTCTTATGGAAAATGACAACAAAAATATCTACCTTATTAGCTATATAATAACTACTATAAATTAACTGCTTGGCACGTAACATATAGTATTTTCTCATATAGCCTCCTAACTGTCCTTCCAGATAACATCGCTATACCATTTAACAGAAAGGAAATGGGCTCAGTATGGTTAAAATTAACTTGTCGATATTACAGAGCCAATAAGTATTTGGGACAGTAAGTAAAGCTGAGACGGAAACACAGGTCTTTCTAGCTTTCTAGCTTGAATTGTTTCTACTCATCACAGCACCCTGCCTTGCTAACAAAATCAACTTAAGTTAATTAGAGTTGTGTTGTGTAGAGGAAATGTCATCTTATACTTACATCACTTCATGACTGAATTTATCTGATGGGATTATACTTCAACCTACTAAACTTAGTGATACCCAAGCTAATTAGAAAGTTCTTTCCTTCAAGAGAAATAGCAGACAGAACAGCACAATTATTAACAAGTTCGAAAATGGAAAATACTGCTTTGCTTTTTGTTACTCTTCAGAATGTAAGGGAAGCATTCCTAGTTTAAACTTTTTTTGTGAGATCAAGACAACTTTTGAGACTAACTTGGTAGTTAAAATGTTAACATCTTTTAGTAATGGAAAGAAAGAAACTTACACGCAAGTCTGGAAGAACAAATTTAGTGTTTAGTGTTTCTGATCCTGAGAATCTGGCTGAGAAAAAGTTAGATCTACTGAATAATCTCAATTTACCTATCTTAGTTTTTCATTCAAATTAGAATATGTCAGATCCAGTATAGGAGCAAGAGTGACTCAATTATACAGAAGAGTTATAAAATAGCTTTTCATTTCTGGTGCCTATTGTGGGAGCAGCCCTGATCTTCACATATTGGTTGGAATGATATGAAATATTGCCAAGGAAACTTTATACTTGCTACACTGTGACATCACTGTGGAAAGGGCAGAGAACTCATTAAATAAATAAAGATGCAAGTTCACACCCAGCCATTATCTGTCACTACTGTTTGGCCCAACAGACTTTGTCTCTAGCGGTGCTTAGAGTTATTTTTCTAGAGTTTGCCACACTATCAGGAAAAAATATGACTGGAAGAAAACTGATATAATTTTAATGAAATTGTAAGCAGGGGACATTATTTTAGTTGTCAAGTTTCTAGAAACCTAGTCTGTCTTTTTTCCCCAATCATAACATTGCCTATCAATCAATGAGTATTTACAGAGCTCCTACTCATTGTCCACATTTCTCCAAGTGAAAAATTAAGATTAAAAAAAAAAGTAGAACTGATATCTGCATCAGCATTCCTTTTAATCTATAAGGTTTATGAAAGAAGAGTGTCATACAGGCCAAGTATATTCTAAGGTAGAGTTTCTCAAACACTTAAAAATGATTAAGAACCCCAAAATCTTTTTAAAATGTAGTTTATGTCTATCAACATTTATTATACTAGAAATTAAAATTTCTAGGCATTTAAAATATTTATTTGTATAATATAATAAACATTATATGCAAACAATATTTTTATTTTAAAAATATGCTTTCCATAACAAAAACAATAGGAAGAATGACCTTGGTTTAAATTTTTGCAAATCTTATTAATGTCTGGTTTAGAAAAGACAACTTGATCTTCATATCTGCTTCTGTTATAATATCACGTCATGTAGCCTCTGCAATATTTCACTGTACACTCATGAGAAAATAAGTATAAAGGAGAAAATACTATGTTAGTATTCTTATGCAATAATTTTGATCTCACAGATTCCTTGAAATGTTTCAGGGACTCTTAGAAGTCCCTGGACCATACTTTGAGAATGCCTATTCTAAGACTGGAACTGATAACTCAATACTACTAATCACTATTGATTGAAAAACAGACACATTTAGGTGAGATGGTATTTATGCTAAACTCTATCCTTGTTATTGAGGTCTGCTCTTTAAAATCTGTAATTAAAGTATTAAGCCAGTATTAGCAAAATGAATACAATGAAAGATAATTTTGATTTAAGTAAATGTCACATTGCTATGTATAGGAAGGTTTGTGTGACCACACAGATGCTTTTTTTATTGTTATCTATATTTTCAGACTCATCATCAAAAGACACTCATTTGCATTCCAATTTTTATGTTTTCCTGTACAATTCTGTTTCAACTTTAGAAAATAGCAATGCTGCTGAAGGAACTAGCCACTCTCATTAAACAGCTTGTTATGACACCATTTTATTGTACGTATCTGTTATTAATATTGGCTATCTGAACAAGTTATGCTTTCAGTTAGGTTACACTATCAGAACCACCCACTATTTGGTGTCAAACACCACCTTAGGAGAGAACGAACCCAGCAGACAGATGGCTTATTGTTGCTGCAACAATAGTTGACCAAATATAAACCAAGTAGTCTGAAAGTGTTATTCAAAAGAAAAAAAATTAAGAAATATATTTTTGCTTCACCACAAAAAAGTCCATTATGCTTTAATAGTGTTATTAATCGATAAAAATTGTTTATTTATTTCTGTTAACGCCAGAGATGTAAAATTATTGTAATTATGATTACTTTTATAAATTATACAAGAATCAAAAGCCCTTATACAGAGGCATAATGGATCACTTCATATTTTTTGTACTTGAAATCTAATAAAAAGATGGCAGATTCCATATCTTCTGCTTCTCAATTTTCCCCAAATTGTTGTTCGCAATTTTCAGAATTTAAAATGATAAAAGGAAAGATATGACATTGGGAGAACAAAGAACTGTTGATAGTCAAAGAATGCGAGGGCTCAGAACAATAGGGAATACATATATTCTTTCTTATTACCAGCCTGATAAAACCCTTACATTTGGGGCAGCAATATATTTAGTTCTAAAAACAAATTTTGCAATAGTTAAAGGGCTGCTTATTTTGTGGATGGTCCTTCTTTATAAAGAGCTGTGTGTTACTAATAGTAACATAATAATCCAGCAGGTGATAGAAGACGTGAATAAAAGGAAAAAAAATCATGCTAGAACCAGAAGATAATATCCATTTCATGTCAAGGACACAGGTAGCCCTGTTCAACCATGGGGTTTATACCTCAGTCAGCCATATCCAGTGGTGCATCTACAGCTTCATCAATACATGAGACAACGCACATCCTTTTTTATCTTATGTTTCAAATGTTTATGTTTGGAAAAGAAGCATGTGAGAAATAACTAGCGTTAAGCTGTCTAAAAAGATGACTTTTTTTTTCCTTTTCTTTAAAGTGCAATCTGTGGAACACTAGAGAAATTTGGTTACTGTGCAGACACCACACAACCACAAATAGGCAATAATGAGAATGATGCTTTTTCTCGAGGTTTTATAGTCTAGCTTTAAGAAACCTGAACTTCATTTTCCAGAAGGTAGATGACAATTCAAAATCACAACCACAGAACAGAGAAAGTTTCCAATGGCACAGGGATTGCTATGATAATGGAATTTCTGCACCTAGAAAAAAGAAAGACAAAAGTTGTATAATTCACATATGATATAATAAATGTATCTGTTGATGCAGAAAGAATTATGTAATAACTTTAGAAATTTGATAGTGCTCAAATTTGAAAAATGTCCAATTCAGGTAAATTTTAACATACCCATTATATTAGAAAAGTGGCAAGATATTTTAAAATAAGATTCAAGGAGACAAATGATTGTGCTTTAATCATTATTGAATTTGAAAGCACAAATTAACAAAACATTGCCAAGCTGATCATTCATCTTTGACTGCACTTCCATTCTCACTAAACTTTATAACTTCACATGACTCAAATACCTAGGAATCTACTTTGATAATTGATTTTCTCTCTCGTTACCTCTATTTGGGGTACTTTTTTCTTTTACTTTTATGTATTTTAATTTTTTTAGCTCCTCTACCAATATGGACTGGATGTTTGTATGTGTGTATATACATGTGAATACATGTGTGTGTGTGTATGTGTAGAGTTCTTTGTAAAAAATAGGTTTTATATATATCAACTACATATGTATATCTAGCATATGTACATATTTAAAAAACAGATATTTATGGTCTGGAATGATGAAAATGAATTAGTAATAGTTGCACAGATACCTAGTTTAATTTACATTGATATTTTTATTCTCCCTGTGGTTTTCGTGCTGTTTTTAATAAGATGCATAACCACCAGTCCAGGGTGACCTTTCTCTCTTATTCTTTGTGTGAGAGCCTCGGCCCTCTCCAACACGCACAGGCTAGGTCAGGCCCTTAGAGTGTGGAATGCATTGGATAATGGGAGAGCAGTTTTATCAGTTTGCTGCTGATAGAGAGAAAGAGAGAATAGATAGTCTGCTTTTGAAATTTCCTCCTTCATGGGTCTGAGTCACCTGCAGCTGCAGGGTTCCAGCCTGTTTGTTTTAAGTTTTATAAGAAGAGCAGGAACTCCAAGTTTGATAGCGTGTTTATTTTCTTCTGTCAATTTGAGAGATTCCTGTAGAGCAAAGACAAACCTTGACATGGCATTTTCAGCTCTAAGCCAAATGCTCAGACACCCACATGCCTTGAATTAATCGGCAGGCAAAGGAACCCGCTTATATGGGCAATTGCACAAAATGATATTTATCATCAAAAATAAAACCAGTGTCCTTTTCATGCTCTCCATTCCCTGACACTGGGGAAATAATTAATTTACTGGAAATACGTAATCTTTCTCTTTTTCTGTTTTTTTTTTCTTTTTTTCTACCCAGTGTGAAATATGCTCGAGGCATTCCAAGTAATTTTAGAGCAATTACTACCTTCTTACCTTCATTCTTTCTCCAGCTCTTTGTGTAGCTCCAGTAGGCTGTGAAGCTGTAAAGATGCTAAAGAAATGGAATCATCTTGTGAGCTCACAAGGAAGCCATGCCTCCCTGCTGTGTGAGGAACTCACCCTGCAGCACTTTTCCTAGGATTTCATTTCTCCTACCTTCGAAATGTGTCTGTCTTTAATGAGAGTGTTTTACAGCTGTATTTCCACCTTTTTTAGGGACTAAAAAAAATTTATCTTGATTTGAGTTTTTATAATAAAAAGATATCTACTAACATTAAAAAGTATTTCTATATTATGAAATAGTATGCTTAAATTTCATTTTTTACCATCTTTATATAATTTTAAACATTTTCTTATTTACCATGATTTATTAGCAAATTAATTTAAAGATTACATGTTATGCCATGTTTAAGGTTTTACTGTTTAATAAATGTAGACTAAATTTAAAGTTAGTGCATGAAAATTCAAAGAACGATTAGATGAGCTCATATTTGAAATTCTTGCATTTTGTACTTAAAAAATTGGTTTATTTTTATAATTTTTAAATTTTATTTCTAAATGAAGAGAAAAAGTTCAGACTACAAGTACTTGCAAATAGCACATTCTAAGTAAAGACAAAATATTTTTCAATAATGAAAATTTTAAATGAATTTAATACTCTTCATTCTCCTCTTTTAAAACTGTTTCTGAGTATGAGAAATAGCTATACAAGAAATAAGTTGTATAAAAAAATTGGTGAGATGAATGTGAATTGTTGATATGGTGGAAAAGATTAGGAGACAAATTTGCAAAATTATTTTTATCTCCCTCATTAATTTACAATTTAATGTCAGTACTTTTTATGTCCATAAGCAATGATCTACTTTAGTTAGAAATTTTAAATATATGACAGCACAAAAACAATTCAAACCTCTGTATCACATTTTTTTAATTTTGATATTTTTATTTTTTAAATTATAGTTGACATACAACATTATATTAGTTTTCAGGTGTACAACATAATGATTAGACATTTATATGACTCACTAAGTGATTATCTCAATAAATCTAGTACTAATCTGATACCATACTTACTATTAATACTGACTACATTCCCCATGCTATACTATACATCTCCATGACAATTTTGTTAATTTTCAATTTGTGACTCTTAATATTCTTCCTCCGTCACATATCCTCCCACACCCTCAGTCTAACGACCATTAAAATGCTCTCTGTACCTATGAGCTTGTTTCTGTTGTTTGTTTATCCCTTTCTCTGGATTCCACATGTAAATGAAATCAGGACATTTATCTTTGTCTGACTTCTTCCACTCCACACAATATCCTTTAGGTCCATCCATGTCGTTACAGATGGCATGATTTCCTTTCCTTTTTTTTTTTTTTTTTGTGGCTAATATTCCACTGTATATATGTACCACCTTTCTTTATTTCTTCATCCACTGACTGATTCCCAAATTGCTACCATTTCTTGGCTATTGTAAATAATGCTGTAATCAACATATTGGATGCACATGTCCCTTCAAAGTAGTGTTTTGGGTTTCTTTGGTTAAATACCCAGAAGTAGAATTATTGGGCTAGTCTTTATCTCTTATTATAGCCTTTGTTTTAAAGTCTATTTTGTCTGGTAATAGGTATTGCTAGCTCAGCTTTTTTTTTTTCATTTTCATTTTCATTTTCATGAAATATATTTTTTCATCACTTTACTTTCAGTCTGTGTGTGTTTTTGATCTGAAATAAATCTCTTATAGGCAGTGTATATAATGGTTTTGTTTTCTTATCCATTCCTGTTTTTTGATTAGAGCATTTAATACATTTACATTTAAACTAATTGTTAATGTATATGTAATATTGCCATTTTATTATTTATATTTTGTATTTTATTTTTCCTCTTAAAGAAGTTCCTTTATAACATGTCTTGTAATATTGGCTTGGTGGTGATAAACTCCTTTAGCTTTTTCTTGTATGGGAAGCTCTTTATCTGTCCTTGGATTCTAAATAATAGCTTCACTAGGTAGAGTAATCTTGGTCGTAGGTCCGTGGTTTTTATGATTTTAACTATTTTGTGCCAATCACTTCTGGCCTGCAAAGTTTCTGTTTAGAAATTAGTTGACAGTCTTATGGGTGCTCCCTTATAGGTAACTAACTGCTTTTCTCTTGCTACTTTTAAGGTTCTCTCTTTGTCTTAAACCTTTGACATTTTAATTATGATGTATCTTGGTGTGGGCCTCTTTGGACTCATCTTGTTTGGGACTCTCTGTGCTTTCTGGCTTGTATTTCTATTTCCCTCATCAGGTTAGGGTAGTTTTCCATCTTTATTTCTTCAAAAAGGTTTTTAATTCCTTGCTCTCTCCTCCTTCTAGTACCCCTATGATGCAAATGTTGATATGCTCGATGTTGTCCTGGAGGCACCTTAAACTATCCTCATTTTTTTTTTAATTCTTGCTATTTGTTATTGGGTGTTTTCTACCTTACCTTCCAAATTGCTGATTCAGTTCTTTCCTTCATCTAATCTACTGCTGATTCTTTCCAATGTATTCTTTACTTTAGTTATTGTAGTCTTCATTTTTGACTGGTTCTTTTTTATGTTTTCTATCTCTATTTTAATATTTTCTATATCTTTGTTGAAGTTCTTACTGAAATTATTGAGCATTTTTATAACCAGTTTTTGAATTCTGCATCTGATAGATTGCTTGTTTCCACCTTGTTTAGTTCTTTTTCTAGAACTTTGTTCTGTTCTTTTATTTGGGACATATTTCTTTGTCTCCCCATTTTGGCTGCCTCCCTGTGTTTGTTTCTATGTATTAGGTAGAGCTGCTATGTCTCCTGGTCTTAATACAGTGGCCTTATGGAGTAGGTGTCCTATGGGGCCCAGTGACACAGTCTCCCTAGTTACCTAAGTCGGGTACTCTAGGTCTGTGTCCCTTGTGTGGGTTCTGTGTGCTCTTCTGTTGTAGTTGAACCTTGGTTACAGTTTGCAGATCAGTGGGAGGGACTGCCCCTTAGACTGATTAATTGTGAGGACAGACTATGATGACAGTGGAGAAGTTGTTGTGCAGGAGCTGACCTTACAGAACAAGGTTTGCTTTAGCAGGACTCTGAAGGCTGCCCAGTCAGCTTTTTGAGTATGTTGTTTGTGGAGGTAGCTGGGTGATGTTCTTGTTTGATCTAAAATGGCCATCAGGTGTACTGGTCCTGGGGCTACCTGGGAAGAGGCCTGCTGCAGGCCAAGTTCAGGGCCACTTGGAATGAGCCACAAAGTGACCCACAGATCTCTTCCATGTGCACTGGGCTTGGAGGTGCTTGAGAATTGAGACTGGCTGCCACAAGTACTACCTATTTGGGGTTTGTGAACCTTTGAGAGGTTTTAAGAAATTCCCCAGCATGAGCCAAGAGAGGCCATTTGTATGGAAAAATCTGCTGGAAATGTCTTGTGTAGGCCTGTAAATTGGGTAGGGTAGGGTCTCAGGGAATCACCAGCATGAAGCAATTAACATTAGCCAAATTGATGAAAACTCAGATATGACAGCCATCTGCATTTGCACACTGGGTAGGGAGAGACCTTAACAAAGGAGCAATGCCCTCTGCCAATACTCTGTCTGGGGGAAAGCTACCCCTCCAACCCTAGCCCTAAAGCCAGACAAATACTTTTTCATAAATGTTGCCATTTATTTACTTATCACAAGTATTTTTTGGTTGCCTACTATGATGTTAGGAACCATTCTGGACACTTGGTGATATAGCTGTGAATAAAACACAGAAGTCTCTGCACTCATAGTAGTGTTTATTGCTGTGGGGGAGACAAATAATAAATAAGATTAAAAAATAAAATATATAAGAGCCAAGGAGAAAATTAAAGTAGATGAGGTAGATAGAAAGTGTGTGGAGAAGCTAGGAAGAGGGGCAGGCTCTCAGTTTTAAATGGGTGAGCTAGAGAAAGCTTTGCTCTTTGCTTCAAGAAGAGGATATTTGGGTAAAAACCTAAAGAAAAGGAAAATACCTATGGAGAAGAGATTTTTTTTTGCCATGCTGACCAGAAGTTCAAAATGCCTCAGACAAGAATGTACCTAGTTTCTCGAAAGAACTGGGGAGAAACCAGTATTGATGGAGCCAAATGAGTGAGAGGCAAGTAATAGAACATGAAGAGAAGAAATAGGGATCAGTTTATATAGAATCCTCTGGGTTATGGTAAAGAGTAGTTTATACTTAGAGTCAGATGGAATGCCATAGGCAGTTTGAGTAGAGAAGTGACATCATCTGACTTAGTGTTCTGATTCCTATGTTAAGAGTATAATTATTTGGGGTAAGAGCAGAAACAAGGGGTCTAGTTAGGAGCTATTGCAATACCATGGAAAGAAATAATGTCAGTTGAACACAACTAATAACTATGGAAATGACTCTAATGGATATGATCTTGAAGATAAAGCTGCCAGGATTATTGAAAGATTGAAAGTAGGAAATGAGAGAAAGAAAATAAAGATGACTCCAAGTTCTTTGTACTGAACAATTAGAATTGTGCAATACCAATAACTAGATGAGAAAGATGGTGAGGAACAGATTTAAGGAAAAATATTAGGACTTCACTGTTGGATATGATAAGTTTAAAATATTAGAAATGTTACATAGTCAGAAAGAGTTGGACTTAGGGAAAAGTCAGGCATAAGCAAATACTTTTCAGAGTCAATAGTATCGTATTCATCAGTTACTGCTGTGTAAGAAAGAATCATATAATCAGAGTAGAATACAATACTAAGATTTTTATTTTTTCTCTTGAAACATTTATTTTACAATTTTCTTTGCATTTTAGAGTCAAGACATTTTATTTTCCAGCTCTTGAGCAATTTGTTAAAACCGAGAAAAACTTATGGGCCTTGGGTACTGTGCCTATTGTAAGAACCTGGGCCTTAAAAAGATTTAAAAATGGCTTGGGAGTTAAGCACTTAAACACTTGACTCAGCCCCAAGCTCCTCCCACATCCCAGTCATCTCTTAAATCTTTCTCTTCCCCAGTTTTTGGTAACTGAGTTTCTTCGTTTGATACCCTGCCTTGGTCGCTGACCCTTTAGTACGCTGTTCACACAGATAATTCCAAATGTCAATACTAGGGTTTTTAATTCTCACATTTCTGCAAGTTGACTTGGAGTTGGCTCACTCTAAGATGGGCTTCTCTGGGCATCTCTGCTTATGTTAAGAGCCAGGCTCAACTTTGCTCCCCGCTATGGGTTGTGTTGTAGTCTTCTCCATGTGCATTCATTCTAGGCCTCAGGATAAAGAGACAGCAGCTACCTTCTTCTTATGGTGATAACAGAGGCATAAGAGAGTAAGCCCCACTACTCAAGCACATGTCTCATGTCATCCCATTGGCTCAACCAAATGACAAAGCCAACTCCAAAGTCAGGAAATAAAAGTTTCATTGTACTACTTTTGGGAGAAAAGACAAAGTTACAAAGCAAAGGCTATGAATACAGAGAGAAGTAAAGAATGAGGACAATAATTTATTCTACCATGGGCATATACATCATATTTAAAGCCATGAACCTAGATGAGATCCAAAATGATAACCACAATTTACTAAATCTCTTACAAGCCATATATAAGAGTTTCTGTTTCCTTTACTCTGACTGGCTTTGGATTATTGTTTTAAAACTGATTTGCCAATGTGAGCAATGAAAAATAACATTTTCTTATTTTAACTACAATAATTGTATATCTAAACCAAGCTTAAAACAGAAACGCTTAGAGTCACTATGTGATTTTGATTTTCCAGTAGGTTCCTCACCCCTCCAATGGCTTGTTATGCCTTGGTCTAGTGACCAGGAAGAAAAGCTTCCCAGTAGATTTTGTTTCCTTTTATATATTTAATCATCTGCCCCCTTATAATTATTAAAAAGGGATAAGAATGAATTTCAAATAAGTGTGGCTTCTAAGCCTAGTCTAACACTTACAGTTTACCCTCATTTAATTACTATTAATTTATCAGAAGAGATCATTTGTTGGTGAGAACCAAAGGAAACAATAGTATGTATATACATAATGACTCTAAGAAAACCTTTATTGAATTTTTGACTCAACACATGCATTGTTGACAATATGATACATAGTAAAGCTGACACAGAAAAACTAATCATGCTCCTCTGCGGGGGTGGGGGGGAGCTTTTATTTTAAAGTTATTACTGTGCAAAAGTGATCTTTTGTGGCTGTCTGTGGCAAAGGCTCACTTATGCCTTTTCATTCTCAGCAAAGGGTGTTATACCTTATTTACAATGTACACAATTGTTCAAGTTTTTTGAAATTCACTATGTTTGGGCTGCATATATATTCACTGAGTTGAAAATATCCTTAAGATTTCTGAGGTATGGTAAACTTACATATTTTCAGTCACTAGGATATTTATCTTAGAAAACAAATTCTAACATTAGGATCTCAAACATTGTCCACATGCAAATCGTATATGAGTTTAGCAGTGATATTGGAAACAAACATGTGGCTTGGGAGTAAGGGTAGAGCTCCAAATAGGAGGGAAATGGTTCATTTTCAGCAATTGCACAGGAAAACTATGTTTTCCTCTTACACGTGATAAAGAGCACAGTGCTGCATACTTTTAGTGTAAAAATAGAAAATCCATTAAGAAATAAAAGCACTGTTGATTCCATTGCTTGAGAAAAATATCCCTCTATTCATTCACAGTAGGTTTGTTCTCTCAGAACAAGACTTTTGCATTACCTTGAAAAAGATCCAAGAATTAGATCTGCTGAACTCTAATTAACTAAATTGTAATGAATGGAATTTTGCATTTAATAAGCAATGGATTTATGATTGTGCCCTGTTTTTATACCAAGCGTACTTGCTCAAAATATACATGCTATATATCACAGTTTATTGTCTTTTTTATTCAGCTGCATAGCTTTTCCTTTTTCCTAGTAAACAGTCAAATATGCTTAGTGCCAAAGTACTTTTTTAAAGATAATTAACCTGGTGTTGGGCTATTATTTGACTTGGGGAGGTCAACAGGGGAAGTCAAACATCTAGATACAAATGGAGTCCAGATTTCTGACAGTAGAAACTTCCTCCAATCATGTCAAAGTGCTAAGATTTGATGAGTATGAAACAAACAAATAAATAAACAAACAAGAGAGAGTTGTAGTTAATTTAGACTGTGTTAATATAAAATAAAGTAATTCAAACCAAATAAAAGGGCATGAATTTTCTAACATCTCTGGGTTTAAATGTTGCCTAATCAACTAAATATGTCAACAGTACAGTGTTTTTATTATATAGACTATCTAAGATGGTTTTACTCTCTAAAATATGAAGCACATAGAAGGCAAATGGTCTTCAACTTTGCTACTTTGGTTGTAGGTTAAGTAGATGGTGAGAATAAATTTTATAAATGCGTTTTACTAGTACCCGGTTCCTATTTCTAGGGCTTATATAAGATGAAAGTGTAACAGCAATAAGTGTGTGGTTTTAAATTATACGCTAATTCAAAGGTGCTCAAGATCAAAGATCAATATTTCCATAAACATTTTAAATATTTGCGAATGTCTTTTTTTGAAAGTCTAATAAAAATTTTATTTAATATTTCTAAATACACAATTTATATTAGAGATTTATATAGAATGGGCAGGTAAAAAAAATACACCTAATGACCTAGGTATATATATCTGGTTATTTTTAATGGTGTGTGTATGACATGCATATGAATTTGCACAAGTGTACATATGAGAGAAACAACTTTTTATTGATTTACTAGCTATTATATTGAACAGTAAGGACATGCTGATCAAAATTTTAAAATACAAAACAGACCCAGCCTTGATGTCGCACATACTTTTACACATCTCTCTTTAACAAGATGCTGTAAAATTAATGAATGTTTAGTTTTGATTTGTGTGAAGGTCTGTTTGTAGTTAAAGTTTCTTCTTTTGACTTAATATATCTTCAAATTTTAAAGCCATACCATTCACAGTATCTATGTTCTCTGATATGGCTTGAAAGAGAGAATGGCATTTTGATGTGATCAGTCAAGGCAATTAATTCATTTTTACCAAACTTCATTAACTTAGATACCCACTTGGCATGAATAAATCTCAGGATTAAGCTTTACTGTTAAAACTGCAACATGCCAGTGAATGGTATCTCAAACAGGATTTAATTATCTGAGTGTTAAATGAACTTTTTTTCTGTATTTGTTTCTGTGAGGGAATGGGGTAAAAAGTTCTCACAGCTGCCAGACAAAGAATGACTCTATTTAAAGAGTAGTTGGAAGCACAAATGTTGATTATCCAAATGAAAGAATTTAATTAAGTTTCCTAAAGAACAGGATACTACTGACATCATTGATTGGCAAAATGAAGCAGGGAAATACAGTATTTAACATTACGATATTTTTCACTTAATGATGCCAGTATTAGATCTTGGCTGGTATCCTGGAATATGCACAATGGCTTGGCAACAAATTAATTATTTTGCAATTGCAGATGTGGAGCTTTGGGGTGTGAAAGTCTCTTTGCCAAGAGAAAAGAACCAAAGCAATCATTGTATTTCCTGGTCTATGCTCATACCCTTGTTTATGAATATAGTTAAAATCACAGCATCAGATCATCACAATATCACAAACCACATGCAATTAACTTCTGAAAGTGGTTCTTTAACAGAACAGACTGAAGACAAAAAAATCCTACTGGCCTGAATCATGGTCCATAAAATTAGCTTAAAACTTGCATAAAATATCTTCAAACAAATATTCATATATTGATAAAGTAGATCATAGCTATTAATCTGTGATAATTATTATTTAATGAAGACATTTAAGATCATATTAACTTTCACTGCAACTGAAAACTGTGGTGGCCAATGTTAACAGAAGTTGTAGGTCTCATAATTTTGATTTAACCACAAAAATCCATATCAGTGGATAAGGATCCTCAACAATAAAGCCATTAATATAAAGAATACTAATAGCAGTATTAGCTTTTGCATATTAAATGGTACTCAGCAGAGTATTATCACTAATATACATACCTATAATTAGTTTTGTACTTAGATATGGCTCTATATGAGAAAACTATGAAGTTGGCCATGATATTGAGAGTCAAAAAAAATTTTATAATAGATCCTGAAAACATTGATTATAGTAAAGAACTAGACATTCATTTTTGTCTGTGTGGCTCTGTGTGAATATAATTAAGTCACATAAACTATTTCATGTCTTTGAGCCATTTGTTGTTCAATAGCATGTTGTTTAATCTCCATATATTTGTAAATTTTCCAGTTTTCTTCATGTAATTAACTTCTGGTTTTATACTATTGTAGTTGGAAAAGATGCCTTGATATGGTTTTAGTCCTCTTAAATTTATTGACTTGTTTTATGGCTTAACATATGATCTATTCTAGAAAATGAAAAATTTCCTATTTGTTAAAGAAAGCATGCATCAAATAAGTAGAGTGTTCCCAAAGAATATGAATTTTTGTTCACCCACACTCACCCACTCCCATGACCCTCCTCATTCAATGCATGTAACCATTTACCTAATATTATAAATTCAATGAGAGCTTTTGGGGGAAATATTTTGAAGCTCTCTTATTTTTACTTCTGCTGGTTCTGCCTTTAAATGGAACCAAATATGGTGAAAAAGCATCTATTTTCAGAGTCAACATAATTAAAATGTAAACTTTTATTTACATCAGGTTAAATAACATGGATACCCCTTATCAATTAACTTTTAACATAAACTTTGTACAACACTGACATAACGAAAAATAAAAATATAGGACAAAATTTATACTTTTATGTAGGTGTCTGGGCTACATGTCCCCCAGTAATGTAGTGCTAGCTGAAACAAATAGAAAATTTCTTTGTGAGTTTCTCTAAAACTCAGACAAAGAAAAACTGTTTTACCTTGCTTTCATCCAAGAGATGCACATACAATTTTTTTTTTTTGCCTGTAATGATTCATACATTATCTGAAAATGAATTTGGATTCATTTGCTACCTTTCAAAATATAACTGTGGACTTAATTGTAGTTGTCCCCAAATCCAGTTCTGTGGAATATAATGTCAACATTCATTTTAATTATTACTCAAAAACTACAGTTACTAAAATGTATTTCTTTGTACTTCTAATATTTATCTCCTATGTTCTTTCTAAACAAAGCTATTGTCCAGAATTTATCTTATAGATATCCAAAATTACATACCCTCTTACTTGTACCAGAAAAAAAAAAAAGTCTCTTGTTGTTTAATGATCTTCCCAGGGTTTCTCTATTGACATAATAAATATGGCCTAAAAAGATTCACACTGGGATTTAATAAATTGGAGTAGGAATGAACTGAGATTCCTAGAAGCATTTTGAGAATAATTTGCATGAGATATTCTAACTTAAAATTTATGAATTTAACTTATATGGAAATTTTAAATTTAGCTAACCTTATAGCATTTGGGAAGAAAATCTACATCTATATTAATACTAAGAATCCTTTGATTTACTTTTAAAATTGACTATTTTTCTAATTCAACCTAAGGGATATTGCAACACCAACCTGAAAATAAAAAAATGATGTAAAAACACCACCCTCTTGAAGCTGAGCCAATATAAGTTATGGTTTGGATGTTTTCTGCTCTTTGCTTACTTATGCTTCCTAGAAATTGTTTAAGATAACTCTAGAACATCTTCATATGTACAGTTATTTTTAAGAGTTAAAAAGAATAAACCAAGCCTTTTTTTCTTACTTTATATCCTGAACCTATATAATTCAACTAATGTTTAATTTAGCTCTGTAAAGAAAAAAAAAAGTTTTATGTATTAATTACAAATCATGAGAGAGAATCCATTATGAACCTGAAATATATTGTATAAACAATCAGAGCAACTTTAAGTTCCTGGCTTCTAACATTATTGTCTGTTAAGACTGTTATATGATGAGAACATCAGTAGTATCAAAATATCTCACGTTAAGTCTGGTTTCCCTAAGGCTCTGTGAAACACTGATAATCTGGAATGTGTTCTAAATCAAAATCTCCTGAGGCCAGTCTTAGGATTTCTTTGAATAATTCATTCATCTTTAATGCTTAAATTCACCGAATAAGCTTTAATTTTTGATTCCTACAAGTGGGATTCTATCAAAAATTAACCTGGGTTAGGGAACTGAAGATGGAGGAGGGGAGATATTTCCTATGGCTGCCAGGACATCTTGGGAGAGATGCTATTACATCTGGTTGTACTTAATGTTTTTGTTATTGATATGAAAGAGCTGTTTAAAAGTACATTAAATTAATCTCATGGGAGATACTCTAGACTACAAAGGCATATGAAAAGCACAGTACAAACAGGATAACAGGAAGGAAATTGTATTTTCTTTGGACTGTAATTCCCAGTCCATTATTTTTTTTTACTGGAAAAGACAAACACAGACATTCACCCAGCCCCAGCCACTACAACATAAAGGACTAATGCCAGTTGAACACTATGGTACTAACAATTTATATAAATTTAATTTACTCTTCATAATAACATTAAGCGGAAGCAATATTAGAGTCATATTAAGATAAAAAAGTTGAGGCAAGTAATCTGTTCAAGTACAGTAACCAGTAAATGGCAGAATCTAAACTTGAACTCAGTGCTGTCAAACATCAAACTAATGTTTGTTATACTTGCCTGGATTGCTCTGCTTCCCCAAAATGTAGAATTTATAGTAAGTAAATATAATTAGGTTTCACCAGTAGAAGATATTAAAAGTGTTTTAGAATAGTTGTTTCTTTCTGCTTTATAAAATCTTAATTAGAGCTTATATGGACTATTAAATTTTCTGAATACTTGTAAAAATTAGAATTATCGTGATGCTTGACTTTCTCAAGCTAATAAAATGACAATTGATAGAAGATGCACAAGTAAAATATATAGTATAGGTGAAAATTTAACATAACTTAAACTTTGTTCATCTAATGATTTACATAATCATTGGTTTATATTAAAAAATCTTAAAAGAACTAAAGTGTCTTAGTTCTTACTAACTTGGTTAAAATCAAAATTAGTAAGGAGATTGTAGGAAGGAAATAAGGAATATAGGAATAACTCTAGCCTATACTCTATATAAACATCCTATTGTAAATTATCTAAAAATTTAAAAGGCAATATTGCATGGTGATTAAGAGAGTGAACTCTAGAGTTAGAATACCTATATATAATAATCATTTTTTGGCAAGTTATATTATTTCTCTAAGTTATATAGCTTTTTTTTTTTTCATCTGTAACATGGGCATAATAATTACATATAACTAATTTGGTTTAGTATTCATAATATGAGTTAATGCATGGAAATCAGTTTTAACCAGTACCCAGCATAAGTCAGCTGCGCTATTGCACTAAATAGAAAAAATACTAATTATTATTATTAGCTATAAATGTATATTCCAAAATTTGTGGGATCATTACTATATTCCAAATTAGATTTGATAAACTGAGATGTGTTTTCCCAGACTAAACTTCTACCAAGTACATTACTATTAATCAGTAGTATCATCTATAATGTTAAACGCAACCTGGCTCAGTTAGTGCTAAAATAAAAGCATGCCTAGCAAAGCCATGATTCTACGTTCAAAGTTATACTATGGCAAAATATATATCCCAAGTTGTGAGCTAACTTTCAAAGTAATCCCACTTGGGGAGATAGCTATATTGCCTTTGTTGTTGATTATTTTTGAGATATATTTCTTTGGAATTTGCCAGTGGCATTTTCAAATATATCTACAGTGAATCAAACATTAAAGATCATATTTTGAACAAGAATTCAATTTGAGAAGACAGAAATTTGAAGCCACACTTGGTAAATAAGGTGGTTGATCAAGACTGGGTTTAATTAAAGTGATGAGATTGATTTTTGTGAGTGACTCATAAATACTTTCTAGAACAGTCCCCATATTTGTGGTGATAGCAGCAATTCATACACACCAAGAACTTTGCCAGGGACTTTACATTACTGACTCTCACATATGCTTAAGGCAATTTGGGGGTCAAAACACACTTTTTTTTGGCATTGATAACTTTGAATAACTGGTAGAAAAATCAGTGTCTACTAAATTATAGTCATAAATTATTATCTTTGATAATCAGATTTGAATTATATACCAGAATGGGACAGGAGCTGAGTGATGTTCTCTCTGTAAATACAGATGTCTGCTGATGAAGAGATTGAGAGGGCTTTTATTTATCCACATATTTGGAGCCTCCTTGCCAAAGGGATAATGTTGGGAGGGAATGGCGTGAAAAGAAAGGCATGCACCATTCCTAGGGGCTGGGAAGGATTTTGCATGATAAAGACCAGTTACCCTGGTCTCAGGATAGAACAATTGTAAGGGGACTTTGAGTCATGCATTGTTGGAAGTTTTTTTAGATTTGGCCTCCCTTAGTAATGTGACACTTTCCTTAAGGACATATTGTCTCCAGGCCATCTTCATGCTTGAATTGAACTCTTTCAGTCTCTAGACAATAAAGGCATGGATGCTTCTTTATGCTGTTTTCTCCAATGAATGTACTCCAATTTAATTCTTAAAAGATAACTACAGTTAAAAAATGAAACGTAGGCTAAAAATAGCCCAGACTGTTAAGAAACACACTTAGAAATAGCAAGCAGTATTTTATTTTGTAGCTTTATTTTTGTTGTACTGCTTTGCCTTGTGGCTGTTTGTAATTACCCTTCTAGTGAACTTCTTCATTGTTACTTTAATAATAGTCACTGTTTTCATGGGAATTGGGTAAAAAAGTCAGACTGTGCTGTAAGTGGAGCACTTCTCCATTCTATTAATTTGCAAATGGATGAGGTGATGTCTTTTTGCCACCTGCTGAGGAGCAGTTGAGAGGTCACCTCCTCAGCCACCCAGAGTGCCACTTTTGTCTGCAGACTCTCAGGCAGCAATTGTAAATGAGACTCCTCCTTTCAAGGCTGATCGTCTTTATGCGAAGGGCCATCATTCTTTTTTTTTTTCTTGGACACTAGGATCAAAGTCTCCTACTAAAGAGTGTCTCCACAGCCAGACTCAAGCTGGCTTTCTAATCCTAGAAAATATGTTTATTTCCATATAAAAAGGTCATTTCAGTTCCCTACAGATGATTTAGAACTAATCTTTCAACCATTTACATATATATATTCCATCAGCTGCTGCTTGCCTTGATTAAAAATAAAGAATCTTGACATCAACAGCTTTCTTAGATATAATGCTTGATTGCGTACACATTTCTTCTTCCACATAGAAAACCTAATAGAAGCAATGAAAAAACTGAGCCCATGCTCATTATTATTTGCTTTACTGGAGAGTTTTCTCTGTCACTTGCTTTTCGGTAGGGGACTTTCTACACACTGCACTTAAGGTTTAGAACTCATTTATGTTTAGAGAAGTTACCTGAAAAGATATTTGTGCCAATGAGAATTTTATGTGAAAAGAAAACATTACCTAAATTAAGCAATGACCTTTGAATGGCTTATAGATATTTCTTGACAAAAATCATAAAATTGGGCCAGTACCTGAAGGGGTGCTTATCACTTTTATAGCAGTGTTGTCGATGTAGCAGAGTTTGTTATTTGAGAAGTAGTCAGAATGGGAGCAGCTGTTATAATTTATGAATGTTTGTTTTCCCTTTTGGATTGAGTCCATAGTATCAAGGAGAATGAATGTTGGCTAAATTGCATTGGATTACAAGGACATCTTTTGGAATTATAAAGACAGCAAAGGGTTGAGAGCTCACTCCATGGATTATGAATGTCATTTCTGCCCTTAAATAACTGAACAATCTTGGGCAAATTACAAATGCCTTAAAATGCAGTTTCCTCCAAAACCAAACAACCCAATTCAAAAGTGAGTTAAGAATTTGAGTAGACATTTCTCCAAAGAAATACAAGTGTCGAGAAAACACATGGAAAGATGTTCAACATTACTAGTCATTAGAGAAATACAAATTAAAATCACAATGAGATATCATTTCACAGCTGTTAAAAAAAAACAAAATTCAACTGAGTAAATTTTAAAATCCGATTGGCTTTATTTAACATTTCAGGAATTGGGCAGCATCCCATCTAGTAGATAAAAAGGAGTACTCAGGAGCTATCCAAAATGGAAGGCTTTTATAGACATAAAAAGGAAAAGAATGAATTATTTCCAGCAAGGAAACAAAAGGGATCTATCATGAAGATTTCCTTACCAGTACTGATCAGAAAATTCCAGACTGACCAGTTAAGATTATATTCCCAGGGGTGGCTGAAACTGCAATTAGGTTAGATATTAAGCCTTGGTTTATTGATGGGTTTGGCACAAGTGACTCCATTTTGGGCATGTTGTCTCTTTTTAACACCCTCATTAGGATGGTTATTATTAAAAAATAAAATAAGAGAAAAGAAGAAGAGTGAGAATGTGGAGAAATCAGAATAGTTGTGCATTTCTGGTGAGAATAAAATAGTATAGCCAGCACAGAAAACAGTTTAGCTCCAAAAGTTAAACACAGAATCACCACATGAACCACTAGTTCCATTTCTATGTATATAACCCCAAAGAATTGAAAGCAGGGACTCAAATAGATATGCATGCATCGATGTTCACAGAAGCATTATTCACAATAGCCAAGAAGTAGAAACAACACAACATCCATCTACAAGTGAATGAATAAATAAAATGTGGCATATACATAAAATGGAATATTATTCAGCCTTTAAAATAATAACATTGTGATACATGCTGTAACATGATTGAGCCTTAAACTGTGCTAAGTGAAATAAGCCAGATACAAAAAGACAAATATATGATTCCGCTTATATTAGTTACAAAGACTAGGCGAATTCATAGATACAAAAAGTAGAATTGAGGTTAGCAGAAGCTGGGATAAGGGAGAAAAAAGAAGTTATTCTTCAATGAGTACAGTTTCTTCTTTGAGATGATGAAAAATTTCTGGAGATGGATAGTAGAGATGGTTACAGAACATTGTAAATGTACTTAATATCATTGAATTGTACACTTAAAATGATTAATAGTAAATTTTGTTTTACCACAATTTAAAAAAATCCTCAATTTTCTTTGCACAATTAGAATTTAACTCTCATATTTGTTTAATAAATTACGTAAAGAACAAAAATCATTTATTACAGTGCCTAGACATAGTGGTGAACATCTGTTATTTTACTGACCATTATCAGTCACTCACACTCTTTCTTGTGGTTGTTTTTGTTTTTGTTTTTGTTTTTCCAGTTTTATCAAGATATAATTGACATATAACACTATATAAGTTCATGGTGTACAACAAAATGACTTGAATAACAGTATTGTGAAATGATTATCACAATAAGTTTAGTTAACATTTGTCATCTCAGAGGTACACGAAAAAATTTTTTTTCTTTTCCTCTGATTAGAGCCCTTAACAACTTTCATCTATACTGTACAACAGTGTTAACTACAGTCATTGTATTGTACATCAATTCCCAGTACGGCTGACCCTTGAACAATGTGGGGGTCAAAGTGCTGACCCTCTACCCCCATGCAGTCAAATCTGCATATAACTTTTGACTACCCCTAAACTTAACTACAGTTGTCTCTGATTGGTTCCAGCACTCCTCAAGGATACCCAAATCCATGAATGTTCAAGTTCCTTACATAAAATGACATGGAACAATGCATATAGCCAACCCTTTGTATCCTCGGGTAGAAAATACTGTTTTTGATTCACGGTTGGTTGACTCTGTAGATGTAAAACCTGGGGATAAGACAGCCAACAGTATATTTATTTTAAAAAAGTGTATGTATAAATAAACCCATGTACTTCAAACCCATGTTACTCAAGGGTCAACTGCACTTATTTACCTCAAACTGGAAGTTTGTACTTTTGACCACCTTTATTCAAGTCTCCCATCTCCTGGGCCCCTGCCTTTGGTAACAACAAATCTGATCTTTTTCTCTGAGTTAGTGTTTTTTTTTTTTGGTTTGTTTTTGTATTTTTGTTTTCAATTCCACATATAAGTGAGCTCATACAATATGTCTCTCTTATTTCACTTAGCATAATGATCTCAAGGTCCATCTATGTTGTTGCAAATGACAGGCTGTTTTTCTTTTTTACGGCTGAAATTTATATATATATATATATATATATATATATATATATATATATATATAAACACATTGTCTTTATTTATTCACCCATTGCTGGACACTTAGATTATTACCCTGTCTTGGCTATTGAAAATAATGCAGCTATGAACATAGGCGTACAGATATCTCTACAACATAAAGTTTTCACTTTCTTCAAATATATTCCCAGTAGTGGAATTTCTGTGTCTTATGGTAGTTCTATTTTAATTTTTTGAAGAACCTCTGTAATGTTTTCCCCAGTGGCTGCACCAATTTTCAACCCTAACAGCAGTGTACAAAGGTTCTCTTTCTCTACATTCTTGCCGGCATTTCTCTCTTACATTTTTGATATTAGCCATTCTAATAGGTATAAAGTGACATTTCATTATGGTTTTAATTTGCATTTCCCTAGTGATTGGTAAGGTCAAACACCTTTTCATGTACCTAATAGCCCTTGGTACTGGCGAGGTCAAACACCTTTTCATGTACCTAATAGCCCTTGGTACATCTTCTTTGGAAAAATGTCTATTCAGGTCCTTTACCCATTATTTAATTAAATTACTTGTTTTCTGTTTTTTGTTTTTTGTTTTTTATATTTTGGATATTAACCCCCTTTAGATATATGGTTTACAAATATTCTTTCCTGTTCTGTAAGTTTTTAAAAAAATTTTGTTGGTTGTTTCTTTTGCTGTGCAAGCTTTTTAGTTTGATATAGTCCTTGTTTATTTATTATTTTGTCACTTCTGTTTTCGGTGTCACAGCCAAAAATTATTGCTATCAAGGAGTTTTTTCCTGTGTTTTCTTCAAGGAGTTTTATGGTGTCTGTATCACAGTTAAGTCTTTAATTCATTTCAAGTTAATTTTTGTGAGTAGTATAAGATAGGGGTCTAGTTTCACTCTTCAGCGTGTTAGGTTATCTAATTATTCCAGTGCCATTTATTGAAGAGAATGTCCTTTCTCCATTAAATATTCTTGGTTCCCTTGTCAAATATTTGTTGCCTGTGTATGTATGGGTATATTTCTGGGCTCTTGATTCTGTTACACTGGCCTCTGTGCCTTTTTGTGCTAGCTCCATACTGTTTAGAGTATATTTTGTAATATAGCTTGTTGAATGCTTCTTCATCTATTGAAATGATCATAAGAATTTTTTTTCTTTATTAATGTGATGTATCACATTTATTAATTTGCATATGCTGATCCATCCTTGCATCTCAGGGATAAATCCCACGTGATCATGGTGAATGATTTTTTTTTTAAAATGCTTCTAAATTTGCTAGTATTTTACTGAGAAAGTTTGTATCTTGTTCATCAGAAATATTGGCCTGTAATTTTCTTTTAGTGTCCTTTTCTGGCTTTGATATCAGGATAATTCTGGCCTTATAAAATGAGTTTGAAGTGTTCTTTCCTCTTCAGTTTTTTTGAAAAGTTTAGGAAGCATTGTTGTTAATTGTTCTTTAAATGTTGTAAAATTTACCAGTGAATCCATTTTATCCTGGGATTTTTTTCATTGGGAGATTTTTTTATAACTGATTCAATCTTCTTACTAGGAATTAGTTCAAATTTTCTATTTCTTCTTGATTCAGTCTTGGTAAGTTGTATGTTTCTAAGAAATTTTTTCATTTCTTCTAGGTCATTCAATTTATTGATGTGGTCACCCACAGTTTTTGTAGCACTGTTCTTATTTTAATTTCATAATCCTTCCACCTACTCTGAGTTATGTTTTTTTGTTTGTTTGTTTTGTGTGTGTGTGTGTGTGTGTGTGTGTGTGTGTGTGTGTGTGTAATTGACTAAATCTCCAGCTGTAGATTCTATTGGTTTAGGGTTTAAAGAAGAACCTATACTCTAAACTGATATGATTAAAACAAATCTCAAGAATGATAAAATGATTAAGAGGAGGCAGCAACATTCAATATTGATTTGTAGGATCTGAGAGAAAAGTGGATTATCTGCTCTCAAGGATGTAGTGACACTTAGTCTGGCTGCACAATTGAGCTCAGGAAGACAGAATCATAGGCACAATCAGAGGATAATTAATTCCTAGGGTAGCATGGAGAATACAACACCCAGGGCTTAGAACTGTGGGCAAAATTTTTTGGATTTTAAATGTCCTGGTCGACATCAACAAGGGAAATCTTTATGACTCTAAAAATGGATGTCTGAGGAATAGATGAGTGAATTAATAAATGTCTTAGCAAATATCACTAAGGATAAAAATTGAGGACCAGGTGGTCCCTTTCTCTTAAGTCCTTTGAAATCAGATAAGGACTCTGGAAATTAGATCGGAACTAAAAAAAAGAGAACCCTTGATTGACTGAGAATATATTTTTACTGCCCCAAAAGTGGGTTAGGGGCTTTAAATAGGAACTCAAACAATTTTATAATAGTAAGTTTTATTTCTTGCCTACCTGAGAAGTGAAGTGAATGAGTACCACATCTACTACATGGTGATGACAATTGAAGTAGTGACATACAATTGGTATATTTTATCTCTTTTTGTTTTATCCCTTGACTAATATTATTTTCCAGAATGATTTTAGACTCATCAGAAGAGACAAAATTAAATCTGAGATACTATACTCTCAGATGATCAAGGTTTAGTTGAAAATGGCTTCACTTTGTATCTGCTATTGTTGATAATGTATCCTTTCATCCAGTTAAGCTGTGAAACTTGTCTCTTATATCTGAAATATTGTTAAAAACGAGTTGATCAGAATAATCTCACATTTGCCTGCTATTTTATCATTTTGCCCAAGCTAAAGTAGTTTTATTTTTAGAAGGGAAATAAGGCAAAGATCTACTTGCCCCCGACAAATGAAATCATTTCAGCCTCCATAAGATTACTTTAACCCGTGAGAATTTATGGAGCACAGTCTGTGCTTGGACTCAACACTTCTTACTGTCTGAGTAGAAGCCCAATTTGTGTGAATATACATTTCACTTACTGAAAAATTTCAAGAGGAAAGATGAAAAATAATTTTGGACTATGAATCTGTGGTTATGCAAGTGAAATGCGATATTAAGTAACTGGCTTTAAACCATAAGAACTGATTAAAAAAAAAACAAACCTGTGACACAGCAAATCATATAAGGGAGGAGATAAATTATCAATCTGAAACAATTAATATAGAAATAATTAAGGCAAAAATGGCATTGCTTTAGTAATCTATTTCCCATTAATTTAAATTGATTTTATAGCAGAGAGTATTATTAAATTAGTTTAAGTATGCGGACAAGCTAGAGTGAAAATCAATTGTCATAAATGTTTATTTTAAACATTCAGAAGTTAAAATACTGAACAAAGAAAAAAATAAAACAAGAGCAAAATAAAATACATAACTACCAACATTTCCATATTTTTCAGATGTTAGCATTTACCAATGTAATGAACAAAAGTTTCTACATATATTAAATGATGAAAAAATCTAATTTATCTATTTGTTACTTTATTGTAGTTCATGAAATTATATCATGACAAAATTAGATCCAGATATTGCAAAACAATAAAATATGAGAAGGTTTACTCGTGGCAAATCTATTACTATGTCACTTTTCTGTCTGACATGGCCTGAAATTTTCACCTTGATACTCTTTAATTCTCCTAATTAAAAAAAAAAAAAGTCTTCAAAGGTCATGGGGATAGGGAGCACAGCATAGGGAATGCAGTCAGCAGTAATGCAATGGCTAGGTGTAAAGCCAGAGGGAGAATAGAGAAATTAGAGGGATCATTTCATAAACTATATATATGTCTAACCAATGTACTGTATACTTGAAAGTAATAATAAAATAAAATGCTAAAAAAAGAAAAAAGTTTTTTAATTTTTAAAACATCTTTTAAAAATAGTCATGAAAATCTTTTGTATTCAGTACTTAATATATTAAATCATGTTTTAAAAATTAATTTTGTAACTAATGTTAGTCACTATTGTCTATGTCATTACATTTTCCCTATTTAAAATCTTTGTCATTATCCACACTTCTCAGCTTATTTGACTCCTTTAGATTTTTTTTATTTCTTGGTTAGTTGATGGTGATCGTCATCGTTACTGTGTGTGTTGTCTTATTTTACTGTTATGCTCTCTGCTACTTCCTCCTAAAATGGGATGAGGGTTAAAAGTTATGCATGATATGGGATAAAGTACTTGGCATAGCTGCTTTCAAGGAACTATGAGTCATAAAATAAAGGGGATCTACTCTTCTGCTATCTCATATCTACAGTAGTGCCCGGTTATGAGTTATTTTTCATTGAATTATTGTTTATATTTTCTATCTGACCATTGAGTTTCTCTATTTCTTGAATTATTGTCATCATATTACCCTTCAATTATTTTAACATATTTTTCTTTAATTTTTAAAACATATTTATAATAGCTACTTTGTAACTATTATGTAGTCATCTTTAATACATCCAACATCTAGACATACTCAGAATCGATTTCTATTGGCTTAATTTTTTCCCACATATTTTAGAACACATATTCACATGAATCAAGTCTTTGTTGAAAATCACTTTACTATATTGTAGCAACACTGGATTTTGATTTATTTTTTTCTAACATTTGTTTGTTTGTTTGTTTGTTTTGTATCCTGCCTGTACTTAAGCTGTGAAATTTGTCTTTCTCATTGTATACAGGTTCTGATTCTCTTTACAGCATTTTTTTCCTTCCTTCCTTCCTTCCTTCCTTCCTTCCTTCCTTCCTTCCTTCCTTCCTTCCTTCCTTCCTTCCTTTCTTTCTTTCTTTCTTTCTTTCTTTCTTTCTTTCTTTCTTTCTTTCTTTTTCTTTCTTTAAAGCCTAGATTTCTAGAGGTTCCTTCTTTATCTGCATATTGGTAATCAACCAATGATTTGGTCAGAGATTGTGCTCAATCACCTTGAACCTGTAAGGCTTCCACTCTTTGACAATATGATTTTGTATAGGAGGAAGAACATACTTAAAGTTTAAGCAATTTTCAAGCCTATCTCAGCTCTTACTTTCTGCCTGGCCCTTGAGTCTCCATGAGCATGCGCATCATTTCTGAATCAGTCAAAGATATGTGCAGAGTTTATCTACTCCTTCTAAGGTTATCTTTATACAGGATAACCTGAGACGGAATAACCTGTCTTTATATCTCCTTGTCTAATTTATGGGTCATCCATTGCTTACCCTACCTAGGACCACAACCTCATGGTAGCAAAGCTGCATTTTTTCCCATTTGTTTCCAACCAACTTTGCTACTTTCATTGACAACACTAGTGGACATTTGGTTTCACCTTGTGCTCAAAATCAATCCCACCCTCTGCCAGTAAAACTCCTAGGTTTTCCAGCCAGTGCTGCACAGGAAAAACTGCTGAGCTGGTAGATATGGGATTGACTGACAAAGGCAGAGAGAATGGCACTGCAGAGTCTCACCTTTATTACCCAGATATCTAGCAATGCTCCCTGTATCAACACTTCTCAATATGTGTTTTGCATTTGGTCAAACTTGAAAGACCTGAAGTAAATATTTAAAATTTTTTCCCAGTTTTCCATTTATTTTGGAAGAAACAGATTCCCTGACTTCTTATACTGATATTGCTGCAAATCTCAAGTAATGTTAAATTTATGAAAGAATTGCAAAGTTTGCACAGAAGAGTTTCTGTATACCTCATATATGCCTTTCCCTAAAGTGACTATCTTATAAATCATGGAATTAAGAAATTAATATTTATATAGTCTTTAGACTTTATTTGGACTTCAACTATTTTTTTCCATTGATGTTCTTTTTCTGTTCCAGGATGAGTTCAGGGTACTATGTTGAATCTTTTTGGCATCTATCTTTATTTTATAATATGTGAAAGTATCTCAGTCTTTTTTATGAAAGAATTTGATACTTTTTAAAAAAAGGTCAGGTTTTTTATAGACTGTCCCATAATTTTGATTTACCCAATGTTTTCTCATCATTAGACTGGAGTTATGGAATCTTGGAAGGAATAACATAGAGGTGAAGTACCTTTTTTATTACATTATGTTGAGGTACATAACATCAACTTGACATATTGCTGATGATATTATTCTTGATCACTTGGTGTCTGCCAGGTTTCTCTTCTGTTAACTTTCCATATTTTCCCTTTCCCTACTAGATTTGATAGAAATGAATCACTAAGTTCAGCTAACCCTTAAGGGTCATGAAATTAAGCTATAGTTCCTGGAGGGAAAAAATTGGAGATATGTTAAAACTCCACATTAATTACTAAATAATTTCAGGGAGGTATTTTGAGGCTATACAAATAACCTTGTTTCTCAAACTTTTGGTCACTAATTAAGCATTCATCAGTGGCTATTGTCTGTAGTTATTACTGTGCTGGTTAATGGTGATATTTAAAATATTTTCTCATTCTTTCTACATTTATTATTTGAAATTCTTCTATAAAAATTTTTCATTATTTTTTGAAAACCCCCCCTTTTTTTTTTGCTTATTAACTGCAGAATACCATTCCCCAGATTCCCCATGAATTTTACAACTCTGTGGCTTCCTACTTGCTGTTTAACTGTCTGGAATATATTTCTCCTCCTTGTTAGCAAACACCATCTCCTTCATGAATTAGTGCAATGACCCTACTGGGGCCTATGCTCTTAACCAGTACATATCACATCTCTGTATGCAATCTCATTTGATTTATCCCAAACATAAAACTATTATAGTTTTCTACCTCTTTAGGAACATGCTTATCCTATGAGTTAAATTGTGTCCCTTAAAAAGATGTATTGAAATCCTAACCCTCAAAACTTTAGAATATGATCTTAGCATAGGGTCACTGCACATGTAATTCGTTAAGATGAAGTTATACTGGAGTTGGGTGGGCCCTTTATCCAATATGACCAGTGTTTTTATAAGAAGAGGATATGAAGACACACAGGAGAAGATGTCATGTGATATCAGAGTCAGAGGCTGGCATAATGTAGCTATAAGCCAAGGGATGCCAAGGGTTTCTATTAAACTATTAGAAGCTAGACAGAGGCAAGAAGGATTTTCTCCTACATGTTTCAGAGGGACTCCTTGATTTTGAACACCTGCCGACTCCTTGATTTTGAACTTCTTAGCTCCAGAACTATGACACAATAAATCTCTGTTGTTTTCTGCCATCTAGTTATGGCAGTCCTGGAAAACTGACATAGCTTACAAGAGAGTTTAGACCAAAATGTGAAATGCTAAGTTAAATTTGTCACATAATCTTTTA
>CM053514.1:18540147-18603035 GCA_028627145.1 Eidolon dupreanum | reverse complement strand
CTAGCAAACAGTTTGTGACACAAATGAGCACAGAAGCATCTCTGATGTTGCACTGTAGCTGTCGGGCCCCTTAATGGTGAGCTCACCTGAAGGAGCTCAAGGTCACAACATCTGGGGGTGGGGGGAGGAGTGGAAATTCCTTTGTATTTGTATAGTTAGCATCCTTAAGAGAATGTTTGTGATGTGTTTAAGGTTGAGAAGCCTTGTTTCATAATACTAATCGACAACTTTTTCATAATACAAGCTTGGTAGACTTACTTTGACAATCCTTCAGCACTCTACAAAAACCTCTTACAAAAATTTCTTTATTATATTTCATGTTATAATCTTTTAAATTTACCAGGGTTTAGAATGGAACTTTTTAAAGCTTCATTGCTTTGCCAAGAAAAAAGAGAAGTTTAATTAAGAATCTTTCTCATCTTTGACCATAGCGTATAGTTTCTTTTTCTTTTTTTTCTTTGGGTAGAGGAAATAGCACATTTTCTGTCTTCTTGTGTCAAGTATACTTAGATGAAGAAAAAAATCCTGCTGGCAAAAACACCACCGATATTTTGGGAAAAATAAAATGAGAAAGGATTAGATAGCTGACTGCATCTCATTTTTTTTTCTTTTTTTAAGTTGTGGATAATGAGATTTCCCTGGAAAAAAATCTTTTCCTCTCATCCAAACACACACATAATTGGATGATATTTAAATTTAGCAGTTTCTCCCAATGATCAGTGACAACAAAACTTAGCAAAAATAAATGTATCTCTGTCCCTTCCTGCTGTAATCAACTGAACTGCCTTCTAGTTTTCAACACTTTTTTATTTTCTAGTGTAAAGTGAGTGCAATGTAAACAACTCAGTGAATCAACACATATTCATCAACTCCAAGAAATACTTTAATAGTTTCTCTTTTAATTTTCTACATCACTCATTGAAGCTACCAATTTTATGAATGCCTTGTCAGTGGTTATTATTTGGCTTATTTATTTTAAGCATCTAATAAACCATTCCTTGTACATAGTATCTTGTATAAGTGAGAATCTATTAGTTGCATAGAACAGAAACACACCCAGGAATCTCCAGGATTAAAGGTTTGTTTTGAGAATACAAGTGCCACAGTGGCAAACAAAGATAAACTAGGGCTTGTGGGATCCAGGGCATAAGACCTCTTGAGAGAGCAGGAACCAAAGTAACAAAACTGGAAATAGAGTTAGTTGTAAATGTGAGATATCTTAGAGATGTTAGGATCAGGAGGTTGTGGACATTTAGCTATGGCTAATCTCATCTCTGTTCTCCCAGCCACCATGGGTCTTATAGCTAAGAAGTAGCTATTTTCTCCTCTGTCCTGAATAGCTTTTTTTATAACTCATAGCTTATACTTTTTTGTGACTTCAGTTGCTTCAGAACCCATCAAAGTTCCCATCTCAAGGCCTTGCTCTGGGTCTCTTTACAATTTGGCTTCCATGGACTGTTTATATCTTTCACTTCAAAGTCAGACCAGAGAGACAGAATGTGATTGATCTGGCTTCTTATCATTGGGCTTTTACAAGATAGACCAAACTACCTCAAAGGTTTTACCCAGTCAACTCTGGTCACAGAGGAGAAGAGCAGATTTGTAAGTTACACATCAGAATTGCCTTAAGCTTTCTTGTTTGCAGAGACTTGATGTGAAGCAGTTTCTCTTAGAAAGAGCTTCAGATATGTAGAATCATGATGATGATTCCAGTATCTCCTCCACCCAGTCCATCTGGACTTTCTTCCCAGATACTTCCTTGAAACTACTTGTCAAGGTTATCTATGATGTCTATTTTATCTAAAAAAAGATCCCTTTTTATCATCCCTTATGTTATTTGCTCTTTCAACAACAGATAATTAGTTGACCTTTTTATTCTCATTGAATTTTTTTTCTTCTACTTTTCAGAACTTCACATTCTCCTGGTTTTCCTCCTATCAAATAACCACTTTAGCTCAGTCTCCTTTACAAGGTACTCCTCCTTTGCTTAACCTCTAATTCTAAGATCCCAGGCTTGATCTTAAACTCTATAGTCTTCTCTAGCTATACACTCTCCAAAAATATCTTTTATAATTCTCTAGCTTTAAACAATACTACATTATACTGATTCACAACTGTATACCTCTAGCTCTAAATTTCTCCTCAGTATCAAATTTCTATTTGACATATTCACTTGAATTCCAATAGGCCAGCTCAAACTAAATAGGTCAAAACTGTATTCTCAATATTACTCCAAAACTCATTCCTACTTGATTCTATGTTCTACCCAGATGCTGAAGACCAAACCAAGCAAAGAAATAAAAAATTAAAACACATAAAAAAGCAAATACAGTCTTGATTCTAGCACATTCCATATGCAATCCATCAACAAGTGCTATCAACTGTACCTCCAAAATAATTGTGCTCTCTTAATCTCTATTGCTGCCCCTTAGGCTAAGAAACCATCATTATTCACTTTATATAATAGATTTTTAACTAATCATTCTTTTCCCCGTAATTCATGCCCTGCAGCTAGAGTAATAATTTAAAAAATGAGAAAGAAATTATACCATTCTCCTTCATAAAATCCTCCAATGGCTTCCACATACATTTAGAGAAAAAAGTCCAGACTCTAACTGTCCTACAAGGCTCCGTGTTATTTTCCTTCTGCCTACATCTCTTTTCTCATATCTATTCTACCACATTTTTACTTCCTTCCCTTCCCTTTTCTGTTTTGCAATTATAGTAAGCTTATTCCTAATCCAAAATCATGACACCTTCTGAATTATTAGATTTTCCCTCATATCTTCAATAGTTAGCTCCTTTGTCCAATTAGATCCTGCTCAAGGGTCACCTCTCTAAAAAACTCAGAAAATTCTAATAAAATTAGACACACCTTGAGCTATCACTCTGCTGTCTGTTTACTAGCTTCATAGTATCTAAAATGTTCTTGTTCATTTATTAGTTTACTTATTCATTGTCTGTCTTTTCTGCTAGAATATACGCTTCACAATAGAACGAGCTTGATCTTCCATTATCACTTTATTCTTCATTCCTAGTGTCCCATGTACTGCCTGGTATATTGTAATTATTTAATAAATATTAGTTAAGTAAATCATCATTTGGAACATAATGAAAGCATGATGCGCATTTATTTGAATATCGAACATGTGCAAATGTTGAACATTCATATGTCATTCATTCATTATTCATTTCTTCAAAAAATATCTATTGTCTAAATGTCTAGCATCATGTTAGGTACAAGATCTACCAACAAGAAAAGCTATCATCTCTACTCTTAGGTGGCTTTTTCATTAATGAAGACACAAGTAGGCCAACAATTAAAAATGTTACAATCACTATGATAGGGTAAGATGCAAATTGGCATAAACACATGATGTATACTTACATTTGACTGTGGTAAGCACAAAGGCATCAAATAAACATTTTGACTGCAAATTGACAGCCATAAAGTTTGCAAGACAATCAAAAATGAGAAAGACATCCCTTTTAGGTGGAGAGTGCAGCTGAAAGCACACTGAATATGTAAATGTAACATGGTTAGTGAGTTATAAGTAGTTCAGTGTATTTTGAAATAGTAAAAGGCAATGCTGGTAAGGTAGGCAGAAACCAATATATGAAAGGTCTGGGAATCTAAGCTAAGGAATTTAAATGTATCCAGTCAGTGATAAATGGAGTATCATTAAAGGTGAATGAGATGAATATTAATAGATTAGAAAATTTTCTCTGAAAGCAATGAGGGATAATTTAAAAGGAAAAATGAAAAGATATAAGCAGACCATTTAGATTATTGCAAAATTCCTGCCAAAACTGATGTTAGCAGAAACAATAATATAGGATGAAAAAGAAGGAAAGAATACATGATATATTTAAATGTCCAATCTATAAGGTTTGGTATCTTTTAGAGGATAAAAAAGGGAGAAATATGGGGTGACACTTCAGTTTGATGTAGTTAATGGAGTTGTTTGGAGGGAGCATTTTAGGGCAGGAAAGGATTGTACAATGATCTGCACAGCAGGAATGCTAAATTTGAGTGAACTGTGCAGAGGAGTGTCACACAAACCTCAAATGGAGATAGAGGTTCAAAGTATATTTGAAAAGGGCAAATTTCCCCCAAACGTTGAAAAAAAACGAAGTCTGCAAATCATCCATTTGGTTGGAAAACTAGAAAGTCTTTGGATGACCATAATTTAAGTAGAACAGTTGAGGTAGAGGCTGATTATGGCAGGTCGAGTGATAAATGGGTACTAGGCAAGTGACCCTAGTGCAGTAGTGGCCTTCATATGCTCAAGAGCTTGGCTAAGCAAGGAGGAAGGCATAAAGATAGGGGATAAATATTTTGTCAACAAAATTAATTCTCATAAATAAAAATCAAAATTTGTGTACAAAAAGATGTCTTGGGTATTAATTTAGATCACAAAATGATATTTAGTAAAAGTTGAGCTTGATTATTTTTGTGTGTATTATTCCTAACAGAATCATGTAAATATTTTATTTCCTAATGATATTATAAAAATGAATTCTTTTAAGATTAATTTCAAATGTCATTACTGTATGGAAATGTTTCTGTAGTAATAAACAATGTTTAATTTTAAAAGAAACTTGTCAATCCCCATATTTCTCCTTGTCAACTTTAGAGCAGTACTAAAGAGTGTACATGAAAACTTAACAATGTAATTTACTGTGTGAAGAGGTACTCTGAGTCCGGTTAATATTTCTGAAACCCTATAGGTGAGAAATGTGGAATTAATTTAAAGATGTCAGTAATGTCTTACCACTACTACTATTATTTAGAAAAAGACTGGTCTTAATTGGGGGGAAGGGAAATTCAAATGAGATTTTTCATTTCATAAGGTATATAAATTCTAATTGCTATGTTGTACACCTGAAACTAATGTAATATTGTAGCTCAACTGTAATTAAAAAATACATTTGAAAAAAAAGAAAGCTTAAATATTACTTTGAAATCAATATATTCAAAGCAATAAGGAATCATATTACTATGTACAACAATGTAGACTGTCTTTAGAGTGGACATAAGTAGGATCTCTGGGGCTTACACTCTGGGTAGAGGTGATGTTGGTAGGACATATACCAATCCTTGAACAGCATGGCTGTAGATCTAAAGGGGAGGGATAGCCTGGATGAGTGGGTGCTTGATGGATTCTGAGAGCAGCACTATCAAATGTCTACTTTGAAATTGTCCTTTTCTTTTTGGCATTCATGTCCTTAAGCCTTCAGTAAATCTTTAAAGATTGCCTGGATTTAACTGGCCTTTCAAGAATTAATGTGGGAGAAGCAATGTGAAAAGGACAGCAAACATTCGGATGAAACCATTTATGAGATGATAGATGATCCTATTTTGCCATCAATAGTGTCCATTTGTAGAGCACACAGAGAAAATCATAGCTCTAGAGAAGTATTCATTTTGAATGAATTTTCTTGAGGGTGAAAAACAGCTTCTTAGTGGACTAATGTAATTCGTTTTTCAAGAATGTGCTAGTAGAAAAATGTGTTTCCTGCATTTTCGGTGATGGGACCTCAAGGGCCATTGTATTTTGGATATCATAAGAAACATGACAAATATGACTTTATTTTTGAGCCACAGGTTAGTGAAGTCTGGGGACATCTTAATTACACTTTTAGTTTATCTGTAATGTACTATTTACCCCCAAAATTTAACTTAGATACTAATATAACAATGTCTCAAAATATGATTCAGTTTGCTTTATATTTGTGAAAATCCTTTGATATGTTGCATTTTAATATTAATGCTAGTTTAGCCATCAAAGGGCTTCTCTTTCCACCATATTACTAATAGTTCAGATTAACTAGTGTTGCCTCCAAGACTGAAGTTTGATTACCCCAGTGAAAAGTGTTTATACTTTGTTTTAGTGTTGTTTTTTTTTTTTTTCTTATTTTTTCTTTTCCTTGATGAAGAATTGTTTTATCTTCTGGGTTATTTACTTACTATAAATATTTCAACATTTAGTATTACATTTCTCTTGGAGACTTTTTTTGCAGAAACAACTAGCTAATTTTCTTTCACCAATAAATGCTATTTCAAAGACTCGAACCTTTTAAAAATAAGCAACACAGACACTTGACTCATGTAGACACATTTTAATATTGTGTCCTTTGTAAGAAATACATAATACTTTATAACTTAATTCTTTTCTTATATTTTATTTCACTTGGTTCTTTTGCTTTAAAGGGAGAACTTAATTTTTTTCACTTCATACTGGAGCAGGTTCTGAAATGTGACATTTAATCACTTTCATTTTTACATGGACATTAGTATGGCTGGATAACCAAAGAAGTGTTCTGAATGAAGCACAGTTCAAAACATTGCATAATTGGCACCTACTGCTGGAGAATGTTAAAGTACATCCATTTATGCATATATGTCTTTTAATATTCTCTATCTGTTTATCTTGTTAGGATAAATAGAAATCTCATTTATATGATTTATGCTGGTTTTTAATGTATTGTTCTCAGATTTATTCCCACCTTTGTCTCAGGAGATGATCCCTGAAAATTATGGTGTCCCTTGCTAATTAGTTTCTGGCTGGTTTTAGTATGAGATTGCAGGGCACAAAGAAGGTAAAGGCCAGGCTACTCTCTCCTTTTCCTTTTTAGCGGGGCATCTCTTCCAGGGTTTCAGCTCCACTGGGACAGCCCCTCTCTCACACTGGATCCAGCAGCCATCTGGCAGGACTACTGATGGCCCCACCTCCTGGGTTTCAGAACATGAATTCTAACCCTTGTCCCCAAGGTCTTAGTATCTTTCTGCATTTTCTGTTCTCTGGGCTGCCTCACCTTCCCAAAGTTTTCTTTTCAGGTCTTCTAGCAGTTTTAATCTAATTTTTCATGTCAAGTTCTCTTTATAACATAACCTGCATTGATGAATCCTGAATCATACACAAATGCTTTGTGGAAAAAATAATAATAATAATAATATATATATATATATGTATATGTGTGTATGTGTGTATATGTGTATACATTGCATAATTATATATATGTATACACACATATATATATTCTAATCAGCACTTAAAAGCTTAATTGGATAATTGTAATAGGAATAACAAATACACCCCAAATGTAGAAAATAAAAGGGAATACTGAAGCATAAAGTGTAAATTCATTCATATTATTTTCCTTTTCATATGATATTAAATAGGCACTTTTTAGTTTGTTATTTCCAAAGCTTTAAAGAGGCCAATTCTAACATTGTTTTCTTGAATTTGGAAAATTAGCTAAAATTATCTTTTCTGTATTATAGATTCTTAAAAAAGAAAAAAAGCAAGCAACTCTGAGTTTATTTTGAAGAGGTCCATGCCAACTTTTGCCATTTTCAGGACACTACTGCTTAAATTAGATTCTTTTTTTTTTTTTTTTTTTCAAATTGAATATAACTGACACATAGCATTGTATAAGTTTAAGGTATAATGTGTTAATATGATACATTTATATATTACAGTATGATTATCACTTCTATCATGTCACATAATTGTCTTTTTTTGTGTGTACTGAGAACATTTAGGATCCAGTCTCGGCAATTTTGAAGTATATAATATAGTATTTATAAAGAACAGCTTTGAACCAAAATCAAAATTCTTCATGGTTCTTGCCTTTTTAACTTATGCAAGTTTCTACATGCGTTAGCATTTCAACTCTGTACTGTTTAATATAGCATTATCTGTGGCATAGTGCTGGGACTTGCTTAAATAGACACTGTAGACTGTAATTTAATTTTCTTGGAGAGCCAATATATCTTTTAATAACAAGTATTATTTTGTTCATTCAAGTATTTCAGTAAATAACATTTCTTAGGAATAGATGAAGTACTTTGGAAGATGTCTTAATAACATTATGCCAAATTATTAAAATTAAAAAACTAATTTTTCATACTTTAACAACATGAGAAATTAGGAATGCACACTTTCATTGTCATTTATGATTATTAATGGTTCTCATATTTCAGCTTTTAAAATCATGGCAGCAATTACCCATTGTGAAAAAGGATTTTAAGAGAAAAATGTGAAGGAAAAGAAAAAAAATGTAGAAAAGGATCAAAGAAAAATTTTTAAAGTTTGATGAAGAATACTACTTTTTGTTCTTTCTTTTTCACTTTGAGAATGTTTCATTCTTATCAATCTTCATAGGGCCACAGAAGTAAATATTAGCTATGCTAAAAAGAAAAAAAAGAAAAAACTATTGAATTTGTTCAGTCTTCACTGAGCTCCACCAAGAGAATGGTTATTTAATGGGGCAAAGTGACTGAGACCACTTTGTAAGAGGGATGGCATTGGGTGGCAGGTGGAACTCTGGAGGGCGCTGCCATGAGCAGCTGGACATTCCAGGTGGCAACAGATATTTGAGACATTGGGGTGAGGCCACAGAATTGCAGGATGGGAGAGAAGTCTGATGCTTCTTCAGTCATTTTTTAAGGAGAAAAGGGGGAAATTGATTTACTAATTAAAAAAGCTTCCCTCCTCATCATAAACCAAAAGTTGGAAAGCCCTTTCTCAGTTAAAAAAAAACTTATCCTCATATTCTCTAACTTATCTGAAACTGAGTTTTCACTCCATAATGCCAGATATAGAGACATCAATTAGTAAAGTTAGAGGAGAAAAGTCTGGATTTTGGAGGCAAACAGACTAAAGTTTACATATTTTTTCTGTGTCTATTCAGTATGTACAAATTGTTCACATTTTTTAAGGCTCAGCTCCTTCGTGTGAAAACACCCATATTATGAAGTGTATTTTGGATATTTAAATATTGAACTGTCTAGGAGGGTTCTTAGCATGTAAAGGTTCTCAGTAAGAAATAGCTGTGTTTATTTCACATAGACTCTGCAAACTTAATGTATCAGTTTGCCCCCCAAGTTGCTCCAGCCTTATCATTAAAAGCCAGAAAAAATCCCTTCTAAAGGCTGCTGTATCAATATGTAGTGATTTTTTTGAGGCCCAAATGTGAAGTTGGATGTGAATGTGTTATATAAATGGTACAATGCCATATCAGCAAGTCTCAAAATGGGTTCCATGGGACTGTTATGAAGATGTTAATAGCTGTTCCTCAGAAGATCTTATAATTAGATAAGCTAGGAAACACAGAATTTAGGACATTTTAAAAATTTTCTTATGTCACTATGATTTCAGAAGGTTCTAGTAGACGGTAGGCAGACTACAGAGCATCTCCCACTTTTTTTTTTTTTAACTATGAAACTTTTGTTTTCATGAAGCTTCTTATGATTAACTCTCCAGGTGAGAAGGCTGAAGTAAAATGTGTTTATAGTTATTGTGAAAGTATCCTAAGAAACACAACTCTTTCTAAGTGGATCCCAAACATGTTTTTCTCCTACTGGAAGCACTTTCCTCCATTAAATAGAGCACTGTAGAAATCAGACTTTAACACAGAGGCTTTAATATTTATTTAAGCATTGGTTTTAAAAAGAATATGGAAATACTATATGTCACTATTAAAGCAAAATAAAAAAAAAAAACATCTTTATGCAGGTTTACAAAGTTCTGATGTAATTCCATCAGATTCATTGCATTCCCCTCTTAGATAAGAATGTCCCTGCTGATTATAGGGAGGGGTGGGGAGGGGGAAGCAAAAGATAACTGATAATGACTTCTAAATAAGAAAGGCATTTTCTTAAACAGATCATTCTTCTTGGCATGGCTAAGAGTAATATTTAATTTTTAGTACTTTGGAATAAGTTACCCTAAATATTTTAAATTATATCTCATTGATTGTGGGACTTAGCAGAGCTTGTATTTGCAGCCATGTAAATGTAATTATCTGTATCCTACTGAACAGGTAGAGAAAATTAGTTCACTATATAATTTTAAAAATTCCTCTCCAGACACCCATTGTATTCCTAGGAAAGTGAGGAACAATTTGATTCTTAATTTCACACATCATGTTTTATCCTTTAAATGAGTATATTGGATTTGACACTTTATAGGCTCTATGACACTTGCATGTGACTCCAGAGAGCAACATAAGTACTGCCAAGAGTTCTTCAAATACATTTTGATAATCACATTTGTGTATATTGGTGATGCCTGTGCCTGAGGTTCTTTCTGATATTTGAGACATGAAAAGCAGTAAAGAAAGACAGCTTTAATACATTAAAAAACAAAACAAAACAAACAAAGACAGGGACATCAGTCATTTCAGGGTTAGAGACGGTTGAATTCATGCAGATCAACACAATAGTCCAGCTGGAACTATTTTCACAAAGTCCCTCTCAATGAATAATAGCCTTTCCTATTCTGGGATTCATAGTTTATTTTAATAATAATTCATTCTATCACAATGGTTATGTTATTCTTGACAATAATCATTATATTGGCATGAAATGATAGCCTGGGAAAGGAAAACTATGAAAACTATTGTTAAGGGTAGACATATCTACATTAAATCCTAATCTTGTCCATATTATAAACTTAGTCTTTAAATCCAAAAGACTTTTTATTTAGTTCTCTTTTATGTCTGACTCATCAGTTACACAGCAGGTAATACTCTTTTCTTGGTAGCAAGGATATTTTCTTAAATATGTTTAAAAATTTGTGAATCTCTTTATTTGGAAGGTATAGAACATAAAGTTAGGTTTGGGATACAATCAAAGCAAAACAGATGGTTCAGAAGACACTGTTTATTTTCCTTAAGATTTTACCTTGTGAAATGAGCTAACAAAACAAAACCCAGCATAGTGCCAGGACTTCTGTGGCATTTAGTTGAGATGAAGCTGTTTGTAGTTTGTGGTGAAGCCATAATAGGAGAACATAGCAAAGCCCAATGCTCTGCAGCATTTGAACCAATTCATCCAGTGCAGAGGAGAAACAGTCAGTTAGAAGAATAAATCTGTGAATACCTTAAGAAAAATGGCCATTCATAAATGTAGAGAAGTTGAGGCTTACCCTAAGTTTTATCTTAAATATATCTTTATCTTAAATAATTTTCATATCACTATGTGAAATCTAAGATAAGCAGGAGTCTGAAAGAAAATTAATAAGGCAGAATGATTTCCTATAGATACTGTGTTTAAAGAAGTCTCTATCATTCCAAATATTCAATAAGTGCTAAACTCCTCCCTGGGAAGCAAAGTATTAACTTATGAGTTACCTAAATCCATGAGATTAATGAGTTTAAGCACTGGATCTCATTATTTGGATCCATATATTTCTGGCTGAAAACATGTCAAGATCTAAATGAAAGACCCAAACCAATACATGGTTTTATTAAATAGCTCACTTATATTAGAACTGTAGTTCCTGTCTCAAAAGTGGATTTATATACACTATTGTTAGTATATAGTTATTTAAGACTGAAATTGTTTCTTCACACTCTGTTTGTGATCTCCAAATTCTCAATTATTTTCTTTTTAATATGTTGAATACAGGACCTCAGGGATTATCTTTCAAAAACATGAAGATTTATGTGAATTTATTCAGAAACCCATGAAGTCTCTTTATTGACTTCAGAAAACTCTCCTAAAGTCTTCATTTTCCCTTGTAATCTGAGTTCTAATTAAACAATTTCTCCCCAAGCCATTCATACCTGCCTCCATCATAGACAATGAACACATCTTATAAACTAATCATCCTAAAATTAAGAGCTATTTTTAAGATTGTGCTATGTACTTTCAAATCTCTCTTAGAAATTTCTATTTCTTATGCCATAAATGTTCTTTCCTAAAAGTTTTATCTATTAACATCGCTCTAATTTTTTAAGATCCAGTTAAAATGCTTTGTGAAACCTTGCCAATTTCTCAAGTTGAAATTAAGTACTCTCTCATCCATGTTATTTCAAAAAAAGCCATATGTCAAAAAATAACTTATTTTGGTGATAAAGAATTTACAGTAGTGTTAACTGAGAGCCACCTGGAGTTTATAGACTTTACCTCAAATATAATAGTGGGTAAGATATTAAGTTCTCTCTCTAAATGGTATCTTTGGAGATATAGAAACTGACATTGTTAAATACATGCTAGGCAAAGTAGATTGCAGTTCTTTTACATTTATTATAAAATATTTATTCTTATAACTTCATGAGGTAAATGCTTACTTTTTAGATAAGAATATTAGAGGCATGACAAAAAATTTTTGTCAGTATATTTTAAAGATATTAAGCAGACAAGGTGTTGAGGTATACCCTTTGTCTAGTAACTGAAGTGTGACTAATCTATTTTGTCAGTTATATATAGAATTGTGTTAAATAACTAGCCTAGTATTTACTTAATGAAGATGAAAGTGGTTTAATAAATGATGGTGTCAGAGTCAAGATTCAAACCAATTTTATCTGATGCCAAAGTCTATATTCTTTTGTGAAAATTATATTCTCTTTCTCTAAGGTGAGCTGAGAAAAAATTTGGAAATGTTTACAAATTTCCATGGTAAATGAGCTCTATGTTTCTTTTGTTATCAATGCTCTCAATATTCCTTTTCATATTCCTCTATTCTACCTTGGAGTTGTGTTTAAAATATCATTATAAATTTATCTCAGAGAATTTTATTGATTTTCTACTCACATACTTTATAATCATACAACCGTCTTACCCACCCCTCCAGCTTCCATTTCTTATTCTCTCTCATGTATTTGCTCTTATTTGTGAATAGCTATTCTTTTGTTCATTTTCTGTTTTTTCATACCATCAAACCAATATTGATTACAGGTAAATTTTTTACTGAACACAGGACTAAGGATTGCAAATAAAATCAAATATGATGTCTATCCTCGATGTGGTCATGGTTAAACTAGCAAAAATGTATATAAACAGATTGTTGTTGGGGCTAGGGGAGGGGAGGTCCTTAAGATCACTCTCCGATCGATGATTAGCAAAGGCGGTTTATTCAGAGCTTCCTATAGCAAGAAAGCCAACTAACTTCATTTCTCTTTGGTGAACACCCAAAGGCAGAGAAGAGGGTGTAAAAGATTTATAGCATAAAAAGGAAAGTCTTCGGGTATACCCTCATTGGCTGTTTCAGCATGGGGAAGCTGGAAACAGGCTAACTAGAAGTGGTCATTCTATGTGATTAGTTAAGGTAGTCATGCTTAGATAAGCCTTAGATAAGGCTTAGCTTTCTCTAATTTATCCTAAAGTGGAAATAGAGTTAAAAATTAGGGACACTGACCGTGATTGATTAAGTCATATCCACTTTGAACTCATTGCTACACAAAGGTTGCGGTTTTACTTAACTAGACTGGTTGATTCAGATTGTAAGTCAATTTTATTTTTTTTATGTGATCTTCCACTGTTTTTTTTTTTTTTGTATATTGAGTCCTGCAGTTATATTTAAAGACTTACAGAATGACAGATTTATTGATATTTTTAGCCTACACAATAGTGTATCAGCTAGGGATACACTTTATGACAGTGGGAATGTGACAATGTGTCTGTGCCTCCAGGATCCACTGTTTTACCAGAGGTAGCCATCAGAGTGGCCTTTTACAGACTCAAAGTGCCAGACTGGGGACAATACTCAGTGGGATTATGCAATAAGCCAGCACATAGTATACAATATTCTGTCCACACAACTAAAATGCTCAGGTCCAGGAATAAAGGAGTAGACTTAGGATTGGCTCTCTTCATCATCTTGCTAGTGTCTTAAAAGCAAAATTTGTGTTTCCTATTCTTGCAAAATTAATCTCAGCCAGGTTAGACGCTTGGTTTCTTTGACCCATGGAAAACTGGATTTAATGAATAAATTCTCCTCCCTTTTTCCTTCTGGATAAACGGTCTTAAAATGAAGATTACTTGTCTACTAGAAGGAGTTGTCTGGGAGACAAAGCAATTAGTGGCTCTTAGTATATATCTTCATATTGGTTCTCTATCCTTTCTACCTCATGTCCCTTGTCTTTTTCACTGCAGCTCAATGTGATTGTCCTTAATAAAGCAGTAGCACAGATCTCATTGCTATAGGTTCTGCCGTCTGTGGAACACAGACCAAGGGCATCAGAGTCCCAAGAATAACACTTAGGCTTCTAGTTCAGTGAGTACAACTCACCGATTTGGAATAACTGAACAAGATTAACATTAGAATCTTAAGATCATTCAATTAGAATTTGGATATATGTGCATACAGCTCAGAAAAGGTCAGGATTGGATGTAAAATATGGTGGGAGTCCTCAGTATTGGATTGTAACTGAAGCTGTGATTAGGGCAGATTATCTAGGGAGAAGATGCAAAATAATAAAATTAACAGGTATATGAGGCAACCCTGGAAATTATTACTTGTACTCTTGAAGTGAAGAAAATGAAACTGTATAAAAGCAGAGAAGCAGCTGATCAAGTGGAATAAAAAATAAATAAAGTGAGTGGTTATAAAAGCCAAGAAAAAAGAATAGTCCACATTTGAGGTGATTGGTGACAACATTGTATGCTACTGCAGAGTCAAGTAAAATAAAGACCAACCAACCAACCAACAAACAAACAAACAAATAAAACCAAAAATTTATTAGAAGTAGAATCATGAAGATTATCAACGCCACTGGAGGAGTGGTAGTGGGAAAGCTATTTTCTTACAGTGAAGTGGAAAAAGGACAGAAGATATATTAGGCACTAGGAAATGGCATGGAGGAAAGAAAAAGCTTGAATGTCCTGCAAACTTCCTATAGCTTGGTGGTGTTAAATATAGAAATAAGAGAGAATAAAGGATGCTACCCATGAACATGAGTTTTGTTTAAGAGGAAACTTTGCATTATTATGAAACTCTTCATAATGTGGGATATGGAGAGAGGTTTTTGTTTTGTTTTATTTTGTTTTGTTGTTTAACTTGGAAGACATCTAGTATAGTAGTTTTGTAATAGCTGATGGACCCTAGATTAAATAAGGAAGTAAACCCCTTAAATTTATATGAAAACTGTGTGTGTCTGTGTGTGCTTGTGTTTTTCTAGGTAAAATGGACATATATTTAATTTTAAAAGAGACTCACAAATTTCAAAAGTTTAAAATCCATTTATATAGAGTATATTTCAGAATCTCTGTTTGCAAAAGATTTATTGCTTTTAGACATTTTTAAATTGCTGAACAAAAATGCAAGACTGTAATTATAATCTCAAGAATGCTTGTTGAGATCTAAAGTGTGGGAAACCATTCAGACTCTGATAGGGGCAAGATAATTACAAGCAGCCTGCAGAATATAATTGTAGGTGTGAATGCCAAGAACTGAGAAAAGCATGAACAAATGAGAGATCTGAAAAGAAAATTAGTTTAAAGGAATCAGTGTGCTTGAAATAGCAGGTAAGAGGAGATAGTTTCTCCTGGAGAATTTTCTAAAAGAGTGGTGAAACATCATTCTGGTGAATTATTAATTATATTTGGAAACTAAAAATCCAAAATATTGATAAAAAACATGTTATTTTCTTGGGCTGGAGTGATCGATATCTTTCTCAACTTATCTCCTGTGATTAACATAAAAAGTAACAAAAACACAATAATCTGAGAATTAGTGTAATAAGAAATACAACAAACTTTCAAAATCAAATAACTTTTTTTCTATGTAGTTGTTTGTAAATACTATAAAATTTTACAACTGCTGAATATTATATATGATTTTCTCTCTTTTATTCTCATTTGAAATAGATGATTAATATATCTCTAAAGAGGAAACATCAATGGGATGTTCATTACTAGGAAATTCACAGACAGTAGGATTCTATATTTGATCTCAGACTTTTGCTTTGTCATTTTCCTTCACATATTTAGCTCAGCTGAGCCAGATTGTAGTTCCTAGATTAGGAGTTTGAATCATATGCAAGATGTAGGCTTAGCTAGAAACTGTTGCTTATAATAAATAATAAATAACAAACAAACAAACCTATTGCTTATCTCTTCTCAATTCTCTATCAATTCTATTTGAAAGATTTCCAATTTGTTGACTAAACTGTCCTCAACACTGTCTAACTTTCGCTCTATTTATTTTTCTTTAACTCTCTAGGCTCTTCTTCATTTCTTCCACTACTGAGATTGAAGTTACCCTGTTAAAATTTGAGCTCTAATTTGCCCCTCTACAATGAGTCTCTGAGGAAGAAATGACTTCCATGGTTTCAGCCACCTTCTCATACTTATAGTATGCCTAAAACAGCACCCCCAGTTACAATATCTCATCTTGTTTTCAAGTTTCTTTCTTCAGTCACTGAGAAATAAACTTTGTTAGTCCCTTTGCTGTTTAAATTAATATGTTAGTACTAAAATTGTAATTTCCTCCCACTTATTGCTTCCTATTTTTTTATGTTACACTCCACTTACTAGTCATAAAAACTGAAGTTATTTCTTATCCCTGTTTCTCTTTCTCCATTTTTTTTCCACCAGTATGTTATTTATACAGCATATTCCTTTATGTAATATCTCTCATAATTCAAGATTAGTCCTTTTAAGAATTAGAAGAGTATCTTTTTTCTTCATTCCTCTCTTTTTATTGAACCAGACCTCTGCAAATCATGGTCACTCAATAAACATGGCACCTATCATTCATAATAACCCATTCTTAGATCTTGTTTTCCATATCTAAGATTGATTGGATTTTGATTGATAAGATTCGATTTTAGTTTCAGGGAATACTCCTGGAGTTTCTAAGTTTAAAGAAACATAATACTGAGTTTTAAACAAAATTATATCTCTTTCTGATATATCATGAAGCTGAATTATTGATTAGTAATTCTCATAGATTGGAGATGCATTAATTTCAACAGCAAATTTAAAAAGATGTTTGTAGAAAGTAAATTACAAGAATAGGGCCTGGGAAGAAAGCAGCTATCATTAGTTAAATAGGTACATGCCTACGCATTACATATTTTACTTAGAAGATTTGTTGCATTGAATATTATTTTACTTAGAAGATGTGAATTGAATATTAATTATAATAGAAAGAATATGTGTTTAAAGTATTGTCTTCATTTTGAAGAGAGAGACAGAGAGAGCAAGCATGAGGGAGCATACCAACATGCTTGGAGTGTGACTTATGAGGGAGGGAAAGAGAGAGGGGTAAGAGAGATAGTAGGATGTAAAGCAAATTAAGCCATTGACTTTATATTCCCAAAAATGTGTTAATAGAGATATTTTCTCTTAACAAAAAGTGTTACCATCACAGGTATGCTGTGTTTTCTACCACATCTTTAAGATATTTATACTGAATACATGTCTAATAAGGGTTCTGAGAAGTTATCAACTCCATTGTAATTTTCCTTGTATACAAAATCTGTTCTTTCAATAGATAACATTTTTAAAATGCTATTCCTGAACTTTGACAAAAACTCAAATAGATATATATAATTCATTTTCCTGAAATCCTAAATATTATTGTGAAATAGTTTATTTGTTTAGAGAACTTGCTCTCAGGTTTTAAAAATTAATTAAATTTATGTATTTGAATCTGATTTTATTCATACTATTTGAATTTGTACATTTACTGTCACTAAACTGTGCATTATTACTGCAAAGTTAATAATTTTTTGTTAAATATCAAATCATTTGGAAGATTTAAGAGTGAGAAAAAGTTTAATTTTGTATCCTCAATGCATATAAGCTCCAGCCAACTTATTTTTAATACATAGGGAAAATTTTATATTGATAATTTGTTTAATATAAATAAAAAATTACATTAAATTCATATATCTCTTCCAATTCTCATTTGCCTACTGACTTGGTAATACGTGAAGAAATATGTTTCACAATCTAGGAGATATAAGGAAAAAAAGTATTTTTCATCATATGTGTGTATGAAAGCCTTTATCTGGTTTAACTAGTATTAACATCTCTTTAGAACTTTGTAACACAAAATATAGTTATCTCCTTAGAACTTTGAAACACAGAAGTGCTAATTAAATATTTAGAGTAAAAATTTCTGGGAATGCTTATTAGTAAAAATTTAATATATATAGGCAGATTTACAATGGTATGTCACAGGTAGCTTTTGATTGTCTTAGGGCAAGTTGTTCTGTCTGCATAAATATCCTTCAGATAATTGCCCACCACAGGAAAAAGAGAGTGAGTGGAGGTACCTGGCATCAAAAGAGCAGTTTGAGTAAACATGGTAGCACTTAGGTAATAATACATAATAATACCTATTAAAAGTCTGGGATTGGAAAAAGGGATAATTGTTTCTTTTGGCTAATAATATTTAAAAATTTTGTCAGGTCATCATTTGGGGTAAGCCTGGAGCATTGTAATATATTTTTCTTAAAACTTTTTTTTTGTTTTGTTTTGTTTTTGTTTGTTTGTTTGTTTTGTTTTGTTTTGTTTTTTTGGCAATAGTGATTGGAATAGGTACCTTGAAAGGGAAAGGATTATATTAGATGCATTATGGTTGTTGCCCAACACAAAAGCAAGAAGTTTGGTTTTGAAATCTAATAAAAGCTTTATGGACCACAGGCATTTGAGGGTCTTGTTTATTTGTTTTAGAAGAGAAGACTCTTGGGTTTTGGCTTCCTCCTTGGCCTGCTTGCACATTAAATATATCTTTCTCAATTTCTGTCATCAGAGACCTGCGTAAGCATATTTTTATTTAAGCAATATTTAAATACATTTTCTTATATTTTGAATCAAATTCTGCTTCATTTTAATGCTTTATGTTTATTTTTGAATGATTTGTTTTTGTACCTAATTGGAATTTGTGAGACTTTAAGATCCTACAGATAATAAACCTTCAAACATCTTTGTTGAATTTAAATAAACATGTGGAAAATCTCACACTAACTTCAAATGGCACAGGAAATATCAAATTAGATTTTAATTACTGATAAAAAGAGGACAACAATTTTTAAAAATGTAAATTTTATACCTAAGTCATTCAATAGGTATTAATAAATAATAAAATTTGTTTAGCCGATTTATTTTAGTTAGGATAAAATGTGATCACTCCATATAGGTGATATCCTTAGGTTCAGCCTACATTGAAAGCTACATATATATGTATGTATATATTAAAGCTACATGTATGTGTTTTAAAATCAGTATATGTCTTTGGTAGAACTACATGCTGTTAGAGTAGGTAGCCTAAGAAAGAAACTCCAGGTCCTAGATATTTCTTCACCCTGTTTTTAGGCTTAAAATGCTTAATAGTGGGAAAATAAGAAAAAATTCCATTCCATGATTTATTTTTTAAGCTTGAGAAATGTGTACTGGAAGAAGTGCACATTGCTTAAATTCATGTTCTGAGTATACAACTGACAGATTTTGATAGGAGAAACATTAAGGAATTGGGCAGATGGAATTTTTACCAAAAAGGGAAGAAAAGATAGAGAAAGAGACAGTAAAGGTGACTGAAGACAAACTGCCTCTTTCACAATTTTCCCCTAATTTTAAATTCAAAAAGTCAAGTGACAAGTTTTTAATGGAATATTCATTTTTATTTTTATGAGACAAAATATTATACTCCACCAAGGGCCATCTTAATCACTACCTGATATACGTCATGAAGCAAATCCTCTAATCTCTCTCAAAAGGACTAGAAGAAATAAAATAACCCACTACGTCCACTTTGAGATTTAGTTTTTAATTAAAAATGTCTTGCGAAGTGAGATTACATGAACCTCCTTCTCAGTTAAAATGTACAAGTATTACTTTATCAGGTAATGAGTGACTTTAATATCCCCAAAAGCAAGCACTCATGCATTCAAATCCATAGGCTACTTATGAACCTCTTTCTTTACGGTTTAATAACAGGAATCACAGAACATATCTTATGGAGAGTCATGTCTCTGGGGGGTCGTAAACAACAAAGCCAATTCCATGCAAGTCTTTGGGACCTATCATTTGCTTCACTCTGCAGATCTAAGGCTCTCAACCGGTGGACTCAGAATGTGCTTCAGCAAGTCAGTACACATCCTGAAAGTGTGCAGTCATTTGTGTGTATTCATGTGATTTGGGAGGCCAGAGAGATTTAATTAGCAACTTACAAGGATTTACAACTAAGCTTTCTACTGCAGCAGGGTTTCTCAGTCTTAGTACTATTGACATTTTGGACCAGCTAACATTTTTGTTTTAAGATGGTAAGATGTTTAGCAGCACCCCTCGATTCTGACCATTAGATGTTAGCAGCAACTTTCCTTCTACTCACCGGTTTCCATGACCAAAAAAGTCTCCAGACACGGTCATATAACAACCCCCCACCCCAAAAATGAAAGAATCATCCTAGGTCCAGATTTTATTCAATTCTTATCACATCTAATAACACATATAATTACAGCAGGCAGCTGTATTTTTCTCTAAAGTAAACATAGTAAAGGCAACCTTTTATTATCTTCTGCATTTCAGTAGAAGAGAAGGCAAACATAATCATTATGACCTACCCAGTTGAGCCCTGGATTATGAAGCACTCGATTTTGAGACAAAAGACCTGGATTTCCATCTCAGTCCCACCATTTTTTGCTATGTGACCTTGAAAATGTTCTAGCTTGGCCTTAGTGTTCTCATCTGTGAGAGATTATTAGTATTAACTAAGCCTATTCTTATACAGTGTTTGAGCATCAAATATAATTGTGGACATGAAAATACTCCATAAACTGTAAAATGTTGTTGAAAAATAAGGTAGAATCATTTTAAAAACTATAGAGAGCGGCAGAAAGGTGAAGTATATTCTTCAATAAACATTAGTGGAAGGAACCCCAAAGTAGAATGTCCTACTTTTCAATGTGCTTAAAATGATCCATTCACTACTAAGTACATTCATATTAACTCATCCTTTTAAATGTCTTCTTTGTGTTTTATAATATAAAATATATTCATATATATTATAATATATAATTTATAAATAAGACAAATCCCATATTGTCAGTGTATGCTCGAAAGTATTTTAACAACAGAGCTTGAGCAAGAAAATTTGGAGATCTCTATTCTGTAAAATAGAGCTTTGAAGAACATTGTGGGCTTTGTGGCTCGGGAGCAATTTTTTTCTTTGTATGAGTACAAATTATTATATTAACTGCTAAGAGATTAAATGAGAGGTCCTCAGCCTGGCTGATAATCAGCTCACCTGATGAAGTCTTTTAAAATTTGACTAAGCACAGTCCCAGATTTGCTGAATCAGAATCTCCAGGGCTGGAACATAGCATTCATGGATAATTCTCATATGAAAACATGCTGAGAACTAATTTAAACTCTTAGTAGTTAATATGCTACTTATTAATAATGTCTTTACAAAAGTATATAGGAAGACTTCCAGAGAAGAGAAAAGGAATGAGAATAGAAAAATAGAAAGAAAATTTTACATTTCTTTCAGGGTTTTTCCAGGACAAACCTATGCATTTCTCTTTATAGGTAAATTAAACTTCTATGCTGTAAAATATTAATGTGTCATTTTTGTGCCTAAGCTATGAATTTCCAAATATGGGAGAATTAGAAAATGCTACGAGTTATAGTTTCTATCTCATTATTCTTTATAATATTTTATCTTTACTAAGAACTATTTTCTAGGTCCTGCACAGATTTTACTGCATGTCACAGTTCCTTCGGTATAAAAATCAAAATTTAATGAAAGGAAAATAGACTGCACACAGGAAACATGTTATTCTTTAGTATTTGCAAAGAAGTATCAAAAACTTCTCTTGAAAAGCAGTCTCTCTTCCTTTAATATCTCTTCCTTCTTCTCATTTATAAAATAGACACCTTACCTTCTTTTGAGCCTCACAAGACTGAAACATGATTTTATGGATTTGAAACCTGCTGCATTTAGCTTCCTGCCTCTAGGTATGGGTGATAAGTGTCACATATAATGCAAGAGCCAGGCCATTTGATAATAATGAATAAAGAAACTTTCTGGATAATTTCAATTCAACGGCAAGATTTTCATATATCTGACAAGAGCCGTTAAAAAGCCGTTGGTCAGGGGGTTCCTATACATTTGTGCTATATTACGGATGAAAACATTTGGCCTTATGATGTGTGTTTGCTGCCATATTTAAAAGTATTCTATTTTATATGTTGACATAAGAGAAATAAATAAGGAAGATAGGTGAAAGCTTATAAAAGCAAGTAGCCTATGACAGAAATAAAGTAAATAGTACATGTGTAGAATAAGAAAGGATGGAAGATGTGATAGATCGGATTGTGCCATTCACTCTGCTTTTGTCAGAGGTCTGAAGAGAAACCATATCAGTAGAGTATTCGTTTCTTGAGATATATATGTTTGTTTGTTTGTTTATTATAAAGAATTGGCTTTCACAATTATGGAGTTTGAGAGGTCCCTTGATTTGCCATCTACAAACTAGAGACTCAGAGAAGCTGGTGGTGTAAGTTCCGGTCTGAGTCTGAGGGCCTGAAAATCAAGAGTACTAATGATGGAGTCCAGGTCCAAGGGCAAGATAAGACCAAGCAGCTTTATTCTTCTTCTACCTTTTTATTCTACTTGGGCCCTCAGTGGATTGGGTCATGCCCACTTACAGTTGAAGAGGACCATTTTCTTAATCAGTTTATCAATTCAAATACTCATCTATTCTGGAAACACTTTCACAGATGCTTAGAAATAATGTTTAGCCAGGGCATCCCATGGCCTGGTCAAATTGTCACATTAAATTAAACATCACACTCTCCCAAATTCCTGTGTTGAAATTCTAACCTCAGAATGTGTTCTTATTTGGAAATAGGATCATTACAGTTGTAAGTAGTTAAGATGAGGTCATACTAGACTAGAGTGGTCCCCTAATCTACTATGACTGCTGTCCTTATAAAAAGGCGAAATTTGGACACATACACACAATGGAGAATACCATGTAAAGATGAAGACAGAGATCAGGGTGATGCAGAAGCCAAAGAATGCCAACGCTTGCCGGCAAACCACCAAGAGCCAGGACAGAGACATGGAATAGATTTTCTTCACAGCCCTGGGAAAGAACCAACCCTGTTGCCATGATCTTCTAGTCTCCAGAACTATAAGACCATAAATTTCTCTATTTAAGGACACAGTTTGTGGTACCTTGTTACTGCATCCCTAACAGTTACTAACACAGAGGGGCTTAGACACCAAACATTTATGAGGTATTGAGGCCAAAGAAACATGGAGGAAAATGCAGGAAGTTCTTGCACCCTTCCTAAATGTGTTAACTTACTCTATGTTTTTCTCCTTGCTTCCTGCAGTGTGTTTAAGGTTAATTCAATAAGCTGTGTGATTCAAGCATTTTGATTTGGTCTACAAGCCTTTCTGTTTCATGACCTCTGGATTAACTTGCCTGGTAGTGTACCCAAAGGCTTCCCACCACATCAACATCATTTCCCAGAATGACAAGCCCTTTAAAATGTAGAATCCACTTTTTTTGTACTTCTGACAGTAATGAGTGCATCTTTAAGAGAACTGTAGTTTCTGTCTGCCCAGGTTTTGGTGGAAGAGGAAATGGGTCTTAGAGGAGTTTGTTTGCTTTAGAAATATGAGTTTCATCTGCTTTAGGCAAATATTGATTTTTACGGATTATAAAATCAGTATTTTCCAAAGCTCCTCCTATAGCTGTTTCTCATTTTTATTCCTGGGTTATAATTTTTTTTTTTGAGAATATTAAAAGTGTCTCTGAAAGCATTGCTTTGCTACCATGAAGTCTGTATTTTCCAAAAAAATTATGATGTTGAAAATCTGTTTACAGTTTTAACCCAACTTTAGATTTTTACGCTTACTAAAACTTTTTAAAAATATTAAAATACAGTTACAAAGAAGCCCAAAAATCTTTAGAAATAAGTTTTGTGAGGATTATTCCTCATTTGCTTACATTAAGTGACATCTTCAGAGGTGCTCCTGATGGAATCGATTTTTAAGATTTGCCTGACATTGCTCAATTCTACATTTGTAGACTAGTTGCTTCTTATACCTGCAAATCTCTTCCAGGGATTTTTTTAAGTTTATGTTTGCTTCTGTTCTTTTATATTTAACTGCTCACAGAAGTCAAGATGAGGTATCATTTGGCAGTTCTCTTACCATTTATAATTGAAATTTTCTTGAGGCAGAGGTCAAATTAACTCATGTGTTTGAGCCTAGCAATTTAGCTTTCCATTGCTTATTTCTTTCTATAAGTAGGAATTTACCATTTAAGCATGCTATTTCAGTGATGAATAATGGAAGCAAAAACCTGATTCCTAATGAAACTGAGCATGATTAAATAGTGTAGGATGAAGTATACTCTTCTCTAGTGGTGACAAGGGCTTGCATTACAAAAATAAAGTGATGACTGATTCACTTCCTAAAACAATCTTTGCACAGAATATTTCTACTTACAAATGTAGTTTAGTCATTTACAAGAAGTGATTTTGCAAATCAGCTAGTAGCATGTTGGTTGAGCACTTACACCCAAGAATCAGATTCTGTTTGAAATTCTGGCTTTAGCCATAAAACCTGTGTGAATTTAGGCCAATTCTAAGCCTACGGGCCCTATGCCCCTCATCTGTGAAATGAGGGTCACAAGAGAACCCACATCACAGGGATATTATAAAGATTAAGTAAGATAACACAGAAAATTCATAGTGATGTCTGGCATGTTGAAAGGGCTTTATACCTACTCCCTGTTAATTTTTGCTAATATTTTGTTCAGTTTAGCATTTTATTTATTTCTCTTTTTCAGTGAGGTACTTGGATTAGAAATATGTCAATGGCTCTTCGATAGAGGCTCTCACAATCTAGTTAGGGAGAAACCACATAAACAATTTGTTCACTGTACTAAGAAAAAAAACATGCAGTGGGTATAGTGTCAGTACAGAAGAGGGGAACTCATCCTAGTGTAGAAGGTCAGGGAAGGTTTATCCTAAATAACCATGAAAGCTAAGTAAAATGTAGTCAGGGGTTCAAAGAAAAGTGCTTGAACAAAGACAAAACATTACATAACACCATGCTATATGCAAATAACCAAAAACTGCTAAATTCCAGAGAGTAGGACATAAGATAGGGAGAATAGGAAACAAATTAAGAGGGGTACCTGCCTAGTGATGCCATTCTCAGGAGCGCGGCCCTTGAGCTTTGAGTGATAGACTAAGTAAAGCCCTTACACATCCTGTGCCATAGAACTCTCTGGGTGATATGAAGAGAATGGACTTAAAGCCAAGACAGAGATATGCTCTTTAAAAGAGATAATGACCATTTGCATTGAAGCTGCCAAGTAGAGGTGGAGAGGAGGTGGTGAGTGAGAAGAATGTTTAGTAGGTAAAGCAGGCAGTATTTGATGATTGTCTGGAATGTGGGAATGAGGGGCCACGAGATTTAGGATGAATCAGTTTTCTGAGTTGAGTAACAGGGTGGATGGTGCTGCTCTTTACTGAGGCAGGGACTGCAGGAGCAGACTGAGAGGAGGTGAGGAAAAGATTGGGAGAACAGCGATGATGTGATGACTTTGACACCTTTTTTTTTTTTTTTATGAGACTTCCAGAAGAAGATAAGGATCTGAAGATGAGATTAATAGACTTAAATCAATGAAAAGGAAGAGCTGCCTATACCATATGGTAATTTACTAGTCTCTAAGAGTAAATTATTCTTGAATCCATAGTGTTTAAAACTCAAAACAGTTAAAAGTGTTCAGCTTCATAGCAAAAAGAACTATTATTTGTTGATTATGTTTATGCTGGACCTCTCTGCTAATCCTGTTAGTTTTACATATTTACTATTTTATCTACTAGATATATCTACCACCACTCATTTTAGGCAAAATTATCTTAGTTACTCTTAGTTTTAATTACAGACTTTCATTTTTACCTTATTAGGTGGAGAACCTGAAGAATTTTACCTAAATATCCTTTTTTAAACAAATTACACTTTCGATTAAACCAAATTTTTTTGAGGTATACACACTATACTAGATACTGAAAAGAGTGGTATAAAAGCAAAATATAAACATTTTATACCTTTATAAGAAACATATGTTTTTAGTTATGACCCTCAATTATATTAAATTGCTTTCCATTCTTACTTTCTGGATACTTTTTAAAAAAGGTCAATCTAGTTAATCTCAAAAGTTTTAGTAGCACTATTACTAGCTGGACTTGTTTGAAGAAACTTAGAAAGTGAAAGGAGCAGAATCAGCTATTTCTCCTTTCTGGATCTAACTTCCTGGTGTTTTTGATAAGAAGAGAGGATTGAGGATGCAAGAGTTATCTAATATAACTAGTTTTCTGTTCTTGTTCTTGGTCTCGTTCTGCTTTGGTCTTGTCTGCTTTGCTCTGCCTCCATCTGCTTCTGTTATGCTATATGAACACAGTCCTAATGTGGTATACATGGTTCTCTTAGAATAAGGTTTGTACCCTCCAAGGAGCAGTTGTGCTTCCTTCAGTCTCCATACAACCTCTGGGAGGGATTATCTCACTTGGCTTATTTTGTATTTCTTGCAACTTCTTCCCCTTCCTCTAACTTCCATGATCACTCATGTGGAACCGTGTTAACACCAAGTTTCTCTTCTGTGCTCTCAGAAACAGAAGTTGTGGGTTGTCCCCACTTTATTCCCAGGTTTATTTCACTATGATTTCTTCTTTCCTCACTGGCCTTGGCTGTTCAGCGGGCCTTCTGTCTCCAGGAATTTACAGATATATATGTCAGGATTAGTCTTGTGTTCACATATACACACAAACTACAAGGGACACATGACAAGAACCTCAACAATTCTCCCACATTTTTTGTTTGCTCTTAATACAGCAGCATGATGGACATACAAAGTTTGCAGTTCATGGAGCAACCAGCCAGGGATAAATAATACATTTTTCTTTTTGTAGTCTTTTTAATCTTTTCAAATGCTTCTTTCTGAACTCAACTCATTTTGGCTTTGAAAAAAGAAGCACCACCAAAACATTGTACTTTATATAAAATGACACTTTATTCAGGTCTCAATTCTCTCACCCCAAATCATGTGGCTCTCTTGTTCCTTTCTTACATACTACTAGGAAGAGGGTGGTTGATGGCAATATTCTGCTACCTCTTAAAATGACCTTGGAAGATGTCTAGCCCTATTGTTGGTTGCTTTCTTTAGAATGTAGAATATTTGCTTTAGAATGTATGTTTCTTTATCCTAAGCTTTGAGCCTTAGCCACAATTCCAGGATAACAGGAAATGTTCCATTCAACTCCCTGTTACCAAATTTAACACTAAAACAAACAGAATGATTTGAGAAAATAACTATTTAAGGACTTTTACACAGAAGACTCATCTCTTGCACTGCAAAAGATATTCCTTTCTGAGGAAATAACATTCACCTGACAAGAAAGCAGATGTTCTTAGAAAATTCAGTTAATGAACAATATTAGAAAAGACATTCTTAGGGACAGCAGAAAATCAGAAGAACTTTAGTGAAGAGATGAATAGCCTATGGATTGTGAGCAAGTCACTTTAACACCTAGATCTTTGTGGTTGTTCTCTGGAATGGGAGGAAAATCTTAAAATCTTAAAATGTTATAATTCTTTGGGTCAGATTTAGGATTCTAATAACTTCCCAAGTGGAATACAAAGGATGAGATAAACTTTGTTAATGTCTGTCTCTGACTTGGTCACATGAGATAGTTCTTTAGATCTGCTCACAGCTGAATTTTATCCTATTGATTTGGCTAAACTTGGAATTCATTTTTCCAGGCCGGACTTCACCAATTCCTGTAGAACACAGAGGCATTAAGTACATAGTCACTTTCAGTACCATTGATGTTCTGAAACATTGAGAGATGACTAATCTACACATTGGGATAGAGCAGGCACTAAAAAAAACCCAGCTTAATAAGGAAATAGCTAGCAATAACAGTGAATTTTTCTAAAATTCAAGTGGGATTAAAAGAAAAAAACTACATCAGGATAGTACCGATTTTTATATGCACATACACAAATATATCTGTACTTGTATACCTATATTTTTATATCTATATTTATCCAGAATTTGGGAGTCCAGACTTTTAATCGATTTTACACTCTTTACAACCTTTTATAAAGAAATAGAAAATATATTCCCTTATCAACAGAGTATATACCAAATCACTTGATACAGAGATGAGACTGAAATACTATTTAAGAGATCCTACTATCTAAATTTTGGTATCTTGGCAAGTTGGAGAGACAGACTCAGACTATGGCGATGTTATCAACAGAGTGACTGTTAATCTGAGACACCTCTTAGGAGAGAGAGTGCAGGACTTGCCACAAGTGAGACACTTATTTCTACAAGTGGGAAATGATGATTTAAGTTCTTTGATGATATATCCACTCCAATAGTAAGGAAAAACATTCTCTGATTAGGCACTGATTTTTTTAAATTGTTAAAATTTTTACTCCAGACATAAATGAAAAATGGACTTAAGTATTACCAAAATGAAAATGTAAACAAATAAGTTATGAGAATTAATATATGCATGTATATCTATGTGTATATACGTGTAGCTAACCTAATTAGCAGTTGCATTTCAATCTATTTTTCAAGCAGAGAATGAGAACATATATTTTTTTGTTCACTGTCATGAAAGACAATTTTAATAAGCACAGAATTTTAAAATAGTAAACTGTTTCACATTTTTGTATTTCCTTAATCATTCCCAGTGTGCCTCACCTTAGCCATTTATTTCTCTTTTACGTTCTACTTTATTCTCAGAAAAACAAAAACAAAAAAACAAAACAAAAAAACACCTCAGCTTATATACAGCTTTCTGATGTTCCAAGAAGGAAAGGTGTTGACTTGCATTTTAGCTTGTTCTCCATGCTACAACATCTGTTTTTTCTCTCTCTTCGACTTTCTATTAAAATATCTTTCTGTACCTTTCAGGAAGAGAAATGATATAAAACATTTTCTTCAACAGGAAGCATTTGTCATTTTATTCCCTGTTTCATTCAAAGTGATAAATATTTATTGAACAATATCAGATACCAGGCTTTGTTCTCCTCACTGAGATTGATCTGTAAAAAAAGAGACCCTAATATCTATCCTGTGGAGCTTCATATTAGAAGAAAAAAAAATTAAAAACATTCAGTAAAATATATAATAACTTACATCAGTACTGAGGAGAAAAATTAATTTGAGGAAAGAGAGTTAAATAGGAGGAGTTACATTTTAAAAAAGGATTGCCTGAGAAGGTCTCACTACAAATGTAAACCTTAAGTCAAGACACAAAGGGAATATGGGTGTAAGTCATAGGATAACCGGAAGGAAAATATTCAAAAACTTTACTTATTCCTCAAATGTTTACTGAATGTCCACCATGTGTAAGAAATATCATGGCCAACCACTTAGACTAGATCCTGTCCTCTTTGAACTTAGAATTTAGATTTTAAAACAGTCATGCCTGCATAACAATGTCGTGTTTAGTGGCGAACTGCATATACAATGGTGGTCTCATAAGATTCTAGTGAACCTGAAAAATATCTATCACCTAGTAACATTGTACAGTCATAATGTCACAGCACAACATACTACTCTTGTGTTTATGGTGATGCGGTATAAACAAACCTGTGCTGCCAGTCTTATAAAAATATAGCACATGTGATTATATACAGTATATAATACTTAGTAGTGATAATAAATGACTATGTTACTGGTTTATGCATTTACTTTACTGTTTATTGTTATTTTAGGGTGTACACTTTCTACTTAAATTTAAAAAACCTGTTGCTGTAAAACAGTATGCTATATTACATGGGCAGCAGTTTCATACATCTTGTGTTTACAGAGTTTCTTGATTGCATTGTTTTTTCTTGTGCCTGCTTTCATCTCATGTTGTTTTATAAATTGAGTGTAGCCTAAGTGTACAGTATCTGTAAAGTCATCTATAGTAATGGCCCAGACCTTCGCATTCACTCACCACTCACTCAGACTCACCCAGAGCAACTTCCAGTCTTGTAAGGTCCATTCATGGTATGTATGCTATATAGGTGTACCATTTTTTATCTTTTATACTGTATTTTTATTGTACTTTTTTAATGGTTAGGCATGTTTAGGTACATAAATACTTATATTGCAATTGCCTGCAATATTCAGTTCAGTAACATACTGTGCAGGCTTATAGCCTTAGAGCAATAGGCTATACCATATAACCTAGGTGTGTAGTAGGTTAATCCATCTAGGTTTGCATAAGTGCACTCTGTGGTGTTTGCATAAAGAGAAAATCACCTAACAATGCATTTCTCACAGAGTATCCTCATCATTAAGCAGTATGTGACTGTATGTTAGAAATGTCTCATCTTTTGGATCCCATTTAGGCAATTTACAATAGCCCCGCTTAACTTTAGAATTGCTTAAGAAGTGCATGTAAAAATAAAACTAAAATTAGAATTGAATGAATAAAAATTTAACTGGTTTAACTAGAGATTATATTCCAAAATCAAAGTCAAAATATTTTAGCGAAGAGGGGGAAAAGGTAAAAAATCAACAAAAACTAATGCAGAACTTTGAGTTTCTGGCCTTGCCTACTAATATCAGCACCACCTCTAACCAGCTGTGCTAAGAAAATGCTGGCAGGTTATTTAAGGAGGCTGAGTTAGTTGGCTCTTGTGATCAATTAAAAAACACTTAAGAGTATATTATTTTAAAGCAAAATATATTGAATGGAAAATATCTTTTTGTATTAATAATTTTTGACAGGTATATTTTTCATATAACATTGTATAAAATGTAATAATTCATAATTTGTATATGTTACAAAATGATCACTGTTCTAAGTCTAGTTAACATTCATTATTGTCCATAGTTACAATTTTTTTTCTTGTGGTGAGAAATTTTAAGATCTACTCTCTGTAACTTTCAAATGTGCAATATAGGCTTGTTAAGTATAATCGTCACACTGTATATTACATGCTCATGACTTATTTTATATCTGGAAGTTTATGCCTTTTGACCTTTGCCACTTTACCCATCCCCCATTAAATATTCTTTCAACCTACATCATTATTAGAAAAACTTACTCTTGGTGATATGATACAAGTTTAATTAGGGTCAGCCATAAGGCATATTTATTGATACGGTAGCCCCTAGAACCATTACCACACTTTTATCTTGTCAATATTTTCTTCTACCTTAAAAGCATCTTGAGTCCTCAGAAATTGAATTAAAGAAAAATATTTTTGGTAAATAATCAACTTTTTCCACTACCGATCTCAGTGAATTTGCTTCATGTAGCTGGGGGGAAAGTTTGGCCATTACTGGAGACTGAGCAGGAAGCACCTGGCTGCTGTGCATCTCAGTGAAAGTAGGAAATTACAGAGCTTAATGTTAACTCTTCATTTATGCAGGAAATCTTTTAAAACATTTCCTTTGTTCTTGATTTTATAAAATGCAATTTTGTCTTTTGTAAGGCCATTTATGTACACACAGTGGATGGTAAATAAAAGGTATTATCCTATTTGCATCTAATAGGAGGAAAATAATTAACAGAGTTTAAGTAACTTTTTTAAGATCACACAAGCAATGGCAAAGCTTGTATTTTTGTGTTTTTATTTGGGACAAACTATTCCAAGTAGGAAATAGAAGAGTCACCAAAACAACACACCCCTTCTTCCCTCTGTCAACAGCAAGTCATGCAGTAGTTGCTCCATTCTACTTGAAACTTCTGTTGAGCAGTCTCCTAGATGCTGGTTTATCTCAGTTCTCTTCCTGTCTTGTCTATTCCTTCTCTATTTCCTTTGCTGGTTCCTCATGTCTCTAATCTTTAAATATTGGAGTATCCTCAGTGGTTGGACTTTTTTCTCTTTTTTCCTTCATGAATTCTCTGACATTGCTTTTTTCCAAAATGTTTAAATACCATCTATATATTTGCAGAACCAAAGTCCTGACTGCCTTCCTGAACTTGAGGCTTACATATCCAACTCAACACTGCCATGGGAATGTCTTATAGGCATCTTAAATTTAACAGAATCAAAAACAAATTCTTTATTTTAATGCCAAGACTTGATCCCACTACAATCTTTCCATCCCTATTTCAGTAAATCAAAGCTCTGTTCTTCCACTTGCCCTGCTGGGAAAGGGATTGGAACAAGCCTTGACTCCATTCCTTATCTTACAACCCACTTCCCATCAGTCAGTAATTCCTATCATCTCTAATGTCAGAATATAACCAGATTCTGATGACTTTCTTTTATCTCCATCATCAAGCCACCATCATCTCCCCTATAGGATTATTGCAATGAGACAAAATTTGTACTTTAATTCATAACGATGGATTAAAAATCCATGACTTTTAATCTAGGACTCAATTTAAGCAACAAGAAAAGATAAGTGGAAGAATCATCCAGACTCAATATATTGGAGTCTTCTGGAAAGATAGAGGGCACGGAGAAAGTCTTAAAATGCATTCTCACCACATAACATATTCTTACATCTTTAGTCAGAGACTTCTTGGAGATTTCAAAGGAGTTGCAATTACAATATAACAAGATAAGACACATTTTTAAAGAGATAAAATCGCTATCTTTAATTCATGGATGCCGTATGTAAGTAGTGTCAGTAATCAGAACACAGAGTGGACTGCTCAGGACTTTATGTTCCCAAGAATTCATCTGAAGTAAAGTCTGTTGGGGAACAAAACTTAAGAAAATAAAGACTAAACTAAGAATGGAGGAAATCCTGAGCTCTGACATTCATCCACAAGTCAGAGAAGATCCCAGGCAGCTGAAGCATTTGAGGAATTCAGCTGCCTGGGTTTATGGGTATTAAAATCTCCCCCTCTCAATCACCTTCACTCTTACACAAGCACAGAAAATTTAATGCTAAAGCTGTTTGTAACCATTAGAAAGGAAAGTGTAGAAATAGGAGTCTTTTCATTTTTTTACTTCTAGTGATCCAATTATTTGTTTCTTTTAATGAGAATTAAAAAAGGAAAACTTCTCTGAATATTCAGATGCATAAACTCTATAGCTGTAAGATACTTTGGGAATTGAAGAATGTCATATAGCTGTGACTATATTCCTGTTACAAATATTTCTCTCTATGGAATTTTGAATTCTTTAACAACTCCATCATTCCTCCCTGTCCTATTATCTTAGAGTTATCATTTTGCTGGAGTGAGGTGGAAGGGTATCTGAGATGATATTTAATTCTGCTTCCATATATCAAATGAGACAGAAAATAGTAAGATGGTAAAATATAGGCCAGGGGTAGAATGGTGTGCAGGAGACATGGCAGGAGACACTGTGTTGATCAAATCAAATATTGAATTCTCCATATTCATTAGTATACTTTCTACTTGTCAGATCTAGATTCATTTTTTTGCAAGTCATACAAACAGTTTTTTTTAAAGATGGCAGTAGCAGTAGGCAGAAAAACTTATATTTTGCTTCTGATTCCCTTGATTTATGCAATTCCTACCTGAGACCGTGACCCTTTGAAGAAATTAAAGTTTGACATCTGTAGCAGAAGGCATGATGCAAAAATACTAACATTTGTGAAATTTCTACTATATGCCATTTTCTGCATTTGATTATTTCTATAATCGTAACCTAATTTAATTGTCATAAAACTTTATGAAGTAAATCTTACAATGTTCATTTCAGTTGAGAAAACTGAGGTTCTGAGAATCTAGTCTTATAGCTAGAAAATGACAGATGACACATCCTCACTTGATATATAACACTGCTCAGAAAGGAAGATCACAGATGTCCAGTGAAATGAAAAAATTGCAAGCCCCCAATTTCCATCTTACTCTTTAGGGAAAATCTCAAGGGTTTTCTTTTGATAGTTTTCAAAGGCAATTTTATAGTATTAAAAAAAAAAAAGTCAAAGACTAGTGAGGATGAAGAATATTTTTTCCTAATCCATATACATATATACCATTTGCAAGAGCACACAATATTTTTCTTGTTATCTTATCTTCTTGTCACTTATCTTCACTCTTTACGGTTCAAGATTGCCGTACAATGATAAATCACTGGAATTAGGTCCATCAAACTTGTAAGACCCTAAATTGTTGTGTGTGTGTGTGTGTGTGTGTGTGTGTGGGTGTGTGTGTGTGTATGTGTTTTGCGTCTCTTTTTTTCCCAGGCTCTTTAAGTATGTAAGTGGTGAAATGGTTTATGGTCTTTTCCCTGCATCACAGTTTTTGATTTATTATTTTTTGTTATAGTTTTCATTCATTCCAGATGAGCTGCCAATTCATTTAGAAGTTGTTAGTGAACACAGATGTAAATTGCTGTCTTTGTATCAGTGTGATCAGCAGCAATGTCTACTAGAGTTTTCATATGCTGAAAGTAACGAGGAAGGGTGATTACAGGAGATAGGGGTGTAGAATCCTCCTGGTGTCAACAATTCTGGTTTACAGCTCTGTAGCTACAATGCCACCCTCTACTGACACAATGGGGCATGCTCCAGAGAATATCAGAAGAATTTTGGCAATTATATGGGGGAAATAAAAAAAAATTTTTTTCAAAGTCTGCTCAGTTATTTTACAAGAAAAAGTATATCTACATATGTCTCAAGAATAAATACGTCATGTATTTGTCCTTAGTCTGCTATATATCTTCTCAGCATCACTTGGGATTAGTTTGGTCAATAGAGAGAATAATCATTATTAAAAACAAAAGAAAACTTGGCTTATTGGAAATTTAATTTCCTAAATTTTGGCTAGACATCATGTTTTATGAATTGAAGAATTTATTCTTTTTAGTGCATTTATATTCAACTGAATATAAAAATGTGAAAAAATATGAACTTAAAACAGTTTTAAATAGCGACCCATATTTGAAACATTTCCCAATGTGAGTGACAGGCAATTAAATCTACTTTGCATAAACTTGAACATGAAGTGGAAACCAACTGATTCTTTGAAGACTGAGAAGAAAGAAAAATGAGCTATTTAATCTTTTAGCTACATACTGAGTTTCTCTGGAACAGGAAAGACAATTGATGGGAAATCAAGAGAACATACTGTTCTATCTGCAATGCTGTTAGTGTTATCTCAATGCTTTAACAAAATAAAAAATATTAGGAAAGGAAAGAAACCACCTTCCTACTAATGGTGTGGCTCACATTTGTCATTACAGATCAGCAACAGTGAGCCCTTTGAGTATTTAAATAGGTTTTTCTGGTGAGACATGCTGTCACTTTATATAAATATATTTCTATAGAATGTTATAGTATTTGGTACTTTATATTTGCTATAGCCTGACAAGGAAAAACCACAAATAGAATCAACTTTTTCTTTCTATAGATATTATAACTTCAGAGACTTACAAAGGTTTGTTTTATTGACTTTGTACATCTAGATTCCTTCCTTAACCAATATGGCATGATTCACCAAGAGTTCTTTCCACATATCTGTTCTTATATTTATATTTTACTGTTAATCTTTCACTTTTGAGTTCATTATCCTTCCCAAGACATTTTCTGCCAAAACGATTTTCTTAATAAAGGAAGAAAAAGTTGAGTAAACTGATAAAGCTAATGTGATGTACTAGGAGTAAGCAGAAGATTTTAAGTTAAAAATCATTATAGTTTCCAGGAACTAGCAGCATTTGCTTCCTCAGGGAGCTTATTAGCTCTTTGCAATTTCAAAATCCTTGCAGTTCCTTAAGTAGAAGGAACTTGTAGATAAGATCAGATTATACATTTTTCTCTTGCAAAATATATCTTTTAAAATGATCACTTTTTAACATAGGGGTTTTATATGTTTATATATTTATATAGCAGGTATTTGTCTAAAACTTATAGACATGGTGATAGAAGTAAATAGATTTCTGCCTTTAAAGAGTTTGCAATATAGTTGCAGGTGGGGTTAGACTAAACAGATACAATAATTAAATACAACCTGATTAGTGAGAACTATATTAGAGGTCAGTACAAGAAGTCATATTAGATTTTAGGATTGCCATAACAAATGACCACAAACTGGGCTGTGTATGACCCGCTATAGATCTAATATGATTTCAGCTCAAGATCTTTAACTGATGACATCTGAAAAGACCCTATTTTCAAATAAGGTCACAATTTGAGGTTTTTAGGTAGACATGAATTTGGGAGAGACTCTATTCAACCCACTTCCATAGCCACTGCATATGTCTCCAAATTTCTGTTATTATGTAAAAAGAATTGAAGTTGTTTAGCTACTCAATAATTTTTATTTTAATTTATCCACTCAGTGCAAGCTGCATAACTCTGTGCTCCACTCTAGTTCAGCCAAACTCTACTTGTTATTAGTTTCCAATTTGTAGGATTTTTTTTTTTTTTTTGGCTATCAATTATCTATGACTTGTAACATGTAGCAATTTCTAATTATTCTTCACTGTTTATCATAAAGGGTCATTCTAGAATTATAGAGCAGGTCTGATGATAGATTTAGAGGTTGTTTTATATTATCCAGTACACTTGACCACATTGATTCTCCAGGTACCTCAAATACTCCAGACTTTTAATCATATTTATGGCTTGTCTAGTTCCTTTATGACTGGCTTCAAGGACTTAGAGAAGAATTGTGCATGAGGGTGGTGAGAGGTAAAACAGGTGGGAGGAAACCAGCTGTCTACATTAATTTTTGAGGGTCACCCTGAAAGAGACCATTGAATAAGCAGAGCTTTAGTTTCTTACTGCATAGCAAGCAAGATTGATAGGTATGTGCGATTCCCTCCCGGATTTATTCATTGGAATAGATTACCAGTGCATTTTACAAAATTACTGTGGAGACATTGCTTGCATCAGAGTGATAAAAATTATCCATGTAAATGATATTTTATCGCAGGAAAAACACTTTCATCCAATTTTATATGCAAAATATTTACTTCAAACATATTTATTTTAAACGATAATTTTATTTCAAATAGAAACATAATGAAATGACCATGTCTTGTTTGTACTCAGCTGAAATCTACATTAGTAGATCAAGGAGCCTCAAATACTCATTCTTAAATAATCCTTAATTTATTAAATAATCCTTTTTTAATTAAATAGATTTTTTTGTGTATAACTTTATTCTGAAGGACAAAACATCACCTACTCTTTTAATTCATTTTAGCTATTACATATCGTGGGTACAAGAATGCAAGATGGAAAAAATCGGGGCCAGTGTGCCAGACAAAAATTAAGTATTTCTGGACAGTTGATAAACTTTGCATGATGGATTTATCAGTTTAAAATTCAAGATAACCAATAAGTGCAGACTCCTGAGCCAAAAGTCCTGAATATGAATCCTGAACCCACATTTTAAGAGCATGAGAATAGGGGCAAATAGCTAACTACTTTCAACCTAAGTTTCCTCTATTGTAAAATAAGGATAATAATATCCATATTATAGGATTTTATGAGAATTAAATTGGATAAGTTATAGTAAGTGTTTAGAGAAATTATTTGTACATGTTTAATGTCAATACAATTTGGATGTCATTATTATTATTGACAAGTATAAGATAGTATATTTTTCAAACATTTGTATATGTCATGTATTTACAACTGAAATGTGCACTGCTCAATATACTTAATGCATACACAACGCTTTCATGAGGCTTAAGGTTAGATTTCCGGACTTGGCCTCTTTTCTGCTCCAGATCAATACATTTATCTACCTAATGAGCTCTTTCTTGGATGTCTATCTTATCATTTTTACTGACAACTTTTTATTCTCCAAGCACTACCATAAATATATATGCCATTTAAGCCAAGACATGTACAAATTATGCTAGACTCCTTGGTTACCCTCATTCACCCATTAATCAGTAAATTCTATTCATTTTACTTCATACTGTTTATTTCTGATTTTTGTCCATGATCTCTACCATTATTTTGCCTTATCTCAATCTTCTCTCTCTCTTCTTTCCATTTTTTTAATCCATGAATGGATCAAGGTTGAGTAAGACCAGCTTGACCTGCTTTACAATTTTTCTTGGGGTCTCTCTTGTGTTTATTAGTTCTACCAAGAAGCCCAGATCCCCCAAGACTTTATTTTTATGTATTTTTATTATCACATGTGAAAGTTTGTTTGTCCATCACCATAGTCACAATATAGAACAGTTCCACCACTAAAAGATATCTCATGTTGACCTTAACCACACATACCTCCCTCTGCCCTATGACTATTTGTATAACAGGAAATTTGTACTTTTTAATCCTTTTCATCTTTTTTTGCCCAGATCCCCAGCCCCCTAAACCTGGTGAACATCAGTTCTTTGTATCTTTGAGTTTGTTTCTATTTTGTTTGTTTGTTTGTTTAGATTCCACATGTAGGTGAAATCAGATGGTATTTGTCTCTCTTTGTCTGTTTTATTTCACTTAGCATAATATCCTTTAGGTCCATCCATATTGTTGCAAATAGCAAAATTTTATTCCTTCTTTTTTTTATCAATGACTAATATTTCATTGTATATATGTACCACAACTTTTTTATTAAAAGATACTCAACATGAGTAATCATTAGGGAAATGAAAATTAAAACCACATTGAAATAGTACTAAGCATTTATTAGGAAAGCTAAAATTTAAAAGATTTCACGTAACGAGCGCTGACAAGGATATGGAGGAGCTAAAACTTTCACATGTTCCTGAGGGAAATGTAAAACTGACCACTTTGGAAAATAATTTGGCAGATTCTTAAAAGTTATTTACACATACACACACATACACTATGACTCATCTAGTTCTTTGGTATTTATACAAAAAGAACAAAAGCATATATCGATTCAAAATTCTCACATGAATGTTCATAGCAACTTTATTATAATAGCCAAGAGCTGAAAACAATCCAAATGTCCATCACTGAATAAATAAACAAATTGGAATATCCATATAATAGAATACTACTCAACAGTTAAAAGAAATTAGTTTTGTTTCATGTTACAACATGGATGGATCTTAGAATGATTAAGCTAATAAAAAGCCAGACAAAAATGAATAATGCAGTATTTATATGCATTTGTGTAAAAAACTTGAAAATACAAACCAATTTGTAATGATGAAACAAAGATGAATGATATCTAGAGACAGGTTTGGGTATGGAAGGGCAAAAGGAAGAGATTACAAAGGGGCACAAGGCTATTTTTAAGGTGATAGATATTTTCACTATCTTAATTGTGATAAAGATTTCATGAGTGTATGTATGTTAGACTTTTCAAATTGTACATTTTAAAAATGTAATTAATTTTACGTCGATTATTCCTTAACAGAGCTGTTAAAATTACCCCAAAACACATTGGGAAATTCTTCAGGTTTACTGATTTCCCTGAATAGACAGAATGATTAAAAAAAAAAAAAAAATGTTTAATTACATATTCTAGTCTTTATTCTGGGCCAGAAGACAATGTCAAGAAATGATGTGTGTACATCAATTTCATAAATTTGTCTAGGATGTATTTTACTATTAGAGACGTATGTTAAGTATCTCTGAAAAAGTCTTATAACCTATGCTAAGAATAATGAAATACATGCTCTAATTTTTCATATAACATACTGTTAAATCACCACATCAGGTTCTAGAGTATATATTCAAACAGCTGGGATGTTAGGACTCCCAGTTTCCTAATTTTGAAAAATGTCACTTTATATTATCTAAAAGGGTGAAATTAAAATGAAACAAGAAGATACTAGAATTTTAGTAATGACCATAATGAAGCCTTCCCAGATTTGTGCTCTAGTTCTTGGAAATTACCTTATTCTCTTTTACTTTCTATACCATATTCCTCAATCATTTACAAAAATTATTAATTTTGAGAATGATGAAAAAGGGTAAAGTATAATGGAAAAGTTGTGAATTAGGATTCTTTCAATATAAATTATGTAATTTTGAAGAAGATACTTAATAGAAATTTCTGTTTCATTTCTTCTTCATCTATAAAATTAGAGGGTTAAAAGTACTAGAAAGACCATTAATTTTCAAATGGAAATATCTAAATTATAAGTTGTTGTATTTTTAAATTCTAAAATGAACCTAGGCTCATTGTGTGTGTATGTGTGTATATGTGTGTGTGCACATATGCGTGTCCATTTTCATACAGATGCTTATTTTAGTTTGATGGTAATGAGTGGCACTAAAATAAATCCCACAGGCCACCATCAGTAGTAAACTTAGTGTTAAAATGAGATGAAGATTACAATATATATTTCTGCCTTTATTTAGTGCTAAAATATTTATATTTTATAGAATCCATTCTATATGAGAAAATCAGTGTTCTACATTGTTTTGTATTCAATATTAAAGTTGTATCACTTTTTTATGAAAACGACAGTAACTCCTCTGTATTGAATGGTTTATAATCTTTAGTACATTGTAAAAATACTAAAGGAGATTAAAAAGTACAAATAGAAAGTCAGAGCATATTATTTTCATTTGTAAATTATTTCTTATACATTTTTCTTTCTGAAAGACATTTATAATATTTTTTTAAAAAGTGAACTACTTTTCAAAAGCTCAGGAATAATCTGTAGGTCTGTTCATCTTTAAAGAGCTGAACCCATCAGAATTCACTCAGTTCACAGCATGGGACAGCAGCAGCATGCTGTGACCTGGATCAAGAATAATAGTATTTGAATAACTACCTCTGATTTGTTAAAAATGATTTCTCAAACAAAAAGTATTTTGGAAATGACATAAAGCAATTTTCTTTCTGTTGAGCTCTAGTCCGAGGGAGCACCGGGTTTACAGAGTGTAGTTTATGGTCTCATATTTTCATTTTATATTTTAAACTTTTAGGTTAGGGATTACTAAACTAATTTAATTTGCTTTCCAAAAAATCTTTAATCAATATAAAATTGTTTTGATGTTTTAGAAATTCAAAAATACTCACACTGTGTTTTTATGTCAATAGAATTTCTTTATTTGGGGAATATAATTGAAAATGTCTTAAGTAGCACTTAAGTGTATATACATATACAGGAAAGTGTATATACATTTTCCAGACTTTTAAGTAAGGTATTCAGACATTTTGAGTTAGATACTCTCTGTTCTTCAGATTTACAAAACACTCTTATCAGACAGAATATTTCAAGGGCTCAGGGCTTATTTCCCAGGAGCCAGCCAAGGGCCAGTTATGAAGAGAAGCCTTTCTTTGGAATGTGTAGTTTGAGCAACTTAGGTCTACTGAGAACCCTTCCCTGCACACTTAGGGTGTCTGCTTTCTGTGTGTCTGGTTTCTTTCACTTCAACTTTACGTTTATGAGATTCATTCATATTGCTATCTATGGTTGTAAATCCTTTGTTTTCATTGTTCTAGCATTCTGTTTCATGAATATATCACAGTTTATGACCCATTCTCCTGCTAATGAGTATTTGATTAGTTTCCAGTATTGTTCATTATGAATCATGCAGAGGCAAATTCTTCAGTACAAGTGTTTTTTGGTGAGGACACATATACATTTCAATTGGAACTATACCTAGGAGTAGAACTGCTGGATTACAGCGTACGCATATATCAAGCTTATAAAAATGCATCCAAAGCATTTCCCAAAGCAGCTGAATGGTTTAACATTTGCACAAGCAGTGGATAAGTCTTGGCTGATCCACATCCTTGCTAACATTTGGTGTTCTTAGTCTTTTGTTTTAACCTTTATGGTAGATGTACAATATTATTTCATTATGGTTTTAATCTGTATTTTGTAATGAAGTTGAGCATCTATCATAGTTTACTGATAATTTGGACATCATCTTTTGTGAAATGTCCATTCAAGTTTTTTGCTAAATTTTCTATTAGTTTGTCTTTCTTTTTCTTGTGGTTTGTAGAACTTTTTTATACATTCTAAATTTTTTTTAAAAGCAGTTATGTGTATTGCAAATACCTTCTCAAATTGTGGGGTTTCTCTAACTTTCTGAATGGCATCGTTTAATGAAAAGAAGTTTTTTAGTTTAATATAGCCCAATACATCAAAAGAAAAATTTATGATTAGCATTTTTAAATCTAGTTTAAGAAATGTTTGTGAACTTGTTTGAAATCAATATCCTTTGGGCAGAGAAAGTCAAAATTGGGATAAGTAATCTTTTATATTTAAGTCACCTATTTCTACCTTATTTAATGATTTTTCTAGTAATATGTGTCTATGTGACATGTTGTTGGCTGTGAGTGATATGTATAGGTAAGGTAGAGGAAAATGAGAAAAAAAGAAATCAGTGTCAAGGCATCTCCATTAAAGCAGTATTTGCAACTGAAAAATACTCTTCCAAAGAAATTTTTTAAAAATATTTTCTTTATTAAACAAAATAAGATTGTAGAAAAATGTTGTGAATATTGAAACTTCAACTTTCTAGAATGTGACCCCAATCTCTGTAGTCTGCCAAAAATAGTCAGTGTAAAAATAAAAAACATAAATGACAAAATGCTTAAAAAGAAAGCATTCAGTGTTAAATATCATTAATACATAATGAATTTTCATGACTCTAAAGGAAAAAATTATAAATAAGTTAGAAAAGTGGACAAGAAACACAAATAGCAATTGAATATGAAATATAAAGGGAGGCATATGGTTGATCAATAAATATAAGAAAAACAAATATTTAAACTTGATACGACCTAAAAAAGAGATTTAAATAGCATGATATCATTTCCACATATCCTTAGTATATGTTGTGAGTATGTTTTATTATATTGAGAGAGTGAGTAAAATAAGATTCTTATACACTCCTACTGGAAACATAAGTTCATCTCATAAACCTTCAAAATGTACATAGCCATCAATTTCTTATAAAACTTTTTATTCAAAAGGAAGAATTAGACTCATGTACAGATGTTTACTCATGGATAATGTTTTACAGTATTATTTATGCAGAAAAAAATAATGTAAATTCCAATAGGGTCAGTTAGTTAAATCAGTTATGGCACGTCTACTTAATCAAATATTATGTAGCCATTTAAATAATAAAGAATTATTAAAAATTTAGATAAAGGCTCTTATGATACTTGAAATGAAATGATATAAATATATACATATGGACAAATACACACACAAACCTACATATGTGCATCACTTCACACATACATACAGTCTTTCTGGGGCTTTCTGATTATTTTCTAAAGGTAAAGTTTTAGGAGTATAAATTTTGCATCAGATTATAGGTACATTTTAAAGCATATTGGTGTGTGTTGAAAAATTACCTTTCAGATTTTATCAATTGGCGTATCAATTACAGACAGAATTTTAAAAACACTAAAATGTTGATACCAGTGGCCATTTCTGAGCAGATTACAAATACTTTCAATTTTCTTTTTTTATTCTTGCTGTAAATCTATTGTCTCAATGGCATGAGGGGCATAGGGATTTCTTGGGTTTAGGAGTCCTGAAGTGGATTGGGTGTAGACAGATTATACCCCAGGTGTGGACTCTGCAGAGGTACCAACTATACCTGTTCTACAACTTTTTGGCCACAGTTGTAGATCTGTCCTTCTGTTTGCCTCCACAGTAAACAGGAACAATGCATGGCTCCCTTTCAGATTTAGGTTTAGCACAGAAAAACCCATCTATACACACTGCTGCCATTCTACTAAATATTGTCAGCAGTGCTTTTAAAGAGAGTCTTCAAAGAGACCCCTTCCCTAGCCCCTACATATTTATAAACAGTCTTTCATTGAAATATACATAAAATTCAATCAATATAATGAAATGTCATATCTGGCACTGTCACTATTTGAAGTAACTATTCCGTTAGTCTAAGAGCTCATTATAAAATTATGGTAAAAAGTAATGTTATTTACTGTTTCTGAAGCACCTCTTTGGTAAAATGGAACAGAAGCTAGAGTGGAATATAAAGAAAAATACCTACAGTTCTGGAATTTATATACGTACAGAATCTTGATAAATACAGATATAAAAGATTTTTAAAAATGTATTAAATGTTTGCACGTTTTCATACCATTAGAAAATTGGGATGTTGTGACATTATCAGTAGCAATAAATTATCCACTTAATTGCTGAATATAGACTGAATGCTAAAAGTGTGTTTTCACCGACTAGGTTTGATCTTTTTGAAGAAGCTGTATGTTTTGCCATGACGTATCACTGCAATAGAATGGGTAAAACTAGGAATGGGAAAGCTGAGTTTGAGGTAATTTGGAGGGATTTTAAGACACAAGATGGCTGTGCTGATTATAATGAGTAATGGGGAAAAAAGGATGTTTTCAAAATTGTTATGCTGAGTGATTTTGGGATAAAAATGTATCCTCTAAATAATTTCAAAGTGCTAATAGCATGAAGAAAAACTGGCGAAAATCATGAATGTTTATAAATGAAGATAAATAGCAACCATAATAGAGTAGAAGAGCACATAAAATTGTGTTTTGTTTGATGACAAGAATTGTTTTTCACGAAGTAACAGAAAGAAACATAGAGAAGACAAACTGGACCCTAATTTGAATTCTGAATGCATATCTTGCACTGGGGCAGGATACATATAAGGTCCACAGAGAAACCCTGGGTGTTCAAGGAGTGATAGCCCAGAGGGAATGGATAAGGGACTGGACAGATGGATAAACACTCATGGTTGAGTTTCCCTCTACTTGAATTACATTTTCAAGGTCACAAAAGAGCTGAGGTCTCTGAGAAGCAGCAGCTGTGCTTTCTGTGGCCAGATTTCAACAGCTAAATCAAAGCAAGAGCCTAGGATGAGTAATAAAATATAAACATTTGATTATTGTCATCTGAGGAGGAAGCATGCGTATTTGAAAACTGGGAAACAAAGAGACAAAATCTGGGCATGAGTACTACTTTAAAATACCTATGATCTTGGTCAAACTCTTAACCTCTCTGAAACTCAGATTCTTAACTTCCTTTGTGTATCTCGGGCAGTTTGGTGTGAGCAAGGAATGAATTAATGCACAGGAACATTTTCTGAAGAATATATAATAGTGCACAATCTTTGGAGGCATCCTAACATGGTAGCGGTTTGTCTTGGTCCTAGGGAGAGACATACAGGAGGAGTTCAAAACTCAGCTTTGTTATTAGTCATCTGACCATTTGCCTTGTCGTCTGCTGTTATGGTTTCCTTAACTTTAAAATGGGTCTGGTACTGGTGTCTATCTTTTCTGGCTGTTATGGTGATTCAGCACAGGTGAAACTTTCAGTTTAGTGCCTCGTACATCGCAATACTTGCTACTGTCAAAAAATAGTTGTTATTATAAAAATGTAAAGCCTTTCTTAGTTGGTCAGTAGCATGTCTGGAAAAGTCAGTCGTCATAATAATATATCTATTAAAAATGATAATAATGACTCTAGTCACTCAACAAAATTGAATTAGTTTCAGAAAATGCCCCTCCTTTTTCACCTGATTGATTTTAGTTTTCTAATCATTACAGAAAAATAAAAAGAAACTACATTTTCTTAATCATGTACATAAAATTTTAGAAAAGAAAGGTAAAAATCCCTTTTTAGTTAGTATTATACAGTAGTCCCCCCTTATCAGCAATTTTTGCTTTCCATAGTTTCAGTTACCTGTGGTCAACTGCCATCTGAACATATTAAATGGAAAATTCCAGAAGTAAACAATTCATAAGTTTTAAATTACATGCCACACTGTGCAACGCCTTGAAATCGTGCTGTCTGCTTTGTTCTGCCCAGGACGTGAATCATCTCTTTGTCCAGAGAATCCACACTGTATATGCTACCCACTTGTTAGTCACCAAGTAGCTGTCTCAGTTATCAGCGTGATTGTTGTGATATAGCAGAGCTCATGTTCAAGTAACCCTAGTTTACTTAATAACTCGTTTAACTCACTTTATGTTATCACATAGGCATTTTATCATCTTACATCAAGAGGGGTAGATATAGTACAATAAGATATTTTGAGAGAGAGACCACATTAACATAACTTTTCTTTCAGTATATTGTTATAAATATTCTATTTTATTATTAGTTATCATTGTTATTTTCTTACTGTGACTAATTTATAAATTAAACTCTATCATACATATGTATGCATAAGAAAAACATATATATATATACACATATATATGTGTATATATATATATGTGTGTGTGTGTGTGTGTGTGTGTGTGTCTATATATATATATATATATATATATATATATATATATATATATAGTTCAATACTACCTGTGGTTTCAAGGCATCCACTGGAGGAGTCTTGGAATGTAACCCCCTGGGGGTAAGAGGGGAGCTACTGTACGTTCAGTTCTGTGTTATTACCATTACGAGAGGCTTTGCTTTGGCTGCGGTGAAGTGTCAAAGAAAGGAAAATTATATTTTTATTGGCATATTTTTCTTGACTAATGCTAGAAACAGCTCAAAGGAAGTTCAAAGCAGTTGATTCTTTCAAACTAATCTGAAAGCTCCTGTAAATCCCTGCTCCCCTAACATTTGTGTGGTGACCAGAGAGCCTGTGTGCTAGAGTCAGGTTTCCTGGTGCAAATCCTGACTCAACCAGTTACTAGCTGTGTGACTTAAGGAAAGTTTTAAAATCTTTTTGGAATTAAATCTCCAAACTCTCAGAATGACAGAGTGAGAAAATGGTTATAAAGTGTCCAGTATGGTGGTTGACATATTTTAAAATTCCTGCATGGCAAAAAGTAAAAACTGATAGTCATCATTAGTTGTCATCATAAATATTCCATTAGGGTCTACAAAACTGACCATTGTAGAAGGTATCAGAGCCCACATCAATAACAAAGATGGCCAATCTGCAACTAAACTATTAAAAATTAATTCATATTTGGCCATGTGAAATATTTGGTAACTATGAAAAATTATGATGATTCTAAATGGATTTCAGACTAGATTCTCAGGATGAGAATTTATTATCTATTTTATACGAGCAGTTTTGAGGTCTTCTGCACTACCTTAAAAAATATTGTACAATGGAAAAAAAGTCCTAATATCTATAATCGTTCAATATTTTTTCTTCAATTTATCAATTGTGTATACAAAGGAAAATGTGTTTTAACGCTTTGGAAATAAAAGCTCACAGATGAAACCAGGCTGCCAACAGTGGCCATCTCTCTTATATTTTCTTCTCTTAAATCTGAGAAATAAAAATAAAATAATTTTATTACTATTTTAATGAATGGTCTATACATCAAGACAGCAGGACTTAACTCTTCTTAGAATCCAGAAGCCACAAACTATATGGAAAAATAGAGTGCACCATGAGGATTCATGGGGAAAATATTGCAAACACTTCTGGAATCCAATATTTCCAAATACAACTATAGCATAACATTTTCCCAATAAAATGTAGCAGAAAATAATTGGCTATATACAGCTTTTGAGAGCTCATCATAGACTTGTAAGTAATAATGTTAGCTCACATATATAGAGCACTAACTAGATGCCATGTGCAATTTCAAGCCTTTCTTCATCCTCATAATTCCATGAAGTGAGTATTATTGTTACTGTTCTCATTTTAAAATTGAGAAAACTGAAGTACAAAGAGGTTAAGTAATTTGCTCTACGCAGTTACTTAATGGTGGCAGTGAAATGTTCACCCAGGTCCCAGCCTGCACTTAGGCACTATGTTAATAAATATAACACTCAGAAATAAAGGCTCTGAAGGTCCTTTAAAATGCTATTGTCATAGATAAGCTCCACATGCCTGTTGATATGCAAAGTTTTGTACAAAGCCTTATTGTATTACAGATATTATGCTGTCAACCACTCACTAAAGGAGCGCTTCTCCCACATGATTTTAATTCATGCCTCAGCAAATTTACACGTTATTATAGGTCAGTGAACCATTTGGGCACTTGCAAAATACTCACGACTGGGGAGATTATCTTTGTGATTCTCAAGAGTCTTCCAGAAATACAATACAATAATGAATTTACATCCAGTCAGAATAACTATATTTTGGTGAAAGCAAGTTATATAACAGATCTATTTTTTTAAAGGAAAAAAAAAAAAAACACTTAATATGTCAGATAATGAAATTCATTAAAACTTAGTAAGATTTTTTTCCTAATTTTTCTGAACTATAGATGAAGGTAAGTAATTATATGCCCTCCTTTATTGATTGATTGATTGATTGATTGAATCATACAGACCATGACAGTCTTCTAGGACTGTATGAACAGAACAGGACCACTGTGAGGATATACAAAGCTTTTGGTGAGGACAGAAAACCACATTTCTATTTCTCTTTCTGTTTATTTTTTCTCTCAGGTCCCTTTAGATCTACAGAGTAGAACTTGAGTGGTTTTTCTCTTTGGAATGTGCTTGCTATTTACTATTAGACATTGATCAAGATTAAGATGGGGCTTATGGGAAAAGAAGGTAAGTACAGGCTATTTAGAGCTTTTTCTTTTTTGTATATCAGAGAGAAGGATAAGAGCGGAAACCAAGGTAACTATAAACTCCATCCTAACACAGCAGTGAAGGAGAGTGTATTGGAATTTAAGGCAAAACTCTTTTCCAGGAACAAGTAGGTTGAGGCTGGAATCTTCTATATTTATTATCTTGCTTATTTTAATTCAATATAATCAGTAAATATTTATTGAGCTCTCACTAGCTGTTTGTTAATACACACACACAAAAAGCAACATTCTTCTTGATGGTGGGAGGATCAGGATGGATATTTAAAAATTTTTGTTTCCAGCAAAAGAACACAATATAAATTCAGCTCTCCATGGAAAATCTTTGTGGAAATATATCATTCATTCTCTTTTAGGATTTTCAGAGCTTTCTTTCTCTCTCTTGTTGCAACTGTCTCCTTACTTCATCCTCTTTCTAGAAACTTATATCCTAATCTTTTCTGACTTTTATCTTCTTCTCAAAGTTTAGAATGATGTGTTAAAGTTAAAACTGTGTATTATTCACCAGAATTGCTCTTTGTTTAGAAGATATATTTTTGAAATGTACTTGGAATTGGAATGAGAATAAAAAGTCATGCTCAAAAGTGAAAATAAACTGTAAAATAATCCCAGAGAGATTTAAGAGTGGAATTTATTCCTAAGAAGTTTAGCTGAGGGAGGAAAGAGAAGGAGGAGGGAATTGGAGGGAGAAGCCAGGTCACATATTGGATGTGTTTTCAATATTATGAGTGTGTGTGTATGTATGTGTGGGTGTGTAAAACCATGAAAACTGAGTATTAGGGTAGATGGGATAAATCCAAGAAAGCATTTATGGCTACAAGAGCCTCAGATAGAAGATTATGGCTTTTCATAGAATATAAAATCAAAGCTGGAAAAGGAAATCAAATCATATTTGCCCTCACTTCCAAGTTCCCACCCACATGTGAAAGTCTATCTTATTCAAAAGTTGTGGTGGATACCAGCAGGAATTTTCAGTAACATGTTGTTCTTTCAACATCCAGAATCATTAAAGGATTTAAAGAAGGGGAGTGAAAGAAGCAGATTTGTGGTTCTGGGAGTTTGAACTGGTGGTGACTGAGCATAGGAATTAGAGACAAGGATGCCATGTTAGCAAGTAGAGAAGTACAGGAGAGAGTCAGGGACTGAAGGAGTTGATTGTGGGGTCACCAATATACGGTTTGTGGTAGAAACCCACAGCACAGGTGAGAATGTGCTCATAGTAAGTGTGTATACACTGAGTGTGTGTATGCTAAGTGCATGTGTACATACAGGAACTGTGGAGGGGCAAGGTGAAGGGTGAGTAAGAACTTTAGTAATGAGACCAGTCACTAAACATGTTTTATATGTGAAAGATTATTCGATTTTAAAAAATAAAATTATGTCAATTTATAAAGAAAGCTATACTTTGTTCTTAGCTATCTAATTTGCTAATTTCTCTCTGATTCTCCAGAGGGGACAGCAAAATAAGTCAAAGATTCAAGATTTCTTGTTCATTGTTATAGAAAATCCAAGTAGCATTTTCATAAAAGCACACATACCATTTCTAGCATTAAGAACGAATCATTTCCTGTTAGATTTGCTTTAGAAAAGTTTTGTAGTTCTCAGTAAATAAGTTGGAAACAGGGTCCTTTTTTTAGAATATTGGAGTTTAAAGGTCTCGAGCAATAATTAAAAAATATTCTCATCAAGAAAAAGTACATCATTCTCATTCATATTTCTAGAAAATTTAAAAAGTTCAAAAAACCCTATAAAACATTAATATGTTTCAATATAAATCATTATAAAATTTCTTCCTTTAAGTTTTACATTTAAGAAAGTTCTAATTGTAAGAAATTGACTTTGGAATTTGTAAAGGGTCAGGAAAGTGTGACAGTAGATAAAGTTTGTCTGGTTTTGACCAAATTTCTTAATAGGTTCTGTAAGTAAACATCAGGTAATATGTCCAAATAATGCCATGAGAGTTTTAATATATTTTAAAACCTAATGTGATCCTTTCTACAATGTATTGTGGTCTTTTCTGCCTCTGAGTTTTATTGAATAAACTTTTAATAATTATTGTAGCAGGAAGAGCATGAAGAACAATAAGCAAATGAGTAGATCAAATAATTACAAATTACATTAATATTTATCAGAAGAGAGTAGCATAGTTTAAGAGTTGGCATATGTTAGTGGTGATTATTCTATTTCTTCTCCATTCTGGCACATGTTTTAAAACACCCTTTCCTTACCTTCCCTCGTCCCAAGAAGCATAGGCCTTTTTTTTTTTTTTTCCAAAGAATGCTGGTGTCCTGAGGACAAATGTTATATGTAAGTGACACAATATTCTTGATCATTGGACTGCACGTATTACTCCCAAATGCTGGTCAGAAAGGGAAAAATGCCTGACAGTGTTGATTACTAAAGAGTTACAACATAGAAAAAATATACACAATGTTCTAGCTTATTATAACATTTGCTTTCAAATATAACCATGCCAAATATGGTTCTTGGCTGGATACAGAATAGAACACATTTTCAAAACACCTATTTGGCATATTTCAACAACATTTGTGCCAAAAAGCCTAACCCTGTAAACATCTATGGCTTCAGAGACAATCTGTACTTTCATGCAGTATAAGCACTCAAAAATCACTAAATGGAAGCTTTCTTTTTGGACAAATTTTCCCTTTTTTTGAAAATAAAGAACATTGTGCCAATTTTTACTTGATGGTACAATTTTTCAAAATTATTATTTAAACAAATAACAATAAACATTTTAGTGTTCACATTTTTCTTTTAATCAGGCATTACTTGTCCAAAGAACTTTCTCCTTGAAATGTTTATGATAAACACTATTTTGAGAGTTATAAATCATTCCACACTTTTGACTGATATTTTACTTAAAAAATAAATTGGATTCCTTGACTGATAACTCATGACTAAAATAATAACACATAGGTATGAATAATATATATTTGCTCATTGGTGTTCATATAACCTACATGATTTGATCAACTGAATAATAAACTTTAGAAGACAATACTGAGTTTATGAGACCATACTTTCAATGAGGTATAAAGTCAAGTACCTACTATTTTATTGGTATAAATCAGGTATACTTTTCCGGAGAGGCGGTATGAGACTATTAAGAACAGAAGTTTTTATTGCATGTCTAAGCATGTGGCAGAGACTTCATTGCAGGTATCCTCAATATTTGCACATCCAGAGCCCTATGAGCAATTGACACATTGTAATTACCAATAAGTGTTGGTTGAATGGACAAGTGGATGGTCAAAATATTTGAGATTAATATAGCTAGTAGCTTGGATATCCTCACCTCACATAGACTCAGTTGGGGATACATAAGGGATTTGAAAGATGGTTTTATACTATGACTCAAGTCTTCACATAGTCAAGGAAGTTTTAAAAAGGCATCAAAATTATCTCTGTTAAGTAATGTGTCATTATGCTTACAATCCAGACTAATAATGTGCTAAGTATCATTTAACGAGCACATATTACATGTAAGGCACTTTGCCAAGTGAGTCATATTAATTAACTGAATCTGTACAAATATTTAATTTTGAATATCATGGACTTAAAATCTCAGAGAGCTTAAAATAATTTGTCTAAAGGTTACAACTAACAAAGATCTGAATCAGAATTCTGAACCAAGTTTTTTTTTTTTTTATTTCACAGCCTCTAGCCCTTCTATCTATATAGCTACTTCTCCCAGAAAGACATATAGAATATTATATATCACTTTTAGTGTCACATAAAAAAACAACCTCCAAATTACTAAAGCCAGGTCATATACCAATATACAGCAAGGAAGCACCACATAGAATTAATCAATGAAATCTCTGTGTACATCTGAAAAATGTCATCAGACTCATATACCTGTGTAACGTATTGTCCCCTAATCAAGATTACAATCACAAAAGGATAGGAGTCCTTAGAGGAGATAATGGAATATTTGACACCAATGTGGCATCACCACTTGCTTCCTCTCATACCCTCCTCAGAATTCACAGGGATTGCTATTGGATAATTAAAATGGTAACAGACCAGGCAGCCAGAGGAATATTTCCTAGCACCAAAAAACCATAAGTATTTTTGAATTTTAAAATATTTGTACTATAAATTATTTTAGAAAAATTATTTGAAAACACATAAAAAAGAAATATCACATATTCTTTCTACTCATTGATAACCAATTAAATATATGTATAGATATATAATTTGTTTTTATAGAAATTTGTAATTCAACTTTACTCTGAAAAGAAAAATTGATGAATATTGACACTTGCAACAAAGCTTCTTGGCCTTTGAAATTCAAATTCAAGAATAACTTTCTAGAATATAAATGTATAGGATAGTTTAAACAGAACCTGAACACAGGTACTCAGTGACTATAGCTAAGGAAAGTTACTATTGATGATATTTTATATTTTTAACTATTGAGAAAATCATGTGATTTTGTTTAGCTACTAGTTGGTTTTATTATTAATTAAATTCATTATTTCAACATAATGTATTCAATATTTTCGCTCTAACAAAATATACTATATTAACAAATACTTTAAATTTAAATAATTATAGGCAAGCTTTATAAGTATTTCATATTAAACTAATTGGTTAGTTATTATAAAACTTTCAATAACTGGAATCACTAGAAATAAAATATTTATAACTCAATTTATTCCAAACCTTGTTTTTTTTTTCCTAGAAATATAATGCTTCCTCTACTCTCCTGATGATTTATATTCAAACCACTTAAAAGACAAATCTTAAGCATAATACACATTAAATAATCTAAGTAAATCCCAGAAAGTATAATTAAATATCCATTAGTTTGCTTATTTTGGATCACATTGTCACCAATTTGAATGCCTCACATATTTACAGGATCATATGAATCATGGATCTGTTTGAGTCTTTAAAAATTAACTGATTTGGTATTACTTTTAAAATTATTATTGAAACTATCATTCCCTGACAAAATTTTAAAAGCTCAAGATCTGATGTTCAAGGATGGAGAGGACGTAAACACATCTATAAGCACTTGAGATGGAATTAATTATAAGCCCTTCCAGGGTAACATCTCAGACCAGCAGAAACACCCATCTCTTTCTTCCTCTCTCTCTCTCTCCCCCTGCTCCCCGAAATGAGTTTCCCTGGTATTTTTATATACATATTACAGATACCCTAAGCTATGTGGGTACTGCCTTTTTGAATGGCTGACACCATTGTAAATTTTATGCTTTTTATTATATAACAAAAGTGAAAAGATTTATAAAAATATTTTAAATAGCTACTGGCTTTCACTTTAATGGATTTATTTGAATACTGAGAAGTGACTGGAGAAACTCAATAACCTTTAGATCAGAGTTTCTTACACTTTAATGGCATCAGAATCATCTTGAGGTCTTGTTAAAGCTCACATTGCTGGCCCTCCCCCAAGACATTCTGGTTCCCTAAGACTGAGTAAGCCCCAGAATTTGCTTCTCTAACAAGTTCCCAGAGTGTGGCCAGCAGACCACACTCACGTAGTAATTTTCAAATGAGAGTTAAATTTCATTTCTTCTTGTGTAAATGTAAAGGTACAAGCAAATAAAAAGAAATGTCCAAGATAAATAGCAACTGCCAAGTTTTTATAGATATCATCAAACCCATATCAACTCTATATCCTCACAAAAACTTTGTAAATATTAAAGATTTTCAGTAAGTCAATGAAAGCCTGACATGTTTGAAGCAGGCTTATCTCAATATTTTAAGGTTTTGTCTCATTTACAAGCATACCAAGTCCAGAAATACTTTTATCCTATTCTAAAACAACAAAATATCAATTTTTATAACAGATGCAAAGTTATTCTGTATGTTACTATGGTAAATCTTCATTCATATTACTAAATAAAACCCTTTGGATGATGATAACAAGTATTGCTTAGAAAATGTAGTTTGTGTTTATGTTAATCCATCCACTCCCCCCCCTTTTTTTTTCTTTCCATAACAGCTATTACTTTGAGATACAAATATTGGGGGCAAAATGCAAAATAAAGGTCATATTTAGAGTTGAAAGAAGTCAAAAGAAAAAAAGTATGTCATAATATCTGTAATTTACTTTAAAATATTTCAACAAAACAGTGTGAACTTAAAGTACAAAGTACTTCAAGCTTCACTTCTAAGGACTATTCTAACAGCCAATTGTAAATCTCCATTTTGTTAGGTAGCATTATTTCCAAATGGCTACCCACCTAGGTATTTAGTGGAAATACTTCAGCTCTCAGTGCTTGGACAATATTTGAAGCGTTTGCTATCATTGAATTAGCACACTGGATATTGTTTTTTAACATGACGGCTTTCATGGGTGAAACTGAAGGCATTCGAGATACATGGACTAACTAAAATACAAAAATCTAGCAAAGCCAGTAGCAGGCATTAAGGATACCCTAAGGATCTTGTAACACAAACTTTGTTTCTGGAATATGTCTTGCTGTCTGATTCTAGACAAGCCAAGGGTCATAGAATCCTGCCTCAGGAAATTTGTTATGTCTGTCTCAAGTAGGATTCATAGAGTTTACAGATCAGGCTGTATTAGTTATTTGGGGCTTGTTTGATAATGTTTTGTAAGTATATGTTGTGAACCTCACTTTCATTATATCCTGATAGCAAAATTGCAGGGGAGCATCTAATTCCACCCCATCACAAAAGTCTTTAATTATAAACAGAAAGAATGTAAGCATTGCTCATGACCAAAATAGTTCAGGTCAAATTGAAATAGTCAGTAGAATCTATCAATTTTGCAACAAGTAAATGCCCACTTTTGGTTACTTTCTCTCTAGTTGTCTTCTTATATGTCTAAAGCAAATTCATTTTCTGTTTCTCAAGAATTCAACTGAATAGAATTGTAACAGATAAATAAACTGAAAATTTACATATTAGAACTAGATACAATAAACTAATTTTGTAATATTCTGCACTTTTCAATACTTTATAATCAATAAAAGTATCAGAATTTTGCAAATTTTTTCATAAAAGTATCTAACAGTGTGATTGTATAAAGATAATTTCTTCCAGACTTGGAACATAGCCTGAAGTCACCTATTGAAGTGAAATAAACAAATAAACAAAAATAAACAAGCAAAATGCAGTGAGATCATCTTTTTTATTTTAAAAATCTATGCAAGTCATGTATTCGATTTAAATGTGTATTTTTGATGTATAAATGTTTTAAATCATTCCCAGTGCAAATCTTTTTTCTTTTTTTTTTCTTTCTTTCTTTCTTTTTTTTTTTTTGCATACCTTTCAGTATAAGTAAGTGATGCTGGACGAATTTGCTCTCAATGGCCTTTAAGTAAACAGTAGTTCTCGAATATCAAACCTGAGGGAGGGCGTGCCTGGAAGTGATGCCAGGAACAAGTCTTAATCATAGGGGATTTCTTTCACCCTATCTTCTTTCTTAGAAGAGTGATACGTAGATAGTAAATTCTAGGCTCGATGCCAAAATTAGCAACCTCTAAAATAACTCCACAGACAGAGTGAGTTTTTAATCATGTTTGGAGTGAGTGATGGAGACGGACACTTAAAGGGTGTGGGACCTCCTTTGGTTAAGAGAAGTGGCAATTTGTCAGGTTTCCATTAGGCCTGTGGAACTTAGACTTTTGATGGGTATAAAGTTATGATTGAAAAGTAGTTGTGTAAATATTCTATATTATGTGTGAGCCTTGTGGAGGAAAGAATGTGGTAGGAGTTGAAAAATTAAAAAGACCTCACCGATAAAGTTATTATCTATGAGGACAAGCAAACTGGCCTTACTCAAAGAGCTGTCTCCTAAATACTACTCCCTTAGAGGAAGTAGGGGTACCCATCCCAAAGTTTTTAAAAATTTTTTCTATTTTTAAAAAACATTAGTTTTGGTTTTACTTATTAAAAAACATTCATTCTCTTACTCACTTTAGATTTCCAGGTAGCAGAGTATTAGTATTCTCACTGCTGCTGCTACTACTACTACTAGTAATAAACATTCTTTTTAGCTACTGATGCCAGCTTGTGGTCTGCACATTTTCTTCAACTGGGTTCACCTTTACAGAAGATATTACTTTTATAATCACAGCATCATAATAGTTTTTCCTTCTTGAAAAAAGCCCAGTGGTCTGGTACTACATTCATTTTAAGAGTTTGAAGCTAGCTTTTATTTTTATTTTTTCGAACTGTTCTAATTTGTCTTCTATAATTTAAATGTGACATCTAGATCCAACTTTCCCAGCCTCCTCTTTCCTGGTTATCCTCCTTGCTTCTCAGCGTTCTCTGAGTTGATGTAAATATGGATATACAAGTCCACCAACTGTATTTATTAGATTTCAATTAACAAAACCAGGAATTGCTTTGATATTCCAAATAGAAGAGAATAAATACAAGTAATTATTTTTATAAAGATGTTAAGAAACAGAGCAAAAAAGAAGATATCTATTATCCTAATTAAGAAGCTGATAATTCCTTGGGTCTGGAGGTCCTCAGCCTTTTCTCTATCCTCATTGCTTCTAGCCAATGTCGAAGCTTGCCCATATGCTTCTCTTGTCTTTCTGCCTATTTATCTCCCTATCTACCTCCAGTGTCTCCTATTGGGAGAAAGCAAGAGAAAAATAACTGGCAAATTGGTGGAAGAAATGCAATTTTGGGGATTAAAAAAAAGGCTGTAAAGAGCATAAATGGAAAGCAGATGTGAGGCTAAGAAACATAATTTGCTGATTAAAATTAAATCTACAATAGCATTTCTAATCATTATCACTCTCCACCTTCTGATAACTGTCTTATTTATCTGAACTTATTTATGCTACTTATTATCTGTACCACCTATAACATATTTATCATTATTTATATTGCATACAATGTACTTTTGGGTGTGGTAGAATGCATTGGTATATTATTGGTGAGCTTTTTTTTTATATATATCATCATATATAAAGTAAAAATTAGTGAATACTGACATTTAGTGAAAATAACATTTTTAAATTTATGGGTTAATTTAACTGAACCTCTCCTAAAACATATAAAACGTTATGTTTCACTGATGTTCATAGCAGCATTATTCACAGTGGCCAGGACATGGAAGCAACCAAAGTGTCCTATGATAGATGATTGGATAAAGAAGTTGTGGTACATATATACAATGGAATATTACTCAACCATAATAAGAGATGAAATACTTCCATTTGTGACAACATGGATGGACCTTAAGATAATCGTGCTAAGTGAAATAAGCAAGACAGAAAAAGTTGAAAATCACATGATATCACTTATATGTGAGATATAAACCTAAAAGCAACAATCGAACTGGACAAACAAAGAGACTCATGGACATGGATTATAGATTAGTGGTGACCAGAGGGTAGGGAGTAGGTGGTAAGGGAAAGGGGGAGGTAGATGGTGTAAAGGGGGTTGAATATATGGTGACAGAAAGGAATCTAACTATGGGAGGTGAATACACAGGGAAAACATATATATACCTTACTGTTAAAGTGTACAGCTAAAACATTGAATTTCATTAACCAATGTCACCACAAAAAATAAATTAAAAAAAAAGTATACTATAAAATGTTGTGTTTAAAAAAATAGCTTTTCTTTTATTGCTCTTCACAGGAATAATCGTAGGCCTTATCCTGGAAATTTATGGCATATGCCAGTGACTGCCATAATCGAATGTTCTGGTGATGGTTCTCCATGTTATAGACAAAAAGTCAGCAATTATAATCTTTTCTACCAAATGAGTTATTCAACTGATGTGATGCATTTGATAATATATATGACAATTTTGGTAGTGCTGTTTTAGAAATTGAGTGGTTGTCATGAATGTACCCTAAAATGCAAAGTTATCTGAATTTAAACAGGTTAAACATAAATATTAAAATGTTTTTAAAGTGCCAGAGTAGTAATGGCATCTATATATGTTAATTGTAGTTTTTTATTATTTATTTTAATTTTGTCCTTAATGTTTCAACTGATTCATCACCACTTTAATCACAAATGATCCCTACTACATACAGAATGCCCATTATAGGCTAGATAGTATGAAAGGCTCTTTATGTTTGATATATTTTTATATTACAAGACGAGTGATATCCTACTTTATAAATGAGTTTAAATAACTTTCCTCTAGTCACATAAAGTAGTGGAATTGGTATTTAGAACTCAGTTTGCTGAATTTCAAGTCTATCTTATTTCCACTGTACCATGCCAGATGAGAGATCAGCTGTAGTTTCTTAACCAAACAATTCTCATGAATCTTTATCTCTGTATCTGTCTTCTTTCTCCTACATTGTAAATAAGTAGAGGACCAGTGCTGCCCTAGACTTCATGTCTCCCGAGCACTTATTTCAGTGTCCTTAACTACATAGTGGTTGATGGCATAAATGAATGGAGGATTTCAGCATTTACTCAGGAAAATAAGGTTTCTAAAGCAACTTCTTTATATATTTTAGTTTCTTGGTTAGCAAGATTTGACATTTTGGAGATTGAAATAAATTTTCATTTCCAAAATTTCAAAAGCTAAGAAAGGAAAACAAGCTGGTATTATCATAAGCAATACACAGTAGGAATTCTGTTTCTTTGCTCCTCTTTTGCCTTTTTTCTCCCATGATATATGGACTCTATGCTGCTATCAACAGTCACTCCTGTTGTTACAAGTCTTTGTGTTAATGCCCTGGAGTTAGGGACACAGTTACACCTCAGAAACATATAGGAAGTCATACCTATTAATGATAACTTACAGACAGAACTAAAACAGCCCTCATGTTGTTGTTGTTTTCATTTATCAGATGTTTTTGGCACATTTTCAAAACAAAGTTTTTCCAAAATGCATGCAATTCTTTATGATTACTGGACATAGGATCATACAGTTAGTAACTAGTATTTTTTATTCTTTTGAGACCACAAAGTGTTTATAAAGGGGGATTTTCATATGTAACTATCTTTAAATGTGATGAGAACAGTGTTTTCGCAGCTGTGGATAGCTTTAGCAAGTTTTGCTCTGGGAAAAAACTTTAACGGAAAAGTAAAAAAAAAAGAGAAGTTCCTTAATTTAGCAAAATTATATTATAATCATATTTGATATTAATGTTTTCCCTTTTCCAAGTCATGGATTTCATGTGAAAATTACATTTTACTCTAGCCAGGAGAGAAGCATATTTTTTATCTGAAAGATATTAAGTGTAAAACTACTAATATTTTCTTGGATGATTTTCAAGCTATCTAAATGTGGGCATGTGCATTTAAATTCATTTCCCCCGACCCCCAACCCCACCCCACACATAATCAAAGGCTCCTTGCTATATTTATTCTTTGATATTGGCTATTACAAGTTATAAATGAGATTCTAAATAAACCATATTGATTTATCTGCAGATCTCTCTCAGAACTCAAATCAGCTGTTTTCTTCTTCCATTTGCTTAATTATTGGTACTGTCACTGAAACAGGAATTGCACATCTGGCATAATAGTGAGAAAGTAAGTGAGAAACAGTGGGAGAGGAGGAGAAAGAGAAGAAGGAACAGGAAAATGTGAGGGGAGGGGAGATGGTAAAAAAAATGTGGAGAGTAAGATGGGGAGGAAGAAGAGGGAAGATGAGGAAGAAATGGAGGAGGAGGTGGGCGAGGAAGAACATAAGAATCACTAAAGTGTTTCCCATGTACTCCAGATATATCACTGGTTCATTAGATAGGCTAGGGAAAGGCAGAATAAAAAAGCACTGAACATTGAATGAACACTGAAAATGATATTGAAATCGAATACACAGAAATGCATAGGAACCTACTCAGATCAAATTAAAATAACAGATAAACAAATAAACTTTCTATCACCATCTGAGGAACGGACACATTTTAAAAATGATAGCTGCCATACTAGAAATTACTATTATTTAGAGTATTGGCTTTGTTGGTTTTGTTTAAAGAATGATTTAAATTTCACCTTTACTTTCTGATAAGAATATTTCTAAGTATTAATTACAAGCTGAAAAAAAAGAGACTAAACAAATATGTCATAAGGCTAGAGGTACATTATGTATTTCAGCATGGCCATAGTGATTTAACAAATTAGTCTAGAGCTAATATAAATTCTAATCTATATTACATATCAAGATAAGTGAAGATCACTTATCTAATGCTATTTTGAAAAAAAGACTTTAGGAAAAGATTTTTAATAACAGAAAATAATACTGAAACAAACATAAGTCTTGGTAAATTAAGTAATATAGCTTTTATTTTCCTTTCTTTTTTTAGTTCTAATTTTGGTTTCTAAGTTTGTAGGTAGGGAATTTAATTCATCTCTTACACAACTGTGTATATAAATAGCTAAGCATATTTTTTTAATTTCATGAATATATGATTTCTTAAATATTCCAGTTCAGCTCTTCATCTGTGCTCCCTTTGTCAGCAATGACTTATAAAATTCAAAGAAAAATCTTGACTGCTACCTTGAAAGGAGAAAATTTGAACCTCATTTTAATTTTGACAATCTAATTGAACAATATGAAAGTGAGAACAAAATGAACAGCACTTTTGCATGCTTTTATTAGATTGGAAGTTTCATAGAACTTGTTTTCACTTGTAAACCTTTTTACATCTGAACTTTTTTTCACCTGTAAACCAAAAACCTTATTGCTCAGTGAATGATGTGAAGATTTTGCTAATGTTCGGCTTGAATAGATTTGAGTTGTTTTAATTCTTTGCTCGACAATCTTATTGATGATATACCTCTTCATTTCACCTTTCTAGTACTTTCTTAAATACTGTAAAACAGTACTACACAAATATATAGTTATATATAAAATGTGTATAGACTTTGATAAGTTGGATTTTTAATTTTTATTGATATGAAAATAATGACAATTTCATGATAATAGTCTCCATTTTATCAATACTTTGTGTCGTAGATGTCATTTGGAGTGCTGTGTTTAGAGAATGTTAAATGCAGATTCATTGCAAGATGCTAACACATTGCTCAAACAGGATTGAATGATTTTGAGTCTGACCTTGAGATCTGTAGACCTACAATTTGGGTGTTTCCCTTGTACTCAGAAGGTATCAGGCTTCCAAGGACTGGTGGAACAATGCTATTTCCTTGATGATTGATTCATAATTGATTTATAGTGAGAAAGATGACAAATGAGGAAATTGGGCACTCAAAATTCCTCGTCACTTCATGATCTCCTCCAAGTCTGTGTATCTTCTCAGGTAGTAATTTTTGTTTGTTGGAGGTTAAAATTAAAATGGTGACTGTCATCAAATTGTGATGAGAAAGATTTGTGCATATCTGACATAGGGTAAACCCTGGGATCTTTAAATCAGAGAATATTATTCTTTGGTCAGAGCTAAAGACCTATTGGAAATAAATGCTCTTAGGGCCCTTGTCTTTCCTATTTCTTTCTCCATGTCGCACACCAAATATGGGTTAACAGGAGAACTTGCTTTCTAAGACACTTAAGGAGTAGGCTTACAGAATATTCTTTTTAATATAAGCTTCCAAAATAATTTCAGTAAGGAGAAAGCTGCTCTGGCAATTAAATGCCTTTGCCTAGAAGTGAACTATCTCTCCCATTCATATTCCATTAGGCAGATAAAGGCACATAATCTCATCTAATTTCAACAAGGGCAGCAAAATGTTGTCCTACCATAGGTTTAGAAGGAGAATCATTTATAAACATCCCTAATGACCTTAGAAATCAAAGTGGATCTTCAGAATGTTAAATAATCATGTGTCTTTACCCTCGCAAAACCTAAAGGGGATTTATAGGCCTGTTGAGATAACTGTGCTATGGAGACTTCCGAACATCAGTCAACCAGAGAGAATGATATTTTATCTAGGTCAAGATTGCAAAAGTATAGTAGATTAAAAATGAATACTAGCTTATTTATAAACTCCATTGTACGTTTGACTACTGATACATTCGTATGATTAAAATATACCAATGAGATTTAAAAGGCATGCATTGATAAGTTTTACTTTGCCCCTGTGTACCTTATTCCTAACCCTGTCCACACAGGTAACCATTATTATTCGTTTCTTGTATATTCTGCCAGAATGTCTTTCTGCTCTTTTCACTTTACAATATATTCCAGAAATGTTTTCACCATGACAACATAAAGAGAATCTTTATTCCCTTTTAGAACTTCATGGCATTCTATAAAGTGAACATTCTATAGAGGATACTTTGTGTTTCCACTCCTCATTTACCACGCAATCTTATAATCCTCATTTCTTTTATCTGTGGAGTGTACCCGAGGGATAAACTCCTTGAGGGGGAATGTACAAAGGCAAATGGATCTTTATATTTAATACATATTTCCAAGTTGCCTTCCACATATGAGATATTTACAAGTTGCTTACCATATATGAGAAATTCTCCACAAACTTTCCATCCAAGTGTATTGAAAGCTTTTTAATTTTGCTAGTCTAATACATAAGAATTGTTAATTTCATCAGAAATTAATATATGAAAGAGCTATTGACAAGTTGGAAATCCAAGATATATTCTTAGACATATACACTTGGTAACTCCAGGATTAGAAATTCTTGGGCAATTACTGTCCACTCCATCAACAACCTACTACTGAATGCAGAGTTAACTTTTACCCTCTCTCAAGAGTCTGCCTATGCTCAGGCAAATCTATTCCGTTTGAACATATTGGAATATTATTACATCTTCTCACGACTCCATTTAAGAAAGCACATTACTCATTTCCTTGAAGTTTTAAAATAAATCTTAGTGACTCCAAAGCAGCAGAGAGCATGAGTTGCTGGTACCAGCCTGGTGAAGGTAGAGAGA